>VFSX01000210.1:143530-166993 GCA_016618255.1 Chlamydomonas sp. UWO 241 | reverse complement strand
ACATCAGAGCAGGCCACATCAGAGCAGGCCCCAGATCAGTGCTTGCCACATCAGAGCAGGCCACGTCAGAGCAGGCCACATGAGAGTAGGCCACATCAGAGCAGGCCACGTCAGAGTAGGCCACATCAGTGCAGGCCACATCAGAGCAGGCTACGTCAGAGCAGGTCACATCAGAGCAGGCCCCATCAGAGCAGGCCACATCAGAGCAGGCCACATCAGAGCAGGCCACATCAGAGCAGGCCACGTCAGAGCAGGCCACATGAGAGTAGGCCACATCAGAGCAGGCCACATCAGAGTAGGCCACATCAGTGCAGGCCACATCAGAGCAGGCCCCAGATCAGTGCTTGCCACATCAGAGCAGGCCACATCAGAGCAGGTCACATCAGAGCAGGCCCCGTCAGAGCAGGCCACATCAGAGCAGGCCACGTCAGAGCAGGCCACATGAGAGTAGGCCACATCAGAGCAGGCCACATCAGAGCAGGCCCCAGATCAGTGCTTGCCACATCAGAGCAGGCCACGTCAGAGCAGGTCACATCAGAGCAGGCCCCATCAGAGCAGGCCATATCAGAGCAGGTCACATCACAGCAGGCCCCATCAGTGCTTGCCACATCAGAGCAGGCCACGTCAGAGCAGGCCACATGAGAGTAGGCCACATCAGAGCAGGCCACATCAGAGCAGGCCCCAGATCAGTGCTTGCCACATCAGAGCAGGCCACGTCAGATCAGGTCACATCAGAGCAGGCCCCATCAGAGCAGGCCACATCAGAGCAGGCCACATCAGAGCAGGCCACGTCAGAGCAGGCCACATGAGAGTAGGCCAAATCAGAGCAGGCCACATCAGAGCAGGCCCCAGATCAGTGCTTGCCACATCAGAGCAGGCCACGTCAGAGCAGGTCACATCAGAGCAGGCCCCATCAGAGCAGGCCACATCAGAGCAGGCCACATCAGAGCAGGCCACATCAGAGCAGGCCACATCAGAGCAGGCCACGTCAGAGCAGGCCACGTCAGAGCAGGCCACATGAGAGTAGGCCAAATCTGAGCAGGCCACATCAGAGCAGGCCCCAGATCAGTGCTTGCCACATCAGAGCAGGCCACGTCAGAGCAGGTCACATCAGGGCAAGCCCCATCAGAGCAGGCCACATCAGAGCAGGCCACGTCAGAGCAGGTCACATCTGAGCAGGCCCCATCAGAGCAGGCCACATCAGAGCAGGCCACATCAGAGCAGGCCACGTCAGAGCAGGCCACATGAGAGTAGGCCACATCAGACCAGGCCACATCAGAGAAGGCCCCAGATCAGTGCTTGCCACATCAGAGCAGGCCACGTCAGAGCAGGTCACATCAGAGCAGGCCCCATCAGTGCTTGCCACATCAGAGCAGGCCACGTCAGAGCAGGTCACATCAGAGCAGGCCACATCAGAGCAGGCCACATCAGAGCAGGCCACATAAGAGCAGGCCACATCAGAGCAGGCCACGTCAGAGCAGGCCACATGAGAGTAGGCCAAATCAGAGCAGGCCACATCAGAGTAGGCCACATCAGTGCAGGCCACATCAGAGCAGGCCCCAGATCAGTGCTTGCCACATCAGAGCAGGCCACGTAAGAGCAGGTCACATCAGAGCAGGCCCCATCAGAGCAGGCCACATCAGAGCAGGCCACATCAGAGCAGGCCACATCAGAGCAGGCCACATGAGAGTAGGCCACATCAGAGCAGGCCACATCAGAGCAGGCCCCAGATCAGTGCTTGCCACATCAGAGCAGGCCACGTCAGAGCAGGTCACATCAGAGCAGGCCCCATCAGAGCAGGCCACATCAGAGCAGGTCACATCACAGCAGGCCCCATCAGTGCTTGCCACATCAGAGCAGGCCACGTCAGAGCAGGCCACATGAGAGTAGGCCACATCAGAGCAGGCCACATCAGAGCAGGCCCCAGATCAGTGCTTGCCACATCAGAGCAGGCCACGTCAGAGCAGGTCACATCAGAGCAGGCCCCATCAGAGCAGGCCACATCAGAGCAGGCCCCATCAGAGCAGGCCACATCAGAGCAGGCCACATCAGAGCAGGCCACATCAGAGCAGGCCACATCAGAGCAGGCCACATCAGAGCAGGCCACATCAGAGCAGGCCACGTCAGAGCAGGCCACATGAGAGTAGGCCACATCAGAGCAGGCCACATCAGAGTAGGCCACATCAGTGCAGGCCACATCAGAGCAGGCTACGTCAGAGCAGGTCACATCAGAGCAGGCCCCATCAGAGCAGGCCACATCAGAGCAGGCCCCATCAGAGCAGGCCACATCAGAGCAAGCCACATCAGAGCAGGCCACATCAGGCAGGCCACATCAGAGAGGCCACATCAGGCAGACATGCAGGCCACATCAGAGCAGGCAGGCCACATCAGAGCAGGTCACATCAGAGCAGGCCACATCAGAGCAGGCCACATCAGAGCAGGCCACATCAGAGCAGGCCACGTCAGAGCAGGCCACATGAGAGTAGTCAGAGCAGGCCACATCAGGCCACATCAGCAGGCCACATCAGAGCAGGCCCCAGATCAGTGCTTGCCACATCAGAGCAGGCCACATCAGAGCAGGTCAGAGCAGGCCACATCAGAGCAGGCCCCATCAGAGCAGGCAGGCCACGTCAGAGCAGGCCACATGAGAGTAGGCCACATCAGAGCAGGCCACATCAGAGCAGGCCCCAGATCAGTGCTTGCCACATCAGAGCAGGCCACGTCAGAGCAGGTCACATCAGAGCAGGCCACATCAGAGCAGGCCACATCAGAGCAGGCCCCAGATCAGTGCTTGCCACATCAGAGCAGGCCACATCAGAGCAGGCCACGTCAGCAGGTCACATCCGAGCAGGCCCCATCAGAGCAGGCCACATCAGAGCCGGCCACATCAGAGCAGGCCACGTCAGAGCAGGCCACATGAGAGTAGGTCACATCAGAGCAGGCCACATCAGAGCAGGCCACATAAGAGCAGGCCACATCAGAGCAGGCCACGTCAGAGCAGGCCACATGAGAGTAGGCCAAATCTGAGCAGGCCACATCAGAGCAGGCCCCAGATCAGTGCTTGCCACATCAGAGCAGGCCACGTCAGAGCAGGTCACATCAGGGCAAGCCCCATCAGAGCAGGCCACATCAGAGCAGGCCACGTCAGAGCAGGTCACATCTGAGCAGGCCCCATCAGAGCATGCCACATCAGAGCAGGCCACATGAGAGTAGGCCACATCAGAGCAGGCCACATCAGAGCAGGCCACATCAGTGCAGGCCTCAGATCAGTGCTTGCCATATCTCGCAGGTGTGAGATTGTAGATTTTTTTCTTCTTTATTTATTTTAAATGAGTTGTTATTTTAATTAAATTTCTTTTAATCCTCGGCTCTAACCCACCTTTAGCGCGTGGCCCGCCTCTGAATATTGGGCAGAGAATGTGAGTGCCGCATCCACGGTCACCACGAGTGGCGCGTCGCGCGGGCGGCGCGGGTTGTCAAGGAAGGAGTACTCGCGGATCGGCACGCGCACGCCCTGGACCTCGACGCTGTAGAGTTTGTTCATGTCGAACAGGAAATCTGCCGGGCAGACGAGCGGGAAGCGCGTGTGCAGGTCCCCCGGGAGACGACACAGCGGGTTCTCAAACCAGTTCTGGATGCACCAGCTGCGTGTGTGTGTGTGTGTGTGTGCTTGTGTGTGAGTGTGTGTGTGCGTGCGTGTGTGTGTGTGTAAGTGTGTGTAAGTGTGTGTATGTGTGTGTGTGTGTGTATGTGTGTGTGTGTGTGTGTGTGTGTGTGTGCGCGCGTGTGTGTGCGTGTGCGCGTGTGTGTGCGTGAGTTATTTTCTGTTTAGCACGTGCGCGAGTGACTCAGCAACCCTCGAGCCTAGACCCTCAGCCCTTAAAAACCGCATCCTTTAACCTTTAAAACCCTTCAACCCTTAAAACCCTTTCACCCTTAAAACCGCATCCTTTGACCCTTAAAACCCGCATCCTTCAACCCTTAAAACCCTTAAAACCCCTTAAAACCCGCATCCTTGAACCCTTAAAACCCAGAAACCCTTAGCCACTGGGCCTTTCCATCGGAGCCGGGTGTGGGTTCCCGCTCTAAAAATGTCGGATCTCGAGATGTCAAACCGCTGGTTTTGACATAAGCACCCTTCGTGCTAACTCCTTACACGGCATGCGTGGCTGTCAGTGATTCCCCTGTGAGCCGTATACCGCTCCGAGCCGGATTTCCCATTTCCCAGAAAACCGCTCCACACTTCGTGGGAGAGGGCGTGGAGCGGTGCGTTGGAAAGCTGTTGCCGAGAGCAGCACAGCGGCATGCGTTGCATGCATACCCGCTGTGTATTGTGCCTGGTGTGAGCGGTCAAAGTTGCTGGAGCCGGCAAAAAACTAATAACTAAAATCCTACCCAGGGACCACTGGTGGCTGTCACAACTGATCCCACCACTGCGCCCAAGGCAAGATGAGCGTCTGGATGAGCGCGTGCCCGAGTCCTCACTAAAAAAAGGAAACCCTTGTCCTTAAAACCCGAATCCTCTCCATCAGGATCTAGTGGTCCCTGGGAAGGATGTTAGTAATTAGTTTTTGCCGGCTCCAGCAACTTTGACCGCCCATATTTGGCAGAATACACAGCGGGTATTCATGCAATGCATGCCGTTGTGCTGCTCTTGGCAAGAGCTTTCCAACGCATCGCTCCACGCCCTCACCCACCAAGTGTGGGGTGGATTTCTGGGAAATGGGAAATCCGGCTCGGAGCGGTATACGGCTCGCAGGGGCATCCTGTAACCCTGATCTCACCCCCGCGCTCGCAACAAGATCGCGTCTGGCTGAGCGCGTGCCCGAGTCCTCACTCAAAACAGAAACCCTAGACGTTGACAACCGTGTTTCTTCAACCCTGAACCCTGATCTCACCACCGCGCCCGAAGCATGATGAGCGTCTGGCTGGGCGCATTGCACGAGTCGGTCGCCCTGAAACCCAAACCTTGGACCCTGAAAACCGTGTTTCTTCAACCCTGAACCCTCATCTCACCACTGCACCAGCGGCATGATGAGCGTCTGGCTGAGCGCATTGCACGAGTCGGTCGCCCTAGAACTTTGGACTCTGGAAACCCTCGTCCTCCAACGTTCGACCCTGATCTCATCACTGCACACGCGGCATGATGAGCGTCTGGCAGAGCACATGCCCACGTCCTCACTCAACACAAAACACGAGATGCATGGTAGCTAGCCTCGTTAGGCAGCGCCCTCAATCCCACGCCCCGAGGGTGCGTGCTGTACACTGTACACTGTACACTGTACACAGTACACCGTGCGTGCGTGCTGTGGGTGTGCTGTACACTGCACACTGTACACTGTAAACCATAGACCCTAAAAACTGTGTTTCTTTGACCCTTAGGGCAAGCCCTGATCTTTGACCCTTAGGGTAAGCGCTGATCTCACCATTGCACCCGCGGCATGATGAGCGTTCGGTTGAGCGCGTGCGCGAGTGCGAACGCATGGTAGACCTGCGTGTGTGTGTGCGTGTGTGTGGTGTGTGTGTGTGTGTGTGTGTGTGTGCGCGTGCATGCTGGTCCCCCCCGTTTGCGTGGCTCGGGTGTGTGTGTGCGTGTGTGTGTGTGTCTGTGTGCGTATGTGTGGGTGAGATGAGGGGGATGCGTGCGGCATGATGAGCGTTCGGTTGAGCGCGTGCGCGAGCGCGAACGCATGGTAGACCTGCGTGTGTGTGTGTGCGTGTGTGTGTGTGTGTGTGTGTGCGTGTGTGTGTGTGTGTGTGTGTGTATGTGTGTGTGTGTGTGTGTGTGCGTGTGTGTGTGTGCGTGCGTTTGTGTGTGTTTGGGAGTGGAGTGAGTGTTTGGCGAGTGGGGTGCGGCATGATGCGCGTTTGGTTGAGCGCGTGTGCGAGTGCAAATGCGTGGTAGACCTGCATGCGTGTGTGTGTGTGTTTGTGTGCTTGCGTGTGCCTGCCTGTGTGTTTTCAGCATGTTTGTATTTGGGTGCGTGACTTTGGGTGTGACTAAATAATATACGACGACAATCTCCGACACACATCTGTGATCTGCGCCATCGCGGTCCGTATGCGGTGCGAAACCATCCAGGAATACGGTGCTTCTCAACAACAGGAGTAACCCTTGAGTCAGCCTTGGTAAATCCTATAGACGACACTCTGCGATGCACCTCTGTTGAGCAGCATTGTCACGGTCTGTATGTGGTGCGAAACCATCTTCTCGGTGTCCCCCTAGAACAAATATAGATTTTTTTGTTGTTTAACATCAGGAATAAACCATTGAGTCAGCTTTGGTAATGAAATACGACACACCTCTGTGAGCTGTGCCGTCACGATCCGTATGTGGTGCGAAACCATCTTCTCGATCTCCTCCTCGTTCTCTCACGCTTTGTTCTGATGGAAATGCTAAAGAAGTTCACATCACGACAACGGTTGCACGTACCTCGGTGAGCTGCGCGGCCACGCTCCGTATGTGGTGCGAAACCATCTTTCTCGGTGTCTTCCTTGTCCTCCCAAGTTTTTTTTCTTGTGCAACATCAGGACTATACCATCGCATCAGCTTCTTTGGTAATTAAATACGACACACCTCTGTGAGCTGTACGGTTACGGTGCGTATGTGGTGTGAGACCATCTTCTCGGTGTCTCCCTTGATGTCAGTCCACTCGTTGAAGCCGTCGGGCGTGTCGTAGTGTAGGAGGTCAACGGAAAGGAATCCGCCCCGCCCTGTGGCTTCCGCCTCGGGAGTCTGGGTCAGTGGGAAGCTGGGGCCGGCGCCTGTGGGGCGGTGGTGGGAGGCATTTTTTTTTCCGCAATAGTTTTGTTCGTTTTTCTGTGTGGGGGGGGCGTAGTGTTGGAGATCGACGGAGAGGAACCCGGCCGGCCCGGTCGCTTCCGCCTCGGGAGTCTGTGTCAGTGAGAAGCTGGGTCCGGCGCCTGTGGGGCGGTGGTGGGCGGCGTTTCTTCACCATTTTGTTGTTTTCTTCGTGGTTTTATGTGCAGAGGGAGAGACTGATAGGAACCCGCCCCGTCTTGTTTGGATTCTGCCTCCGGGGTCAGGGCCAGTGGGAAGCTTGGGCCGGCGCCTGCAGGGGCGGTCGCGGGCGGCGCAATTGTCTCGGTTTTCGTCTTATTTAAAGTGTGTTGTGTTTGTGGGGGGAGGGTGCCGTAGTGTGGGAGGTCGACGGACAGGAATCCGCCCCGTCCGGTTGCCTCTACCTCGGGGGTGGGGTGAGCGGGAAGCTTGGTCCAGCGCCTGTGGTGGTGGGCGGCGCATTTTCCCCGTTTTTCGAAAGTATTTCAAGTTGTTTTGTTTGTGTGGGGGGGGATTGTCATGGTGGGGGAGGTCGACATTCAGGAATCTGCCCCGTCCTGTTGCTTCTGCCTTGGCGTTTGGGTGAGCGGAAAGCTGGGGCCGGTACCTGTGGGGTGGTGGGCGGCGCAATTGTTATTATTATTGTTGCTCGCTCTAGTTTTTCGTGTATCTGTGTGTGTGGGGAGGGTGTCAAAGTGGGGGAGGTCCACGGATAGGAATCCGCCCCGTCATGTTGCTCCTCAGTGATTCCCCTGCGAGCCGTATACCGCTCCGAGCCGGATTTCCCACTTCCCAGAAAACCACCCCACACTTAGTGGGTGAGGGCGTGGAGCGATGCGTTGGAAAGCTCTTGCCGAGAGCAGCACAACGGCATGCATTGCATGAATACCCGCTGTGTATTGTGCCTGGTATGAGCGGTCAAAGCTGCTGGAGCCGGCAAAAAACAAATTGCAAAAATTCTTCTCAGGGACCACTGTTGCTCCTCTGCCTCGGGGGTCTGTGTCAGTGCGAAGCCGGGGCTGGCGCCTGTAGTGTTGTCGTGGGCGACATACATTTTCCACGCTGCTCTTCATTTTTTATTTGTTTTATTTGTTTGTTTGTGTGGGCATAGCAATGCGGCGCTGCTGGTGACGAGGATCTCCGTGCCGCTGACGATCGGGGTAAAATACGACTGGCCCGGCTCCTGCTAGACTGCCTCTCAGTGGAACACTTCAGGAGCGGCTTGCCCGGCGCTGCCATGGCTTGGCGAGTAGCCGCGGCGCTGCCGCGGCCCGTGCTGGGAGATGGCCCTTATCCTCCCCCCATGCAGGACGCCATGCGGCACCGATCTCGACGAGTTGATCGACAAGCGGAGGAGCTGGCGCCCGTCAATGCATGCTGGACATTGGTCAAGATGGCTGCCCGTGGAGGCGGGCTACCATCACGGCTTCAGCGGTGGCGACCGCCGAGGCAACACAGAGTAAATCCGCTTCACCAATCGCAGCGTTCGTCACCGCGCTCATCCTCGGGGTCGCTCGTCTGCCGGTGACTGGCGTTGGAAGGTCTTCAGGCAGCCTCCATGACAACTCTGTCGTCCATGCACCCCTGGAGGGTGGGACCTGGCCATGCATGAGGCAAGGGGCACCGGCTGAGCCCCATGCAAACGAGAGCTGGACAGCCGTGCACTGCCAGGCGGGGACCGTTCCAGTCAGCGCCAGTCGGCTCTGCCGGCTTGACTGGCCACAAGGCAACTACTGTGACCCTGCGGAAGGTCCTCTCCTATATGCTCCTTGCCAGACGTGTCTCTCAGAGACCGCTGTTTGGGGTAGTCTAGCCGGCGGGAGCGGTAGTCTATCGGCCGGGAGCCGGCGGTACTCTAGTACTTAAGTGTGCAGGAGTATCGGTGGGTGTCTCTAGTAGAAGAGTAGCCTGCTTAGCTGGAAACCCCGTGTTACTGTTACTGTGGGCATAGGCAGGGTTGTAGTGTGGGAGGTCGACAGACAGGACGCCGGCCCATCCGTTAGCCTCTGCCTCTGGCGTTTGGGTCAGTGGGAAGCTGGGGCCGGCGCCTGTCGGGCGGCGGTGGGCGGCGTGTATCTTCAGTATTTGTTTGTTGTTTGCTTTGTGTTTTTTTGTGCAGACAGCGATTTGACTGGTATTACGGGGGGCGCTTTGAACTGTGTCAGTGAAAAAAACGAAATCAGCGTTTTGCGTTTTTGCGTTTTTACGTTGTGCGATTTGCGTTTTTGCGTTTTGCGAGTTTGCGTTTTGCGTTTCTCAACTCTCCTCTCCACCCACCCTCCCGACCACGCTGTCGTCGTGTAACGTAGACGCTATGACGCCTGACGCGTCAGGCCTGGGCTCGCGTGCACCGTTTGGGCGGGGCGCTGACTGTGCATGTGCCCCCAACGCGGCATTGGCCACACGCACGCTGCCCATCCTGGAACTTTCCGCTCGCTGCTTTCCAGCGGCACGGCGTGACGATCGTGCATGCGTCGGCGTGCATGGCATGGGGTGCATGGGGGTGCTTCACCCCTCTGCACGGCCCAAGTGCAGTGCTGCTACACCATCTGTCGCCCCTCTGGCGCTTGCAGCGACACTCGGGCGACCATGGCGCGAGGGTGGGTGGGTGGGTGGACGAGCTTGACGAAGAACTCGAGGGCAAACGCAAAAAAAACAAAAAACGCAAAACGCAAAAAAGCAAAACGCAAAACGCAAAAACGCAAAACGCAAAAACGCAAAAACGTTTTTGACTTTTCACTGACACAGTTCAAAGCGCCCCCCGTAACAGGAACCCGCCCGCCCTGTTTGGCGTCTGCCTCTGGGGGTGGAGTCAGTGGGACGCTGGGGTCGGCGCCTGTGGGGCGGTGGTGGGTGGCATACATTTTCCATGCATTCGTTTTTTGTTTTTATTCGTTTATTTGTGTGGGCAGGGTCGTAGTGGGGGAGGTCGACGGACAGGAACCCGCCTCTCTCACTGGATTCTGCCTCTGGGGTTTGGGTCAGTGGAAAGCTGGGGCCAGTGTCTGTGTGGCGGTGGTGGGCGGCATTTTTATTATTATTTTGTTCGCTCTAGTTTTTCGTTTTTCTGTATGTGTGGGGAGGGTTTCGAAGTGTGTCCTGTCGACGGACAGGACGCCAGCCCGCACGGTAGCCTCTGACTCTGGCATTTGGGTGAGCAGGAAGCTGGGGCCGGGGCCTGTGGGGCAGAGGTGGGCGGCGCAATCGTTTCGTGTTTCGTTAGCTTTAAAGTTGTTTTGTGTGTGGGGGGGTCGGGGTGTTGTGGGAGGTCGACGGAAGGAATCCTCCCCGCCCAGTTGCTTCCGTCTCTGGGGTTTTGGGTCAGCAAAAGACTGGGGCCGGCGCCTGTGGGGCGGTGGTGGGCGGCATTTGTTTCCTTGCTTTTGTTTTTTGTTTTGTCTGTGTACGTTTGTGTGGGCAGGGTCGTAGTGCGGGAGGTTGACGGACAGGGACCCTCCCACCGGATTCTGCCTCTGTGTTCTGTGTCAGTGGGAAGCTGGGGCCGGCGCGTGTGGGGAGGTGATGGGCAGCGTATTTTGTCGTGTTTTTATTGGTGTTTTGTGTGTGTGGGGGGCGGGGGGGGGGGTCCGAAGTGGGGGAGGCCGACGGATACGAAGGAGCCTCTCCCACTGGATTCTGCCTCTGGGGTTAAGGTGAGCGAGCAGCTGGGACGGGCCCAGCAGGTCATCAGAGCAGCCCATCAATGCACCACCAGAGCTCATCGCCCTGTTTGCCTGTCGCGCTGCCTTCTTTGTTGATGTGCAGGCCCTACACACCCAGTGCTTACTTGTACCCACTCACAAACGCACACACGCACACACACACACGCGCACACACACACACACACACACACACACAAACACACACACACACACAACACACACACACACACACACACGCACACACACACACACACGCACACACACGCATGCACCTGATGCGCCGTCTCCCGTGCCCTGTGCCATATTGATGTGCAAGCCCTGCCCATTCACGCACCCACCCCACTCTCGCCTCTCGCCCCCGCCCCCGCCCCCGCCCCCGCCCCCGCCCCGCGCCCCCCCACACCCCACACCCCCAACCCCCACTTACACTCCCACACACACACCCACACACCACCCAGACCCACCCAACCCACACCCAACCCACCCACACACCCACCCCCACCCCCCCCACCACACACCCCACACACACACCACCACCACAACCCACACCACACACACCACCCCCCACCCCCCACACACACACCCCACACACACACCACCCACCCCACGCCCACCCACACACACACCCCCACCCACCCCCCACACACACCACACACACACACACCACACACACACCTCACACACACACACACACACACACACACACACCTGTCGCGCCGTCTCCCGTGCCCTGTGCCATATTGATGTGCAGGCCTTGCCCACCCTCCACGTAGTACTCAAACGGGTCCTGCAGTACGGAAGTACAACCAGTGAGAGCGGTACATGTTACCCCCTGTGAAAGTCAGTACCCTACACCCTCAGCGTGGGGCCTGTAACCCCACACTGCGTGGCCCGTCACCCGGAACCCTCGGAACCCTTCCCGTAACCCTCCCGTATCCCCTCCCGTAACCCTGAGTCAACGCCCTTCGGGGCCAGTCAACGGTGTGGGGCGCACATCCACACCGTTTCACACCTTTCTCGAGTTACGGGGCGTTACGGGGCACTTTGCGAGGGATGGCCCGTAAGCCACGTAACGTTACGGGGAGGTTACGGGTACGGGAGGGTACAGTTATGGGCCCCACGCTGTACACCTTACACCCCCTGAACCGTAAACCCTAAACGGGTCCTGTACAGGAGTACCGTAGTACCGCTTAGCCTTGCCGATAAAATAGTTCGGAGAACATGGCGGCAAAGTCGCTTTCTAAAAAAAGAATACGCCAACCAAGCCCCGGCAAGGTCGATTTCTAAAAAAAAATTGCGGGGCGCCGGCAAGGTCGATCATGAAAACATTCACCTGTGGGGCCGCGGCGACGTGTGTGGGGAGCAGGGTGTGGGGCCGGTGTGCGCGCAGCGAATTTTCCGCGCTGATGGCAACCGGCTTCGCTGTCGCCTGGTAGTTCTGAAAACTCCCGAATCACCCACGAATCCCAAGGCCGAGCGCATGCATGCATTGCGTGAGGGCTCTAACGCAGGCCATGCGCGCGTGTGCATGTGCGCGGCAGCCCATGCGGCATGAGCGACAGCCCATGCGCTAGTGTGTGTGCGCGCATGCCACTTCCTCTTGCACTCACTCCAGCCACCCCTCCTCCCGATCCGGATGGTGGGGCAGCACCTGAGCGACTTCAACGTCGCTGGGGCACCATTGGGTTCGCCATCAAGCCGCGCTCCCAGGGGCCCTGAGCGCTCCAGGCCTCTATGTGAATGTGAATACCACACCTTGCAGTTGCAACTCTCTCATCACAACCCTCTCGTTGCTTTGGATCTTCAAACCGAACGCGCTGTCGTGCGACTGTTAAAAACAAAAACAAGTGCTGGCAAGGCAGCGGCAAGGCAACAATTAATTCAAAAATCCCGCGGCAAGGCACCCAAATTCTAAACAATTACGCCCTTTATAAAAGTGGAGGCAAGGCAAAGCGGTACTACAGTACAACCAGTGAGAACGGTACATGTAACTCACTGTGCAACTCTGTACCCTAATCCCTACACCCTAAACCCTAAACCCTAAACGTGTCCTGCAGTGCGGAAGTACAACCAGTGAGAGCGGCACATGTAACTGTGACACTCACTACCCTTCACCCTAAACCCTCAACCCTAGATTCGTAACGGTGAACCCCTTAAAAACCTAAACCCACATCTTCAACCAAACCCTGAACCCCGTGCAACTCACTACCCTTCACCCTGAACCCTAAACCCTAAACGTGTAACGCTGAACCCCTTCAGCACCTAAACCCACATATTCAACCAAACTCTGAACCCCGTGCGACTCACTACCCTTCACCCTTCACCCTTCACCCTAAACTCGTAACGCTGAACCCCTTAAAAACCTAAACCCACATCTTCAACCAAACCCTGAACCCCGTGCAACTCACTACCCTTCACCCCAAACCCTAAACTCGTAACGCTGAACTCCTTGAAAACCTAAACCCACATCTTCAACCAAACCCTGAACCCCGTGCAACTCACTACCCTTAACCCTACACCCTAAACTCGTAACGCTGAACCCCTTAAAACCTTAACCCACATCTTCAACCAAACCCCGTGCAACTTAGTACCTTGCACCGTAAACCCTAAAGTCGTAACGATGAACCCCCTAAACCCTAAACCCACATCTTCAACCAAACCCCGAACCCCGTGCAACTTAGTACCTCGAACCCTAAACCCTAAACCCTAAAGTCGTAACGCTGAACCCCTTAGAAACCTAAACCCACATCTTCAACCAAACCCCGCACCCCGTGCAACTTGGTACCTTGAACCCTAAACCCTACACTCGAAAGTCGTAACGCTGAACCCCGTGCAACTCACTACCCTACACCCTAAACCCTAAACCCTAAACTCGTAACGCTGAACCCCTTAAAAACCTAAACCCACATCTTCAACCAAACCCTGAACCCCGTGCAGCTCACTACCCTTCACCCTAAACCCTCAACTCGTAACGCTGAACCCCTTAAAAACCTAAACCCACATCTTCAACCAAACCCTGAACCCCGTGCAACTCACTACCCTTAACCCTAAACCCTAAACTCGTAACGCTGAACCCCTTAAAAACTAAACCCACATCTTCAACCAAACCCCAAACCCCGTGCAACTTACTACCCTTAACCCTAAACCCTAAACTCGTAACGCTGAACCCCCTTAAACCCTAAACCCTAAACCCTAAACCCTAAACCCTAAACCCTAAACCCTAAACCCTAAACCCTAAACCCTAAACCCTAAACCCTAAACCCTAAACCCTAAACCTTAAACCCTAAACCCTAAACCCTAAACCCTAAACCCTAAACCCTAAACCCTAAACCCTAAACCCTAAACCCTAAACCCTAAACCCTAAAGTCGTAACGCTGAACCCCTTAGAAACCTAAACCCACATCTTCAACCAAACCCCGCACCCCGTGCAACTTGGTACCTTGAACCCTAAACCCTACACTCGAAAGTCGTAACGCTGAACCCCGTGCAACTCACTACCCTACACCCTAAACCCTAAACCCTAAACTCGTAACGCTGAACCCCTTAAAAACCTAAACCCACATCTTCAACCAAACCCTAAACCCCGTGCAGCTCACTACCCTTCACCCTAAACCCTCAACTCGTAACGCTGAACCCCTTAAAAACCTAAACCCACATCTTCAACCAAACCCTGAACCCCGTGCAACTCACTACCCTTAACCCTACACCCTAAACTCGTAACGCTGAACCCCTTAAAACCTTAACCCACATCTTCAACCAAACCCCGTGCAACTTAGTACCTTGCACCGTAAACCCTAAAGTCGTAACGCTGAACCCCCTAAACCCTAAACCCACATCTTCAACCAAACCCCGAACCCCGTGCAACTTAGTACCTCGAACCCTAAACCCTAAACCCTAAAGTCGTAACGCTGAACCCCTTAGAACCCTAAACCCACATCTTCAACCAAACTCTGAACCCCGTGCAACTTAGTACCTTGAACCCTAAACCCTAAACCCAAAAAATGTGCCTGTCGCGGTAACTGTTGAAGCCGATCGGTTTCGTCTCGCATTTCACCGTCTCTCCAAGCCACGGTCACCCACGAAGCATGCGTCTAAATGACGAGGACGGCAACTCAAAAGTACCCGTCAAAAGTGGATTTGGTGAAGCAGGGACGCCACAAGAAATTCCCAAAGTTTGGTGTCGCCAGTTTTGGCCACTTTTGCCACTTTTGGTCACAGGTTGGGTGGGGATGGCCAGGTGGTGTGTACCCATAGCTAGACTCTGAAACCCATTCGAGATTTAAAAGCCCCATTCGAACCCATTTGCCCCATTTGAAACCATTTGAAACCATTTCGAGATTTCAAAGCTCCACTTGAACCCCAAACCCACCTCAAAGTACGTGTGCTCCCGCATCCGGTGCATCTTGCCTGCGCATGACAGCGCACCAGTAGGGAGCAGGCGCCGGATCAGTGTTTCTGTTTCTGGCTGCGTGCCTGGGAAGCAGGGCACGCGAGTGGCAGTGATTTCCTTTTTGGCTCTACACAACCATTTGGCTGTAGTCCGGCTGTACTTTGACCTTGCACCTCTCAACCCATGCAGTGGATTGGTAGTCTGACAAGCCTGCAAGACAGAGCACGTCAACAGCTTTCAAGTGACCAACGCATGAGTACGAACGGTCAACGGGAGGTCAACGGTCAACGCGGTCAATGCAAAATCCAGCTGTGGAACAATTAATTAAAAATCCTGAAAAGGAAATCACTGGCGTGTGGACCGGCACAACGTGTGAACATGCACGCGTATGGAAAGCACTTGTGTTTCCGTTAGCCACCCCGCACCCCGCAAAAGTGCACTCGCAAAAATCCTGGGCAGAACCTATTTGAAAGCTGTGCATGACTCGATTAACGGAGGCGCGTTCTCGTCGCTGAGCCCTGGACCCAGCAATGCGACGCTGCTGGTGACGAGGATCTCCGTGCCGCTGACGAGCGGGGTAAAATACCACTGGCCCGGCTCCTGCTAGACTGCCCCTCAGTGGAACACTTCAGGAGCGGCTTGCCCGGCGCTGCCATGGCTTGGCGAGTAGCCGCCGCGCTGCCGCGGCCCGTGCTGGGAGACGGCCCTTATCCTCCCCCCATGCAGGACGCCATGCGGCACCGATCTCGACGAGTTGATCGACGAACGAGCGGAGGAGCTGGCGCCCGTCAATGCATGCTGGACATTGGTCAAGATGGCTGCCCGTGGAGGCGGGCTATCATCACGGCTTCAGCGGTGATGACCGCCGAGGCAACACAGAGTAAATCCGCTTCACCAATCGCAGCGTTCGTCACCGCACTCATCCTCGGGATCGCTCGTCTGCCGGTGACTGGCGTTGGAAGGTCTTCAGGCAGCCTCCATGACAACTCTGTCGTCCATGCACCCCTGGAGGGTGGGACCTGGCCATGCATGAGGCATGGGGCGCAGGCAGAGCCCCATGCAAACGAGAGCTGGACAGCCATGCACTGCCAGGCGGGGACCGTTCCAGTCAGCGCCAATCGGCTCTGCCGGCTTGACTGGCCACAAGGCCACTACTGTGACCTTGAGGAAGGTCTTCTCCTATATGCTCCTTGCCAGACATGTCTCTCAGAGACCGCTGTTTGGGTTAGTCTAGCCGGCGGGAGCGGTAGTCTATCGGCCGGGAGCCGGCGGTACTCTAGTGCTTAAGTGTGCTGGAGTATCGGCGGGTGTCTCTAGTAGAAGAGTAGCCTGCTTAGCTGGAAACCCCGTGTTACTGCATGACTAGACTAGGGCAATTCGGCATGTTCCCTCCAATGTTGCGGGGGCCAACAGGACGTTCTCGGTTTCCTTAAGGACACCACTGGTAGAGCCGCCCTAGAGTTGTCGTCTACGTTTTCACTCACGCCCCAGGATCCTCCAAGCGTGTACATGCATGCACACCTGTTACACCTGTAGCCCCCCACACAATCCCCCCACACTTGCCGTTGTTGTCCCCCCACCCCCACACAAACGTGTAGCCCCCCACACACACACACAGACTTGCCGTTTTTGTTCCCCCACACCCACACAAACCTGAAGCTCCCACACCCCCACACCCCCACACTTGCCGTTGTTGTTTCCCCCCCCCCCACACACACACACACCACACTTGCCGTTATAGTTCTTCAACACCCACACAAACCTGTAGCCCCCACACCCACCCCCCCACACCACCATCACCACACACCCACACTTGCCGTTGTTGTTCCCCCACACCCACAAAAGTGACCAGGGCCAGAAATGGGCTTGGGTGGGCGGCGGTACTATGACTAGAAGATGTCTTTGCTGGAAAGCCGATGTGACTGAACATTACTGATCCTGCTCCTGTTGCATACACACACACACACACACACACACACAGAAACTTGTCGTTGTTGTTCCCCCACACCCACCACCACCACCACCGCCACCACACATACATACTTGCCGTTGTTGTCCCCCACACCCAACCTGTTGCCCCCATACTTGCCTTTGTTGTTCCCCCACACCCACACAAACATGTAGCCCCCACCCACCCCCACACAACCACCGACACACACACTTGCCGTTGTTGCTCCCCCACACCCACACATAGTGATTGTTAGGTCTAACAAAGTGATCGTTAGAACTGGACTTGTGTCTGGACGTGCGTCAGGATTGTTAGAACTGAACTTGCGTCTAGACTTGCGTCTGGGCGGTGGTGCTAGGGACTCGGAAATGCATGTTCTGCGATGCGGTCCCTACAACTGTAGGGGCCCCTGACTGTTACTGTTACTGAACTGTCACTGTTGCTGCCCGCCCCCCCACACTTGCCGTTGTTGTTCCCCCACCCCCACACAAACGTGTAGCCCCCCCCTCCCCCCCCCCCACACACACATGCCATTGTTGTTCCCACACACCCACACAAACCTGTAGCTCCCCCCCCCCACACACACACACACACCTCACACCACACACCACACACACAAACACACACGCACACACACACACACACTTGCCGTTGTTGTTCCCCCACACCCACACAAACCTGTAGCCCCCCACACACACACCCCACACCCCACACCCACACACGCACTTGCCGTTGTTGTTCCCCCACACCCACACAAAGTGGGCCTCGTACGGCTCAAGCTTGTGGACGTTGTGGATCTGTGTAGGGTGGGACGGGTGGGGTGGATTGTGGATCTGTTTAGGGTGGGACGGGTGGGGTGGATTGTGTGTCGTGTGTGTGTGTTTGCGTGCGCGTGCGCGTGTGCGTGTGCGTGTGCGTGTGCGTGTGCGTGTGCGTGTGCGTGTGCGTGTGCGTGTGCGTGTGCGTGTGCGTGTGCGTGTGCGTGTGCGTGTGCGTGTGCGTGTGCGTGTGCGTGTGCGTGTGCGTGTGCGTGTGCTGTGCGTGTGCGTGTGCATGTGCGTGTGTGTGTGTGCCTGCGTGTGCGTGTGCGTGTGCGTGTGCGTGTGCGTGTGCGTGTGCGTGTGCGTGTGCGTGTGCGTGTGCGCGTGCGTGTGCGTGTGCGTGTGCGTGTGCGTGTGCGTGTGCGTGTGCGTGTGCGTGTGCGTGTGCGTGTGCGTGTGCCTGTGCGTGTGCGTGTGCGTGTGCGTGTGCGTGTGCGTGTGCGTGTGCGTGTGCGTGTGCGTGTGCGTGTGCGTGTGCGTGCGTGCATGTGTGCGTGTGCGTGTGTGTGTGTGTGTGCGTGTGCGTGTGTGTGTGTGTGTGTGTGTGTGTGTGTGTGTGTGTGTGTGTGTGTGTGTGTGTGTGTGTGTGCAAAGGTTGGAAGGGGGCCCAATATCTGTGGTAGTGTGGAGCATGTGGGGATAGTAGGGGTGCAGGGTCAACATGGGTACCAATTCATGGAGCTCACAACTCATGGCATCACGTCTGATTCGTTGTTGACAGCGTTACAAAACGAGAGCGCCTAGCTAGAACCCGAGTAAAAAAACACAAGAACAAAAAAAGGCTACAGCCAGCAAGGCGATGACACACACAGCCCCCCAGCACGGTCCCCCATTGTGAAGAACCGCAAAGAACTACCCCCTAGTGATTTCCTTTTCGGCTCTGCACAGCCATTCGACTGTATTCCGGCTATGATTCGACCTTGCTTACAGCTCAACCCATGCAGTGGATTGTAAGTCTGACAAGCCTGACAGACAGAACACGTCAACAGCTTTCAAATGACCTGTGTATGAGGGCAAATGGTTAACGGGTGGTCAACGGTCAACGCGGTCAAAGCAAAATCCGGCTGTGGAATAATTCATTAAAAATCCTGAAAAGGAAATCACTGACTACCCCACATGGTTCTGAGAGCCAAGTACTGGAATGCGAGCCCATACCAATTCATGGGGCCCACAACTCATGGGCCCACAATTCATGAGCCACCACTCCATGGGCCCACACACCCATCCACACCTTGTTAATGCAGTGCGAGTATCCGTTTTGGAACTGCGTCGCAGGTAGCGCACCCATTCACACCAATTCACACCCACCCACCACAACCCATCCACACCCATCCACACCTTGTTAACGCAGTGCGAGTATCCGTTTTGGAACTGCGTTGCAGGTAGCTGTGCGTAAGCTTCTCACACCCATTCACGCCCATCCACCCCACACCTATCCACACCCATCTATCCACACCCATTCACACCTTGTTGACACAGTGCGAGTATCCGTTTTGGAACTGGGTTGCTGGTAACTGCGCGAGTTTCGTCTTTCCACCATCGACCACGCGTGTGATCCGGTTTGGGGCGTCGATCTTCTCCTTATCCACCTGTGTGTGCGTGTGCGTGTGTGTGTGTGTGTGTGTGTGTGTGTGTGTGTGTGTGCGTGTGTGCGCAAGCTGTCTTTCGACCGTAGACCACGCGTGTGGTGGGAAGGGTTACATGGGGGGGGGGGAGCAAGGCAGAGGTAGCTGCGCGAGTTTTGTCTTTTCACCGTCGACCACGCGTGTGATCCGGTCTGGGGCGTCGACCTTCTCATTATCCACCTGGGGGAGTGCGTGTGTGTGTGTGTGTATGTGGTCTGTAGGGACTTCCTCTCTCTCTCTGCCCCTCTCTCTCACTCTCTCTTGGTGTACGTGTGTGTGGTGGTGGGTCGTAAGAGGGCGAAAAGCAAGGTAGGAGTAGCACGAGTTTTTCGCGAGTTTAGTCTTTCCACCGTCGACCATGCGTGTGATCCGGTTTGGGGCGTCGACCTTCTCCTAATCCACCGGGGGGGGGGGGGCAATGTGTGTGTGTGTGTGTGCTCTGAAACGATTTCTCTGTCTCTCCCGTTGCATGTGCGTGATGGGGAGGTTGGTGGGAGGGGGAAGCAAGGTAGGGGTATCTGCGCGAGTTTTTATGTCCACCGACGACAATACATGTGGTCCGGTTTAGGGCGTCGACCTTCACTTTGTCCACCCGGGGAAGGGGGGGGGGCAGTGTGTATGTGTGTGGGCTTGGGGGGGGATTGTGCGTGTGTGTTTGTGTCTGTGCGCGTTGCGTTTGTAAACTGTGGCACTATACGTTCCTTCGTAACCATTAATCATAGCGGGACACACACACACACACACACATGTGTCAAATACGTGTAAAGAGCGTCCTGGTCATGCATCCCCTCCAGCTGCACCTCCTTGCGTATCGAGTGCCACTTGCATCCACCGCCTCCCTCCACACACACACACATGCACGCACATTTACCCTAGCCAACCAATTAACCATCTATTCTAACCAGTTATCAGAACTACCGTAGTGCCGCTTGGCCTTTGCGGGGGTCCGCTACAGGCCAATTTAATTATAAAAAAATGCCTTTGCGGTGCGTTTTTCGACTTCATTTCGACTTTGCACTGCCTGTGCAAAGGCTTTTTGCAGGCCTGTAGAGTGTTGATCCGGGTTCGAATCCCGCAGGAGACTTTTTTACCTTTGCTGGGCGTTTTCCGACTTAATTTCGTCTTTGCGCTGCCTTTGCGGGGCGTTTGCGGACTTAATTAGGCGCAAAGGCAAAGCGGTACTACGATACACACACACGCACCCGTGTCAAATACGCGTACAGGCCATCCTGGTCATGCATCCCTTTGAGCTGCATCTCCTTGCGTATCGAGTGCCACTTGTTGATCAACGCAGACCCCCCCTCGGTGTTGCGCAGGAAGTACACGCCTGCGGTTTTGTTTGTAAAGGTTGAAAATTCGGTTTTAAGACTTCAGTTGGGATTCGGTTTTTAATCAGGAGTGTGTGTTCTCAGCATGGCCTTGCGTATGGAGTGCCACTTGTTGATGGGAGCGGACCCGCCCTCGGTGTTGCGTAGGAAGTACACGACTGCGGTTTTGGTTTTAAAACTGGTTTTGAGATTTCACTTGGGATTCGGTTTTAAACCAGGTGTGTGTGGTTTCAGCATGGCCTTGCGCATGGAGTGCCATTTGTTGATGAGAGCAGACCCCCCCCCCCCCCCCCAGTGTTGCGCAGGAAGTAGACGCCTGCGATTTCGGTTTTAAAGCCGGATTTTTGACCATGTTTCTGTTTTAAAACGGTGCTGTAGGGTCATGTGCGTGTGTTAAGCTTCACTTTGCGTATCGAGTGCCATGCGTTGATGAGAGCTGACCCGCCCTCGGTGTTGCGCAGGAAGTAGACGCCTGCGGTTTCGGTTTTAAAACCGGGTTAAGCCATTCGTTTTTCGGTTTAAAATCAAAAGAAATCATCAATAGGGGCGCGTGTTGAGCATCGTCTTGCGTATAGAGTGCCGCCACTTGTTGATGAAGAGCAGAACCGCCCTGGGTGTTGCGCAGGTGGTCGACGGCTGCGGTTTCGGTTCTCTAAACCGGGATGAATCAGTCGGTTTCCAGGCAGGTTTCTGTTTTAAAACGGCTGTATAGGGTTGTGTGTGTGTTTAGCATGGCCTTGCGTACAGAGTGCTGCTTGTTGATGAGAGCAGACCTCCCCTCTGTGTTGCGCAGGAAGTAGACGCTTGCGGTTTCAGTTTTAAGCACCATCAGAGCACTATCACCAGAGCACCATCAGATCCCCATCAGAGCGCCACCAGGGCACCATCAGAGCATGATCGGAGCGCCACCGGGGCACCATCAGAGCACCACCAGAGCACCACCAGAGCACCGCCAGAGCGCCAACAGAGCACCACCAGAGCACCATCAGAGTACACCACCAGAGCGCCATCAGAGCACTACCAGAGCACCATCAGAGCACCATCAGAGCACCATCAGGGCACAATCAGAGCGCCACTACAGCACCGTCAGATCGCCATCAGAGCACCATCAGAGCGCCATCAGAGCGCCACCAGAGCATCATCAGAGCACTATCAGGGCACCATCAGAGCACCATCGGAGCATCACCAGAGCACCATCAGAGCACCATCAGAGCACCATCAGAGCACCATCAGAGCGCCATCAGAGCGCCATCAGATCACCATCAGAGCACCATCAGAGCACCATCAGAGCACCATCAGAACACCACCAGAGCGCCATCAGAGCACCATCAGAACACCATCAGGGCACCACCAGAGCGTCACCAGAGCACACACACCTGTGTTCATGTAGTGCGACACAGTGACACCAGTCTCGGGGCCGGGGTCTCCGATCGGGTTGTGAGTCGTGATGGGATCCTGTGGTTCAGGGTTTAGGGTGATGGAGGTCGGGGTTAAGTGTTACAGGGTTTCTAAAGGTTCCTAGAGGGTTTAAACCCCTAAATAGGATAAAGGGTTTCAGGGTTTTTGGGTTTGGGGTTAAGCCCCTTCAACCAAAACCCTAAAGGGTTCCCTCATCGTGTTGCACGTCGTGATGGGGTCCTGTTGTGGTTGCAGGGTGATGGGTGTAGGGTTTCAGGGTTAAGGGTTAAGACTTGAGGCTTTTAAAAGCCTAAATAGGGGTTGAGGGTCCACCCTAAACCCTAAAACGAAAAACCTGAAGGTTTCTCACCTTCTCACCTCACCACCTCGCCGATCGGGTCGTGATGGGGTCGTGTGGGTGAAAGGTGTCGCAGCCCGTTCGACCAGAAAAGTGAAAATGCCTTTTCACACCCTTGGCGCAAGAAACGTCTCCGTCGGGTTGAGATTGGGAGTGGGTCGCGAGGCCCGGGTTGAGCCATCGTTTTCCCAAAATAGCGTTGGCGGAACCACTGTTTCGAGCGTTAGGAGGTGGGGATGTTGAGGGGTTCGAAGGTGCCGAGGATCAAGGGGTTGAAGTGGTCTTGATGTGCCTAGAGGAGCGGCCCTACCGAAATCCCATCGTCTGATCGCCGCAAGTGAATGTGGTCATAACGTCTGAGACGGTCCGGGGTGCGCCTTAGGCGGTGGTGGGCGCCTGAGGCGGTCGGTGTGGCGCCTGAGGCGGTCGGGATGACGCCTGAGGCGGCGCCTGGGGCGATCAGGAGTGCGCCTCAGGCGGCGCCCTGACACCCCAATTCGTGTAACACATCGCCCTGTGACAATAGGTGAAGGGGAATTGTGAGTAAAGAGCAGGCAAAGGGTGGGTTTAGGGTTCGCCGTTATTCAAAACGACGACTCATTGACATTAGTTGCATCGACATAGTTACATAAGTTACATTGACATAGTTACATAATTACATTAGTTACATTATTTACATAGTTACATTAGTTACATTGACATAGTTACATTGACATAGTTACATTAGTTACATTAGTTACATTAGTTACATTATTTACATAAGTTACATTGACATAGTAACATTAGTTACATTGACATAATTACATTGACGATGCACTCTGTTGCAAAACAAGCAGCACCCATTGACACCAAGTAATTGTCATGTACCGTACTGCTCAATGTACTTCACGTTTTCAGCAGTTCACGGCAGCCAAATATTCGCTCTCAGCCTCCTAACGTCCCAGAGTTCACGGCAGCCCCGACACCAGACCACGTTACGTCCCACTTCCAGCAGAAAAGACGCACATGGGCAGTTCATGGGCACTTCTCTGCTCCCGCTCGGGAATTCGGGAGGCGGGCAGCGCCGGACCCTCCTTACGGCACAGTCCACGGCAGCCTGCCGTGAAATGTGACGTCAAGTACATTGAGCTG
>VFSX01000210.1:128530-138530 GCA_016618255.1 Chlamydomonas sp. UWO 241 | reverse complement strand
AGAGAGAGAGAGAAAGAGAGAAAGAGACAGGGGAGAGAGAGAGGGAGAGGGAGAGACGCCTCGGGACTGGGTTGTGGCGGTTGCCGAACTCTCCGAATTCTCCACCATCCATCATATCCACTTGCGTTTGAGTGCGTTTGTTAAGCAGGCGCGCAAAGTCCACACTGTGTTACTGAGTCTCTCTGCAGCTTCATTCTTTGAAGCCGAATTCGAGTGCGTCCACCCCCACAAGGCGACTGGACGACGACTGCTGGGCGCTTGACTTCGATTCACGCCAGTGATTTATTTTTTGGCTCTGCACAGCTATTTGGATGTGTTCCGGCTGTACTTTGGCCCTGCCCACTGGGCCGAGCGGCTGGCCCAGTGGGGTCGGCCGCATAGCAGCCAGTCTCGTTGACCGGAAGCAACAGCCGGTGATTCACCATCCCATTCTGATGATGGGATGTTGCTGCTGCTGCTGCTGCTGCTGTGTCGGCGGTGGCGGCTGCAGCAGCGGCGCGCGAGCGGGCAGCATACGCGGAGATCACCCGGCCAGATCATGAGGGCCACAACGCCGGCCAGCCTGCCCCCCCCCCCCCCCCCCCCCCCCCTTGCCCCCCTTACAGAACTCAGCTGTCCCTCTCCCTGTACTACTACCACTTCTACAGCCTGTACACTTATATTGCTTGCCTTACCGAGGAGGGGGCGGGGGCAGGGCGGGGGTCGACACTAGAATTGTGTAATCTGATCGCAGCCAGCGTGAAGGCTGCTAGGAGTGTACCCCCCCCCTACACAAATGTGGCATCTTGCATCGCTAGCATCGGCTAGTTGTGCTGTCCCTCCGTGATTCCCCTGCGAGCCGTATACCGCTCGGGGCCAGATCTCCCATTTCCCAGAAAAACACCCCACACTTGGTGGGAGAGGGCTTGGAGCGGTGCGTTGGAAAGCTTGTGCCGAGAGCAGCACAACGGCATGCGTTGCATGTATACCCGCTGTGTATTGTGCCTGGCGTGAGCGGTCAAAGTTGCTGGAGCCGGGAAAAAAACTAATTACTGAAATCCTTCCCAGGGACCACTGCTGTCCCTGGCCCTGCACTCCTACAGCCTAGAGTGCGGGCTGTCGCGGGTCTCTCGCGCAGGGTCTGCCGCGCCCATTTTTAAAATTACAGCTGTTGATCTGCTGATCACTTGGTTGGTCGCCTCCCTGATCGCATCGTTAGCAGCGACAGCAACGCAATACACAGCATGCTTGGCTCGTCAGCATCATGTCGATAGTACATCACACTTGCATCACACTCCTTCCGATTTAAAACGAGGCTGGTGCAGCTGGTGGCATTGTCTCTCGCCATCCGCTCAGCTGCCGGCAACCAACCAATCGATATCGAGCGCACACAGGCGCGCATGGCGGACCGCGGCGAGGAGGAGCCTGGGTCCTCCACGAGGGGGAGCCTGGAGGGGGAGCAGGCACAGGCCATGGAGGAATAAGGTTGGGGACCAAACAACTGAGCATGCTGCCGTGTGGGTGCAGAGAGAAGCGCACCGGCTCGCCATGCGCGCATGGACGGATGCCGCGCATGGACGGAGCGCCCACCATGCAGGGCCACTGCATGCAGGGGCCCCATGCAGGGGCCCCTGACTGCATGCGTACCGCCACCACACCACGACCCACACGCGCACAGTCCCACGCAACCCCACCCGCAAATCACGCGCATCCATGGCACCCGTGACCCCCTCGATGCACCTTCCCTTCCCCAACCGCAGGCGATCCCAGGGGGCGCCGCCTGGGACAACGTGTGGGGCGTGCACGGGGCGCAAGCGGCAAGGCAGCAGCTCACGCTTCATAGGCGTGTCCTGGCACAAGGGCAGCTCTTCATGGCGTGCAGCTGCCGGACCCACAGACCAAGCGCAGTCGGGGCATCGGCTACTTTGCCACCGAGGAGGACGCAGCCAGCCACGACTTTGCGGCAGTGGAGATGCACGGACAAGGCGCCATGCGCAACCTCCCTGGCGAGGCCATCAGCGAGCTGCCAGCGACGCTGACCGAGCCGAAAAAGCAGCGCAACAGCTCGCGCTACCTCGGGGTCTTTTGGAGTAAGGCCAGCTCTGTATGGAGCGTGTGCCTGAGGGACCCACAGACCAAGCGCAGTCGGCACGTTGGTTCCTTTTCGTCCGAGGAGGACGCAGCCAGGGCGTAGGACTGCGCGGCTGTGCAGGCGCGCGGACCAGGTGCCAAACGCAACTTCACGGGCGAGTCAATCAGCAAGCTGACGGAGACAGTGGGCAAGCAGAAGAAGAAGCGCAGCAGCTCGCAGTACCTTGGGGTCTCCTGGGACAAGGACACCTCTGCATGGCGCGTGCAGCTGACGGACCCACAGACCAAGCGCAGTCGGAACGTTGGTCTCTTTGGCTCTGAGGAGGACACAGCACGGGCGTTCGACTGCGCGGGTGTGCAGGCGCTCGGACCAGGCGCCAAACGAAACTTCTCGGGCGAGGCCATCGGCGAGCTGCCTGTATGAAACATTGTGCGATACTACGAGGCGCGCTCCAATTGTCGCTCATGGATGACGCCCCCCATCCCCAACGCTGCAGCGATGCAGCGATGCTGGGCCCTCTACTGGGAGGCTGGCTCTGCCCCCCCCCCCCCCCCGCATATCCATGCCATGCAGTCCGAGTGGCGGTGGCGGTGATCAGGGTGATGCTGATGGCTCTTTGACGGTGGTGTTTGTGGTGACGATGCGATGCGATGCGTGTAGAAAACACACACCGCGGCCGCACGTGTGTTCGTGCACACGCGCGCGTGATGCACACGCGCTGGTGTCAGTGGTGGTATCAGAGTCCCTGCAGCCGGCAAACCGGGAAATTTGAGGGGGAACCTGCGGGGGCGAATCTTGGGAAATCCTCTCCAAAAAGTGTGAAATTCGATTGTTCTCACACTTGTCCACTAAAAATCGTCTCCTGGGGCAATTCGGCATGTTCCCTCCTATGTTGCGGGGGCAAACAAGACATTCTCGGTTTCCTTAAAGACACCACTGGCTGGTGTACTCCCCGCCGCATACTATGCCTGTCTGCGCTCGCGGAGAGCACGGCTGGCGTGGCGCAGCAGGAGGGCGAAAATGCCGGAGCAGGTGAAGCGATGCGGTGCGCGGGCGTGCCTGTGCGTGCTGCTGCTGCCGCTGTTGCGAGGGCGCTGCTTCGTAGATGCTGTGCTGCCGCGCCGCTGCTGATGATGATGATGATGATGCGTGGGTGCTGCTGCTGCTGCTGCTGCCACGCCTTGGGTAGGGTCCCCGGCATGCTCGTGGTGGGGGTGCTGCCCAGCTGCTGCTGCTGCTGCTGCTGGTCCTGCTTTTGCGCGGGGGCTGCTGCTGCTGCGCCTTGATGAGAGCAGCTTGCACGGCCATGGTGAGAGTGCCACTGCTGCTGATGCTGCCGCTAATGGAAGCGAGCTCAGACCAGCTCTAGGACCATGGACCAGCTCTGGACCAGCTCTGGACCAGGGGCTGCTGGACCAGCCTGGACCAGCTCTGGACCAGGGGCTGCTGGACCAGCCTGGACCAGCGAGGGTGCGTGCTGAAGACTGACAACTGTAGTGCTGGTAGGCTGGCACGCTGCGTGGCCTTGCAGGCTCTACTAAAAGAGCTCCCCTAGACGTGAAGTCTAGGAGGAGGTCTCCTAGGGGACTTGACTTAACTCCTAGGGGCCTTAACAACGCCAACCAGCTCGAGGGTGGTCTGGAGCAGCAGCTAGTCCTGATGACCGGTTGTGTGCTGCTGGTTGTGCGGTTGCTGTGTGCTGCTGGTTGTGTGCTGCGGTTGAGGTGACATGTAGCGGCGGCGCCTGTGCGGCTGGGGGCGTGTATCAGCAGCCAGTCTTGTTGATTGCAGCACCGCTGGTCAGATGTGATGATGGCGGTGCCATGGGAGCTGCAGCGCTGCTCGATTCGACATTATACGCAGCTATTGGGCCTATTGAGCACCAATTCAGGCGGCCGCTCTTATGACGGGTGTTCCAGCGAGACCATCAGCTAGGCTGGCCTCTGCTTGTAGGGTGGTCTGTGGCGTGTGGTGGTGAGGTCATTGCTTCACAGCTGGTAAAACAGCAGCGAGGTCCGACGTGATTGCTTGTGATCTCTGGTCCGGTCTGTTCTAGGTCGCGTTTCGAATGGAGGCGTGGACCAAGTAGTTCCTGGCAGAAGCGCTGGCGCTGGCTGGCCACTGTAGTGCGGAACTATCTCTGTATACATCACTCTATGTACCCCAACCCACACAGGAGTCATCATTGCCATGTCGCCCCCCCTCCCCCCAGCCCCCATCCACACAGTCGCCCTCCACAGTTGCAGACCGTGGCGAGTACTGGCGCTATCGATCTTTGGAAGACCTAGCCCGAACGAGGCCTGCGACTTACCAGCCGTTGGAAGCACGGCGCATTGGCCAGCCGGCCATGCTGGAGGCCATGGGAGCAGGGGGGCAGCGGCATAACCCCGGGCCTATACCGGCGTCGGCGATCTAACTAACCAAACGAGATCTCGACTTGCCGGCCGTTGAGACTGGCCACGGGGAATCGGCTGTCAAGCCATGGAGACGGGGGCAGCGGCATCACGCGACGCGGCATCTCCAATCTAACCGAACGAGATCTGCCCCGTCTCCACGGGGGCAGCGGCCCCATGACGCGACCCGGCGTCTTCGATCTAACCAAACGAGATCTGTGTCTTGCAGGCCGTTGAAATTGGCGGTCCGGCCATGGAGACGGGGGCAGCGGCATGTCGCGACCCGGCGTCTTCGATTTAACCGAACGAGATCTGCGACTTGCCGCCGGGCGGCGCGAGCACGCGCGACGACGGCCTGTCGGTGATGAAGTTGCCTGCGTGCGTGTGTGTGCGTGTGTGTTTGTGAGGATGCGTGTGAATGGGCGATGGCTCATTCACATGACGGCCCGTCGGCGATTAAGTTGCCTGCGGATGGGTTTGTGCGAGTGCGTGCGGGTGTGCACGGGCTCCACTCTCTAAACTTCTCTCTTCCTCTCTCGTACCACTTCTCCTCTCCCTCCCGTCACCCCTCCCTCCCTCCCTCCCTCGAACTCTCGTGTGTGTGTGCGCGGAGCAAAGGGGCACAGGCTCTCTCTGTATCTCTCTCTGGCCCCGCACCCACCGACGTTCTGGACGCCCCCAGGGCGGCTGTAATTGTTGTTGCTCGAGCCGATGGTCTGGCCACTGGGCGAGCCGTTGGGGTTCATCTGCTGCTGGTGCTGCTGCGGCTGCTGCGGTGTGTGTGTTTGCATAAGTGCACGTGTGTGTGTGTGTGTGTGTGTGCTGCTGCTGCGCATACGGTGCCTGCTGCTGCGGTGTATTGGAGGGGGATAGGTGCTCACATGCGGGTTGAGGGAGGAGGGGGGGATGCAAACACACACACATGCACGCATGCATGCACACATGCACGCGCACACACAAACACACGCACACACGCACGCACACGCACACACCTGCTGCTGCTGCGCGTACGGTGCCTGCATCTGCTGCATGTGCTGCTGCGCCTGCTGCTGCTGCTGCTCGTATGGCTGGCGCTCGTACTGCTGCTGCCCCTGCTGCGCGTACGGTGCCTGCGCGTGTGTGTGTGTGTGTGTGTGTGCCCCTCTCTCTCTCTCCCTCTGTGTGTGTGTGTGTGCACGCGCGCTCATACTGCTGCTGCCCCTGCTGCGTGTACGATGCCTGTGTGTGTGTGTGTGTGTGTGTGCTTACTTCATCGATGTGGCCGACACACACACACACACACACACACCTGCGACGGCGTGTGCACGCGGTGCTGCTGCTGCTCAAACGGAGGCTGTGCGTACAGACACACACGCTGCTGTTGCTGCTGCTGCTGCTGCTGCTGCCACACACACACATGCACACCCACCTGAGACGGCGTGTGCTCGCGGTGCTGCTGCTGCTCAAACGAAGGCTGCACACACACACACACACACACACACACGCACCTGCGACGGCGTGTGCTCGCGGTGCTGCTGCTGCTCAAACGGAGGCTGCGCATATGGCGCGTTGGGCGCTTGGTACGGTCCCTCCATGTTGCGAACCTGGCCCTGGCTCATCGGGTTGGGCGCTCCGCCCATGCCGCCCGAGAAGTAGGCAGCGGCGCCGCCACCACCGCCTGTCGTGGGGGTCGAGGCGTTCGCTGGTTAGGGGGTGGGGATGTTGAGGGTGGAGGGTGAGCGGTTGAGCGGTTAAAAGTGCTCGTTATCTACCTAGCTAGAGGGGCGGGCGTACCTACCTGTGGAGCTGAGGGCGCAAGGGGGGGGGGGGGCAGGGTTTCAGGGTTACGGGGTGGGAACGTTGAGAGTCAAGGGTGAAGGGTTGAGGGGTTCAAGTGTTCGGCGATCTCAAGAAGGGCGGGCGTACATGCGTGGAGCTGAGGGCGCAAGGGGGGGGGGTCACAGGTTTTGAGGGCTAAGCGGTGGGGATGTTGAGAGTGGAGGGTGAAGGGTTGAGGGGTTCAAGTGTTCGCGATCTCCCTAGAGGGGCGGGCGTACATACGTAGAGCTGATGGCAGAAGGGGGGGGGGGGGGGCGGCGTACCTACCTGTGGAGCTGAGGGCGCAAGGGGGGGGGGGTCCAGGGTTTCGAGGGTTACGGGGTGGGAACGTTGAGAGTGAAGGGCGAAGGGTTGAGGGGTTCAAGTGTTCGCGGTCTCAAGAAGGGCGGGCGTACATGTGTGGAGCTGAGGGCGCAAGGGGGGGGGGTCACAGGTTTTGAGGGCTAAGCGGTGGGGATGTTGAGAGTGGAGGGTGAAGGGTTGAGGGGTCCAAGTGGTCGTGATCTCCCTGCAGGGGTGGGCATACACACCGTACTGCCCCACCACAATCGCAACACCTGAGGCGGCGCCTCGGGCGTCGCATTCACTTGCGCGGATCAGGCGGCGCCTCAGGCGCTCCGACCGCCTGAGGCGCCGCCTGAGGCACCGCCTGGGGCGCACCCACGATCGCCTTGGGCAAACCGCCTCAGGCGCCACCCCGACCGCCTTAGGCGCCCACCACCGCCTGAGGCGCAACCCCGACCGCCTCAGACGTTGACCGCATGACCGCGTTCACTTACGCGGATCAGACGATGGGGCTGTGATCGGGCTGGCACGCTGCGTTGGCCATACCGTTGGGGGCAATCTGCCCCCAAATGCGTGTCGGAGGTGGCAGCGCCGCACGGGGGTGCCCGCAAATCCGGGTCTGTACATGGGCGCGCGATGGCCGTTTCCTCCCGTTTCCTTGCCCCCAATGACCGTGTCCGCAATGCAGCGTGTCAGTACCGGGCTATGGAACTGGGGAGCGGGTGTTTACCCGAACTTCACACAACACTTGGTGGAGGGCGAGACTGGCGCGGGGGTAGTATTAGTACCTACCGCCGTGTGGGGGCGCGTTGGCAGCGGGGTCGCGGTACTCGGCGTAGTCGCGTCCGGCGGCGGGTGGCGCGGAGTAGTCACCGAACGAGATCTGAAGGGGTCAGGCAAAGGCAGGCGTGTGCACGTGTGTGTGTGTGTGTATGTGTGTGTGTATGTGTGTGTGTGTGTGTAGAGTACGAGGAGTCTTCGCGGCAGGCGGCGGGTGGCGGGGCGGAGTAGTCACCGAACGAGATATAAAGGGGGCAGGCAAAGGCAGGCGTGTGCACGTGCGTGTGTGTGTGTATGTGTGTGTGTATGTGTGTGTGTGTGTGTAGAGTACGAGGAGTCTTCGCGGCAGGCGGCGGGTGGCGGGGCGGAGTAGTCACCGAACGAGATATAAAGGGGGCAGGCAAAGGCAGGCGTGTGCACGCGCGCGTGTGTGTGTGTGTGTGTGTGTGTGTAGGATGCGAGGTGGAGTCGCGGCCGGCAGCGACGGGCGGCGCCGCTAGTCACTGAATGAGATCTGAGAGTGAGGGCTTGGGAGTTTTGCGTGGGTATCTGGTCGGTGTCAGGGGCGAGGGAGTGTGCGTGCATATGGGTTTGTGTGCTTCGGGTAGAGGTGGTGGCACGATGCAGAGGCTCAAGGCACAAGGTCACCGAATGAGATCTGGGAGCAAGGGCATGGGAGCTTTGTGTGGGTGTCTGGTGGGTTTTAGGGGCGGGGGAGTGTGCGTGCGTATGGGTTTGTGTGCTTTGAGTAGAGGTGGTGGTGGTCAGTGGTGCCATAAGCGCCCCCGCAGCGCCTGCTGCGGGGGCAAACCGGGAAAATCGGGGGGGAACTGCTGGGGCAGACGACCGGCGCAGCTTGCCGTCCCCCCGCAGGCAGGGGAAGACACATTTTTGTCAGGGCGCGTGGAGCACCCAGGAGCCGCCTAGGATCGCACATCAGAGCAAGTGCATTGCTGCCTGGCGACCCAGATGGCGCTGGCGGGGATCGGTCGGTCACCGCGTCGCTTGCGCACTGTGTGTCCGCGGTCGCGTTAGGGGGAGGGGGCCGACTGAAGGCGTGCTACGCGTGGGAGAGGGGTCTGAACAGTGGACGCAGGGGCTGGAGGCACAAGGGAGGGGCGGGAGACAGAGAGAAGGCAAAGCGGCGAGCGGGGCCGCCAGCGCTCGGGATTGATCGAGGTTGTTGCATTCGAGGGTGCGGGGGCCCCAGGGCGCAAGTGAGGGCGGGAGAAAAGGGGCTGTCATCAGAACAGACTGCGCGAGCGCAGAGGTCTGCGGAGGGCGCGCAGCGCGATGATCCACGCGCATACACACAGATGGATATGTTTAGGGTGGTGCCCCGCGTGTAAACACATGCGTGCACACACACGTGCACATGCGTGCATGCGCACACATGTGTGTATGTGCACGCACACGGGCGCCGCGCGTGCACCCACCGTCGACTTGCCACCGGGCGGCGCGAGCACCCTCGACGACGGCTTTTCAGTGAGCTTGTTGCCGACGTTCTACGAGGTGGTGGGGGCGGGCTTCGGCGTGAGTGCCCATCATGACATGGCATGACATGGCATGCGCACATGCATGGCACATGCGCGGCAGCACACCCACCTAGTCTGTGGTTACCCACAGATCACGCCCTCCCAGGTACATGGGCCCCCCTAAGCCCACTCAGAGATCATATATTTTGCCCATGTGCGCCCTTCAAACATGTTTGACATGTCATGCATGCATGTAGGGCCCCAACATCCGCACGCCTCCTCGCACCTGGGCACCGCCGGGGCGCACGTAGTTGTTGGGGCTCAGGGCAGCGCCAGCCTGCTCAGCGCGTGCGGCACCGCCGCCGTCTGCGCGCATGGATCCAAGGGGCAGAGTGGTGGAGTGAGATCACTCAGGAACAGCCGCTCCTGATACGGCACCGTACACGCATGCGCATAGCAGCATGGTGCGGTGGGCGCTTTTGGGTGGTGGCGTGGGTGAGGGGTGCAGGTGGTAGTCACGCAGAGACTCCCAAGGAGTCTCCGACAGCCACAACGCCTCAAACTCGCTCTCCCCAGGTTCTCCTCACCGCCCGCCACCATGTTGACGTTGAAGTTGTTGGTCGCGATCATGTGGTCCGCCAGGCGCTCGCGGAGCGTTTGCTGGGCGCCAGCTGGATTCAGGCCTCGTGCCCGGCATTGGACCCGTAGGTCTGTAATCATGAGCGGACGGATGAGGGCGTCGATGTCAATCATGGTGGCTGCGGGTTGTTATGAATGAGGGAGTAGGTTGATTAGAGCAAATTCCGGTGGATATGGTGTGGATGGGAGGGTGTTGCAGCAACACACACACACAAGCAGCCAATGCTTGGAATACTAATGCTTGTACACTGTCTCTTGTTGGTTGATCTTTACATTCCACCACTGTGACCACATGCCAGATGCAGGTGCTCGTGCCCGCCTTTGTGTGGCGGAGAAGCTGAAACGACGGGCCCACTCCGCAGTGCTGCACCTGCCTGCCTACAGAGCGCCCACACACCGCCTAGGGCAGCCACAAGTTTCGTCCAACTCCACCTCTGCCTCGCAACTCCACCTATCCCGATCGTTTGCATGCGGGCGCGAACGCTCTACAGCTGGATTGGGTGTGGATAGGAAGTTGCTGCAGCACCACACACACACAA
>VFSX01000210.1:71030-123530 GCA_016618255.1 Chlamydomonas sp. UWO 241 | reverse complement strand
CACTGTTACTTGTCCCCCCACCCCCCCTTCTCGACCCTCGCCCACCGCTCCACTCGGCCCCTTGGACCTCCCCCCCTCCCCACCCCCTCCCTCCCCACAAGCGCGCTCACATTCAGCGCCGCGCGTGTCCCCATGCCTATTATGTGACCCTTCGTCATCTGCCAACATGCGGATGGAAGGGATGGTCATTGAGCATGACAGCTGGCTCACTGGCCCGATTGGCAAACCCCTTCGCCCTCCTAAACCCTGTACCCTCCTAAACCCTGCACCCTCCACACCCCGATCACAGGTCATCAAGGGCTTCGACATCGCTGTCGCTGGACTCGAGGTCGGCGAGACGCGCCAGAGCCGCATCGAGCCCACCGAGGCATACGGTGAGTGGAGATGGCGATGCCCTTGCGCTGCTCTGCTGCTGCTGCTTGTGTGCTATGTGCTCTGCTGCTGCTCGGCTGCTTGTGTGCTCTGCTGCCGCTCTGCTGCTTGTGTGCTCAACTCTGCTGCTTTTGCGCTGTGCTGCTCTGCTGCGGTGTGCTGCTGCTCTGGTTCCCTGATGCTCTGATGGTGCCCAGATGCTTCCATGATGGTGCCCTAATCGTATGAATGTATGTCATCCCGCGTTGTGATGAGAGCCCCACCAGAGCCCTGTTGTAACGTCCCCCCCCCCATGAACACACAGGCGAGCGCGACGACAAGATGATGATGGTGTTCCCCAAGGCACAGGCACCCGAGGGCATCGAGGCCGGCGTTGGCGTGCAGCTATCAAACGGCATGATCGCCAAGGTCGAGAAGGTGAGTTTGCGTCCCTGGGGTGTGCGAGCACAGACTCTGCCCGCATGCCTCCATCCCTGCGGGCATTCAGTAGAGCATTCATAATGGCACTAATCCAGAGCAGCACCAGAGCATCCCACTGCAACCATCATCGCCATCACAAGGACACATGAAATGATCCTTGACCTCCACAAACCATGCGCTAGTTGGCAAGCACACTGCTGCATACTGGCAAGCACACGCATAGTTGGCAGCACACGCATTTATACTCGGTCCATCTCTGTTGACATTCCCCCACACAGGTGACCGACACCGAGATCACTCTAGACCTCAACCACGAGCTGGCTGGACAGCACCTGACCTTCGATGTCGAGCTGATGGCTGTCGAGAAGGGCAACAAGACGGCTTAAGAGCACCGGCCTGGAATGTATTTGTACACACCCATGTGCGCGTGGTCCAAGCCACCCATGTGCGCGTGGCCCAAGCCACGGCAGGGGACCCGCGCGGCCTCCGGTCGCCTCGCTGTGTGACGGCAGCTGGCGACCGTTGGTAGATAAAGGCATCCATCAAGGCCTGACTGTGTCGCCGCGCTGTGTGACGGTAGCTGGCGATGGTTGGTCCAATAAAAGCTTGACTGTGCTGACCCAAGGGTCGTGAGCAGTCCGTAGAAAACTTGGTGCAGTCGCTGAGGAATAATTTTTGAATCAGTCTAAATTGTGTTGTAAGCCATGCATGAAAGTGAAGGCGTGATGCATGTTTGCACGCTGTGCAATCCGTGGCAGCGCGCGAAGTGTCTCGTGTGCGTGGGTGGCGACTACTGCAAAACGGTTCTGATACTGTCTTGATATGGTACTCTTGCCTCGTTACGATTTTGATGTGATCCTGATACGGTCGTGATTCGGTCATCCATGGGGCACACACACTGAGTCAACCACTTGTGCGTGCCCATGATCGTATCCAACGAATCGTTGAACCCCGCCACACGCCATATGCATGCCGTGCATGCACTTCGCAACCCCTCCACAATCTCCCCAAATCTCCCCCACAACTTCCACACTTGCTGCCTAACAGCCCCCCCCCCTCCCTCCAAGGCTTCAAGTGCGACGAGCCACCCCTTGGGGCCCCCTTCTCCCCCCAGAGTCCCCCCAGCTCCCTTAACCTTGCCATCACCCCTACTTGCCATCACGCATGTAGCGCATGGGCGCGCATGCACTGCTTGGAGAGGCCTCTCCGCATCCCGCCCCCATCGACCTGTTTGCTTCTGTGAGTTTGGCCTCTGTTCTGTTGGAGAGTAGTGTTACACCACCCTCAGTCACAATCAGTTCCAAAGTTTCAAAGTTCAGACAGCAGGCAGACATGGGCCACCCAACGGTCAAGCTACAAAAGTAGCCCACAGTAGCGCTAAGCAGCAGCACAGGTCTTTTATACCTTACAGCCACCTCACCAAAGGGACCAGAGGTGGACCAGAGGCCATAAAACCATAAAGGGACCAGAGGTGGGCCAGAGGCCTTCCGTTAAACCACTAGAAGGCTTGGAGCACGCTTGCGGCCGCCACAGCCCTCTACCCATGGGCGCTGGCCAGCGACCACACTTCACCCGCCACCGCGCGCGTGCGGCGCCACCTCCCCTTTAAACACACACCCAGAAGGGATGCAACTTAGCAAGCAGGTGCAGCCACCCGCTCGCCGTCAACCACGAGGCGCGCGCGGTGGAACTGCGCCCGCTTGCCCGCAGCCTTGGCGGCGACAAAAGCGGGCCACAGCGCCTGGTCCAGACCATTACTGTCGGTTGCGCAGCGCGTGGCGCCAGCGCACGATGGTGTCGGCCACGGCGTCAGTCGACACGGTGAAGAGCACACGCAACACGCCTGTTGGCCTCTAGAGGCGACAGATCTGTTGGCCTCTAGAGGCAGATCTGCTCCTGCTCTGCTTTGCTCCGAGGGGAAGGGGAAGGCCAGTTTTTGTTGCCGCGACTTGAGCCGAGCGGCCATTCGATCAGCTGCTCGTCTCCCTCGACCGCAGCTGTCTACTTCCGCATGCACACACGCTGCCAAACGTGTACTACGTGTATAGTAGCAGACGTGCGTTGCGTGCGTGCCGCGTGCGCACGCACCTGCCGCTGGCCCACCCAGGGTGATCTGAGTGAGGCGGGCAGCGCCGCGTGCCAGGATCTTCTATCGCCTTGCTTACGCCGCTGCTGCCCGTTCCGAGGTGTTGCGGATGACGGATGCGGTGATGACTCGGCGCCGCCTCCAGATCGAAGGTTTCCAAGCACCCATGAGGCATCTGCCCTGGCGTCCACACCTCCCGTCTTCACTTAACAGCGCTGGAGCACGCCCCCTTTCACTTCGCTTCGCTTCATCACTACATGCAGTCACTCAGGAACTCTATTCCCCGGTGAGACTGAGACTGGCACGCCTCCTCCCCCTGCAACTAGCTGGCCTTGCATGGTAGTCGTATCCCCATCGTATCATTCGTGGCAGCGCCCTCTCGCTCCCTGCCTGCACCTCGCACCCTCTGCACACGCCATGTGCACCTTCAATGGGCGGATGGCGCGCCGTGCGGCGGCGCCGGTGTCCTGCGCTGCTGACCCCAATCGCCCATCATGGCATGGCCTGGTCAGCTGCCGGCCCCCCCTTCTCACGCCGCCCCGTTCCCACCCCGCTCGCAGTACACACAGCACCTCTCCAGCGGCCGCACGACCGACCCGCTCAAACAGGACCATGGCGACCCAGGCAGTAAAGACCGGTGAGGCGCCTTCCACCCAGATCATGCATACTTGGCAGCTCGCGCCCCAACCCACCCCGCGCGTGTAGCATGCACGCCCCCCTCCCCTCCCTTCCCACGGCACTTGGCAGGAGTGCATGAGGCTTGCAACAACCTGCACAACTCGCCGCCATCATCAACCTGCATCATCGATCTGAGTTGCCGCGCAACTGTCCCACCCGCCTGTCCCACCCACCTCACAACCCCTGCCCCACAACCCACAGGCGACAAGGTGACCGTCCACTACACCGGCACCGTCGACAACGGCACCGTGTTCGACTCGTCACGCCAGCGCGAACCCCTGGAGTTCGTGGTCGGCGCCGGCAACGTGCGTGCGTGTGTGCGACGCTGTGCGACGCCTCGTGTGCGGATGCGTTGAGCCGATGCATTGTGCTGTGCATCAGTGGCTGTCGAGATTACTGCCACTCCCCCCCTCTCGCTCACCACACGCGCACGCGCGTGCTCCCATCCTGATCACCTTTATCTTACCCTCCTCCTTCACACCCCAACACAGGTCATCAAGGGCTTTGACACCGCTGTTGCTGGACTCGAGGTTGGAGAGACGCGCCAGAGCCGCATCGAGCCTGCCGAGGCATATGGTGAGTGGAGATGAAGATGCACTTGTATGCTCTGCTGCTGCTCTGCTGCTGCTCTGCTGATCGTGTGCTGCTAATGACGGTGCTGTGTGATGGAGGTGCCCTGATGTTGCCCTTCCTACACCGAGACGTCGAAAGATATTACCTGGATCCCTTCCACTTGTGGAGAAGTGGGCATGAGCAATCACCGCGTCGTGATCAGAGCCCTACCACAGTCTCACCAAAGCCCCATCAGAGCCCCGTCGTAACGCCCCCCCCCCCCATGTACACACAGGCGAGCGCGTTGACAAGATGATGATGGTATTTCCCAAGGCACAAGCGCCCGAGGGCATCGAGGCCGGTGTTGGCGTGCAGCTATCAAACGGCATGGTTGCCAAGGTCGAGAAGGTTAGTTTGCTCCCCTGGCGTGCGTGCAGACTCATTCCCGCTTACAACTCCTGTGGGCATCCATCAGAGCATCCATCAGGGCACCTTATATTCAGAAAGCATCAGAGCATCCCACTGTCATCCTCCATCATCATCGCCATCAGATACGTGCGCGCAGTCCCTGGGCTTGAAAACTATGTGCTTTGCTGGTGGCACACGGTGCATTCACATCCATTTGTATTGACACCTTCCGCTCGCCCACACTTCCTCCCACTCAGGTGACCGACACGGAGATTACCCTGGACCTCAACCATGAGCTTGCTGGGCAGCACCTCACGTTCGACGTCGAGGTCATGGCGGTCGAGAAGGGCAACAAGACTGCTTAAATGCACTGGCCTGGATTGTATTTGTACAAACTCATGAGGGCGAGACCTGAGCCAGGGCAGAGGGTCACTCAGGCTGCCTCTGTGTGTAGGCAGCCGGCGAACGTTGGCCCCCTACATGCTTCAATGCAGGACGCTTGGCTGAGTGCCATGAGTCGGCGATGGGTGGTCCAATAAAGGCGTGATTGTCCCGACTCAAGGATCGCAAGTAGCCCGTGGGAAACTTAGTGCAGTCACTGAGCAATAATGTCTGAATCATGATCAGTCTGTATCGTGTTGTAAACAATGTGTGAGTCTTGCGTGCTCTCTGCTAACCGCTCCTGCGCTCCGATTGTCCCCCGTGGCTCCTACCCCGTGGCTGCTGCAAGTGGCACGAGGCCCCCTCTTCCTGAGGCCATTTGCAGTTAAGGAGGTTAGGAACAAGGTAGCTCCCCAGTATGTTTTCAACGTGCTTGGTGAAATCCTGATAAGGCAATCTCATCTTGACACGATTTGATACAATTTTGATGCGATCCTGATGCAGTTGTGCTACGGCGTCCCCTCCTGCCCTGACCGCTTCTGCGTGTGCATACGCCTGTATCCAGCTCGTTCAACCCCGCCAATCACGCCGTGCATGTACCTCGCAACTGCCTCACAACTGCTCCACAATCTCCCCACAACTGCCTCCCCCCCCCCCCAAACCTCCCAACAGGCCCCCATAATAGGTGCCACCAGCCCCCCCTCGTCCACCCCCCCAAGAATCCCTACAGCTCCCCCAAACGCATCCCCAACCTTGCGAGCAATGGCCCAACGAGGCCGGTTTGTATTGCTGCAACTTGAGCCGAACGGCCATTCGACCAGCTCCTCGTCTCCCTCGACCACAGCCGTCCACTTCTCCTCCTGGCATGCTCACACGCTGCCACACTGGTGTGCTACGTGTAGCAGACGTGCGTTGCGTGCGTGCCGTGCGTGCAGCGTGCGCGCACACCTGCCGCTGTCCCACCCAGTTTTTTTTTACAGTTTTTACATGTACGCGTCCGGAGGACCCCGGGGCGTGAGTTAGGGCCCAGACTACACGTCTAGGGGAGCTCTACTAGTAGAGCTTGCAAGGCCACGCAGCGTGCCAGCCTACCAAGGAGTCAGAAGTAGGAATTTGCCCTCCTCCCCCCTCCCCCCTCCCCCGCCGTTACACAAGCGCCACCTCGGGATCAGGGTACAGCTCGGGTACAGCTGGCACACATGCATTGCGGTAGCACAGCCCCCTCATAGGGGGGGTCAAAGGCGGCACCAGGACCTGACACAGACCCACACACTCCCGCAGACCCACACACTCCACCAGCAATGCCTCTCGAGAATCTGGTAGGGGGGCGGATGTCTTGGTTTCGTTTCAGCTGGCTCAAGCTGTCTTCGTGTGCCTATGATGATGATGAGTTTGTTACAATCCACTTCTGGCGGTCACACGTGCGGTTCCAAAGCTCCAGTGGGACTTAGATGAAGCAGTCCTGAAGACCTGCCAACAGAAAAAGGGGGGGTGCCCCACGGCAACGCCATCCACACACGGCGGAGGGCGCCAAGCAAGCAGCACCACAGTGCAGGCTCCACACTCAACCCCTCCAGTGGATGAAGGGCGGGCCCAAGGTATAAAACCATGAAGGGACCAAAAAAAAATATCTCAAAACACCGGAAGCTATGATGCTGTGTAGCTGGTTGATTGCCATCGTGTACAATTTCTGGCAGCAGGCCCTTGCCTGGTCGTGTGTGACACCAAACTTTGTGCGGTGGCTGTGCGGGTTGCTGCAGCCGCCGTGGACGGCGTCAGCCTGCCCGTCTGCCTGGCTATGAATCTCGTGCGCTTTGTGCACGACGTCTCTGGCCGGGATAGGCCGGCTGGTGGCGGGGTCGTGTCAGCGTCGTTCCTCAACGCCAAGCCTGCCGTCGGGGGCATTGGTGTGGAGCCGCGCCGGGGCGGCGTGCTACGTGTGCTCTTTACCGTGGCGTCTGACGCTGTGGCCGACACCGTCGTGCGCTCCCGCCGCAACCTGCGCGACGTGGACCCGTCGGCTGCCGTCTTCGACGTCCTCAGTGACCGCGAGGAGGCGCAGCACCAGGCGCTGTGGCCCGCTTTCCTCGCCGCCAAGGTTGCGGGGAAGCGGGCGCAGTTCCACCGCGCGCGCCTCGTCGTTGACGGCGAGCGGGTGCCTGCACCTGCTTGCTAGATGGCATTCCCTCTGGGGGTGTTTTTGAAGGGGAGGTGGCGCCACACGCGTGCGGTGGCGGGTGCGGTGTGGTCGCTGAGTAGAGTGCTGCGGCGGGTGTGCTACTAGCCCCGCTTCCGGTGGTCTGGGGGAGGGCTTTTTGGTCCCTTCATGGTTTTATACCTTGGGTCCGCCCTATGGCCATTTGAGGGGCTGGGTGTGCAGCCTGCACAGTGGTGCTGCTTGCTTGGCGCCCGCCACCAAGTGTGGATGGCGTTACCGTGGGCTTCTTGTAGCTTGACCTTTTGTGGGCCTTGAGCCTTGTTTCTCTAAGTCCCACTTGAGCTTTGGAACCGCACGTGTGACCGCCAGAAGTGGATTGTGATGATGATGGATGTTACAGTCAGGGACACCTCTAAAGGCGTATAAGACCGTGCTCGGCGCCATATGGCCCGAGCACCTTACTGAGATGGCTGGCTGTTGGTGGTAGGGAACCCCAACTCTGTAAAGAGCGTGGGCGCACCCCTAGGTCCCCTACCGCAGCGGCAGCAAACGCTTGTTGAAGTCGGTGAGCGCATGTTGGGAAACGGAAAACGCAAGGCAGGTTCGTCGCCAATTGCCAGAAGAGACATCCCCCCGTGGGGAGAAAGGCCAAGACGTGGCCGAAAAGGATATCCAGCCGGGCCGCAACCTCTAACGTGTTAAGGGGTTTTCTAACTGGGATTTCAACCAGCATTCACAGGATTCTCAACCTGTTACCCTTAACCCGGCTCTGAGCAGAAGCTGACCCCTTGTAGTTGCACCGAGCACGACATTGGACGTGTCGCAGGCCCCCCCCCTGCTGAAGGGGGGAGGCACAGAAGGACTCGGTGAGGGGCACATCCCTAAGCCTAACTACCTAGAAAGGGGCTGGAAAAGGCGGTCAGTAGTGACCAACAGTGTGGGATTTGGTGATAGGTTAGAAAGCAAGCTTGCCCCCCGGTTATAGCGGATAAATATGTTCCTTCTGCATACTCCGTTTTGAGGTCGTCATCTTTGAGGCAGCTTTCACGTGTGAGACCCAGCGTGGGCATTTCTCAGGTGCGCCAGCTGCGGTGCACTGCAAACGGCACAGTCCACCGCAGCTCCTCGGGAACCCACGCTTGGGTCCCCGCCACTATCGTGGCTGCCTCATTGACTCCTAATTCAAAACATCGTTCGCTTCAGGTCAATTATTCCTCCCGATCCTCTACCATCTCCAGGCTTGTGTTACGTATATCAAGGCACGAGACCAGAAAGTTGGCCATGTCACGCCAAAAACAAGGGTAAAGTAGCCCCGGGCTGGGGTTCATAAACGCCCGCATCTTCGCATCCAAGCCTTTATCGTCCCCAGGGACGCTCAGGAAAAGGGTGTGGAACTGTACGCGTGTCTCCGTATACGCTGGACACTCAAAAATCACGTGTGCCTCATCCTCCCGCATGCCACAAAGGCGACAGAGCCTCTGGCTGCGTGGCTCTGCCTGCGCCGTGTGGCGCCCCTTCTCTATCTGCAGTTCATGCAGCCCCATTCTAAAGCGTGCGAGTGTCGTGATCTGGGCGGCGCTGTTCAGCCCCGTCCAGAGCATTGGTGCGCCGCCACAGTCGTCTGCCATCCACCGCAAGTAAGTAAGCATCTTGAAGCGGTGTGACCATGAGTCAGGCACTGAGCGGACGACGCTGAGCTGGTTGGCGTCCTCTGGCAGCTCTGGTGTGCTGGTCTCTGATGCCAGCCAACCTGCCGCTGCTGTCTCTAGCAGGCGGGCGATGCCCCCCGCCTCCTGGCCCCACACCAGCGTGTGCCCCACTGTGCTGAGGCACTCGCTCAGCTGTGCCACCCAGCTCTCTCGCACGCCACCCGCCGCTAGCTCCCAGCTCTCCCGCATTGCCGCCTTCAGCAGATCGCCATCCGGCCGCCGTAGCGCTTTCGCCCAGAAGCGCGCCGCCTGCCGCAGCCAGTCGGTCGACAGCGGTCGCCAGCCCACCTCCGTCGCCAGCAGCGATAGCTGTTGCCCACACCTGCGAATACGGAGGGCCTCGCGCACAGATTGCAAGTGCAGGGCTTCCATGGCGCGCCACTTGCGGCGCGCCGCCTTGGAGGGGCCCCCGTCCCCTCCAGCCAACCCCCACTTGTCGGCTGCCCCCGAGAAGATCCCCTGTACCCCCATGCCCGCCCCCGCCATCAACCCTGGGCCCCAGATCTCGCACCCGTAGTTAATTACAGGTCGCACCAGTGCGTTGAACAGGTGCGCCTTTACTCCCACGTTGTGGAGGCCCATGGCATCGTATCTGCGCGCTAGGGCGAAGCGTGCACGCTGGCCCGCCCCCTGCCTCTGCTCCAGCCCCGCGCCTATTGCCCGACGGCTCCCAAAAAGCATGCCCAGATATTTAAACTCGTGATTGATGGGCAGGTCCATACCAGCGTACTTCAGGGTCACCCTTCCCCTGGCGCTCGTGACCGGGCAGTACTGGTCGTTAAACACCACCCCCTCAGATTTGCGGACATTGACAGTGAGAGCGTGCGTCCTGCAAAAAACGTGAAGTGCATCTAGCAAGCGCTGGAGCGCCTCCGGCGTCTCTGCCATGAGCACGAGGTCATCTGCATACAAGAGTAACCGTAGGAGCCGCCTGTTTGCTCCTGTCCCTAGGGGGACCCCGACCTCTGGCATCTGTGCGTCAAGCTCCCCTTCTAGTGAGTCGATAAACAGCCCAAACAAAAGCGGCGACATTGGGTCGCCCTGCATGACCCCCTGGCGTGTGGTGAAGCCTGGTCCCACCGTGCCGTCTATGCGCACGCACATGCCAGCCCCATCGTACAGTGATGTCAGGGCTGCTAAAAACGCCCCCCCCACCCCCAGGCTCTTAAGGCACTCCCACATGAGCTGCCGATGCACGCAGTCGTATGCCTTTCTAAAGTCGATGAAGGCAGTATACAGCGGTTTTCGCTCATGGCTGCGCCTCTCAATCATGTGCTGTAGGATGAAGGCATTGTCAGGGGTCCCCCGCCCCTTCCGGAACCCTGCCTGCCCGGCGGCTCTATGGCCGCCCTTCTCAGCAAGGTCGTCTAGTCTGCGGAGTAGCACCAGACTATAGAGCTTAGCAAGCGCCCCACCCACCGTGATGCCCCTATAGTTGTCCCGCTCGTCCAGATTGCCTTTCTTCGGCACCGGCGTGACTGCCCCCATGTGCCATGCTTTGGGATACCCCTCGCGGAAGACCCGATTGAGTAGATGTGTGATCGGTTCAAGCAGCACGTGTTGCGGCTCGCTCCCCTCCACATCTCCCCCACCCCCTGTGTCCCCCTCCCCAGTCCATGCCCTTTGATAAAATTCCACCGGTACGCCGTCCACGCCCGGCGCTTTGCCCGCCGCCATGCCCAGGAGGGCTGTGCTCACCTCGTCCTCGGTGATCCAAGCGTTGAGTACTCGTGCCCGCTGCTTATTTCCTTCGGAGGCATCCGAAAACGGGTTCCCTCCCTCCTGCAGCTCCCCATGGGCATGCTCGCCCCCAACCAGGCCCTCAAAGTAGGTCGTCCACCCCTCTACATCCCTCAGCCCCCCTCCCTGGCTCCCTGGTTTAACCTTGCGCCAGAATTTCCTGGGGGCGCCATGCATGTGTTTGAGCATAGCGTCGTACTCCTGGGCCTCCCATGCCCGGCGCACGCGTCGCGTGGTCTGCCTATACGCCCTGAACGCTGCTGAGGTCAGCGTCGACTGCGCCCCGTGCGCCCTCTCGGCCTCTCGATACGCCTGCCGTGCCTCCTTGCACTCCTGGGCATACCATGTGTTGTGTGGTCGCACTGATGCGCCCCCCCCCCCTGGTTTTACCAGCACCGCCCCAGCCGCCCCTGACGCGTGCAGCGCCCGCGCTGCCCGCTCAACCGCCCCTTCTAGGAGCGCCTGCTCCTCATCTACCGTGGGGGCCTCCCGCGCCCCCTTGATCTCTGCCGCCACCCCCTGCAGCTCCCGTGCGTAGGCACGCTCCCCCCCCTCAGGCCACCTAAATCTAGTTGGCGTGGTGCATGGCATGGTAGGGTGTGGCGTGGCGACCGCCTCACCGGCCGCCTCGCCCATGGTCAGCACAACTGGGCAGTGGTCAAAGGACCCCTTCCAGCCTGGCAGGGTGGGGATCGTATGCACCCTGAGCGTGGCCCCCTCCCGCGGGGCCCCCGTCTCGCTAAACATGAGTGCCGGCGATGCAACGTGGTAGTCAACAACGCTGTGCGCATTCCTGCCTGTTGCATGGAATGTGTGTGCTCCCCCCTCATCCTCTGGCAAGCGCCCGTTCAGAATCACCATCCCGGTGTCTCGGCACAGTCTAATCATGTCCCTCCCGTGCGCGTTCTGCGGCCCGTGGTCGGCAGACGTCCGCTGTCCTACCCGCCCAGCCCGTGTGATGTCCCAAGCGGTCAGCGCGAGGGCGGGGTCACCCCCCTCGGCGTCGTGCCCCCCCCTGTCGTCCGCTTGGCCGGTGCGGGCGTTGAGGTCCCCCAAAACTAGCACCTCCCCCAGCTCCCTGTACTTGGCTATCCCTTGGGCGAGAGCCAGCATGTGGGCTTCCGCCGACAGGCTCCCGCCCTCCCGCTTCAGGTACGTGGAGGTGGGGGGGGGGAGGTAGACAGCGCACGCGTACACGTCCCTCCCCCCCTTGAGCCTAATCCTGAACCAAAGCATCCCCAGCGCTGGGGTGTCTTCCACCACCTTGACGTGGCTCGCGATCGTGGAGCGCACATGAAGCGCCACCCCCCCGTGTTTAGCGGTGTATGGGCGTCGGCTGCATGCTAGGCACTTGAACCCCCTAATAGCCCCGGGGGCCTCGCCGGTATGCCCAGTTTCAGTGAATGCGATGATGTCCGTTGTGGCCCAGAGCCAGTTACTGACGTCGGCGCTCTGGTCTATGTGATAGTGTTGCCCTTTAACGTTCCACGTCATTACGCGTAACCCGATGCCGGGGCGTGGCCCGGCCGGCTGGGCCCGGCCCCGCCGTGCCCGGCCATCCCGGTGTGCTCCGCGTCGTGCATGGGGCCCATTGCCGCCACCGGGGGCGCCCCCAGCGCCCCCAGTGGCCCTGCCCCCCCCCTCGCCGACCCCATGCCCTGCTGCTGTTCCATTCCAGCATGCTGCTGCCCTACGCCAATGGGGTCCCATGCCGGCGGCCCAGTCATCACCTGATGCGGCGGCCCCGCCGCCAGTGGTGTCCCCCCCCCGCTCGTCCCCGCATGCTGGCCCCCCCCAGCCTGCTGGTGCTGCCACATGCCCATGTGTTGCGGCCCCCATGTTTGTGCCCCCGCCTGCTGATGTTGCTGCTGCAGCTGCTGCTGCATCCCCATTGCCATCTGGTGCTGCGTCTGCTGCTGCGCCTGCCCCATGCCCTCATGTGCCAGTGCTTGTGCCTGTGCCAGTGCCTGTGCCTGTGCCTGTGCCTGTGCCTGTGCCTGTGCCTGTGCCTGTGCCTGTGCCTGTGCCTGTGCCTGTGCCGCCTGTGCCTGTGCTTGCGCGCCATTGCCCATGTGCTGCTGCCTTGCGTTTGTGTGCTGCGGCACGCGCAATGCCTGCAGCCCTGCAGCCTGTTGCTGCTGCCCCATGCCCATCTGTTGCCCCGTGCCCGTTAGCTGTTGCAGCTGCTGCTGCAGATGGTGTATCTGAAGCTGCAGTGCTGCCGTCCCTGCCCCCTCTTGCATTGCCCCTGGCTGCCACATGCCCGGACCCATGCCCCAGGGATGCCCCCCACCTGCGGTCTGTGCCGTTGGTGTTGGTGCCTGCCCCCCCTGGAACCCTGCTCCTAGCGGCGGCTGCCACATGCCCGACCCCGGCGGCTGCCACATGCCCGCCCCCGTGCCCCCAATCTGCCCCCCCGATGCCTGCTGCGCCCCGGGTGGTGGTGGTGTTAGTGCATGCCCCCCCTGGTACCCCGTTCTTGCCTGCTGCGCCACCCTCGGCAGCTGCAACCTGCCCGGATCCGTGACCACCGCCTGGCCCCCCCCTGCCTGCTGCGCCCCTGTTGGTGGCAGTGTCAGTGCCTGTCCCCCGTGGTGCCCCGGCCCGGCCGGCCGCGGCAGCGCCGCTCCCGGCAGCTGCCCCATGTCCGGCCCCGTGTCCACTGGCTGTCCCCCCCCGGCATGCTGCGCCCCTGGTGGTGGTGGTGGTGGGTATTCTCCCCCGCCCTGCTGCGCCGGCTCCCGCGGCGGCAGCACCCCGCCCGCGAGCACCTGCTTGTCATCAACCCACAGGCAACCCCTGGCAGAGCGCACCTTCCTCCCCTCCTGCATCGCCTGCGCGAACAGCGCCTTCAGCGGCAGCCACGCCTGCTGCTGCGCAGGCGTCCGCTCCACGCTGATGCTGACCCCCGCCGCGGACACCGCCGCGAGGCGGCTGTGCACCCAGCGCGCCAGCAGGGGGCTCGCCACCACAAACGCCGCCTTGGTGCCCTCCTGACTGCTGGTCTCCCCTCCCTTCGGCTGCAGCACCCACGCGTCCTCAAACACCAGCGGCCCCGCGGCAGGTGGTGGCTTCCCCAGCAGCTCCGGCCGGATGAGCCACGTGTGCAGCTTGTCCGCGAGCTCGAGTGGTCTGTCGGTCACCCGTTGAGGGATGATGACCTTGAACATGCGGTTGCAGCGAGTCTCTCGCCGCTCTGCGATGATGGCGGCTCGCACGTTCCCAGTTGGGCCCATGCCGGCCGCCTGCCTGATCTCGTCCCGCAGAGCAGCCGTGTCCCTCTGCTGGGCTGCGGCGTGTGCACCGAGCTCGTCCTTGCTTGCCCTGCTGGCCAGGTCGCGGCTGTACTGCACCTGCCGCGCCTTGGTGTCCTCTCGCACGAGGGCCTCGTGGCCCGCCGTGCGCTCCTCCATGGCCGTGAGTCCTAGCCCCAGCCTGATCACCTCTGCATTCATGCGCCCGTACCCGCTGCCGAGCCCGCCAAGCGCCGTCTCGAGCCCAGACAGGCGTGTCTCCGTGGCTGCATGGTTGCGCCTGGCGTCCGCCCGCATGGCATCCGCTTGGCGCATGGCCACCTCGTGCATGGCCGCATGCTGCCGTGCAAGGGCACTCATGCCCTCCCCGCCTTGCATGCCCTCGTCATAGCCGCTGGGTGGCGCGAGCGGCTCGTCCTGATACAGGACCAGAGCGAGTGAGGGGGTGATGCCGGCAGCCCCTGTCGCTGCCCCCTCTCCATCCGCGTCCCCCTCCTCGCCGATGCCTGACGCCGCCGCCGGCCCCGCTGGCGCGATCCCGGCACTGGACGTGCCGGGGGCTGCGCGCTGGGGGGTCGCGGCGCTCCCCGTGGGGTGGGGGAGCGCCGTGATGGCGGCCCTCGTCGCTGTGTCCTCCGCCCTCGCTGCCTCTCCGCTGCCCGTTCGCTGCCCACCCGCTGTCCGCTCGTCGCCCGCTGTGCTAGTGGACCCGAGGGCTGTGATCATCGCGGTGTTCGATCTTAAAGTCCTGCCGCCCCGCGCCCCCGGCGGCGAGTGCGTCCTTCCCGTGATTAAGGAGACGTCGCCTATGTTTGCCATGCTCTGTAGTCGTTGCTTATACATTACAAGATAGACGGCTTATACCCCCATCACCTGTACGGGACGCCTAGGGGCGAGTGGATGCCTGCGAGCGTATCTGAGAATAAGGCACCTCTGCAGCCGCCGTGGCCGAGCACCGAGTCGCAGCGCTCAAGTCCTCTCATCATCATCATCATCAATGATGATGAGTTTTTACAATCCACTCTCTGGCGGGCACGCAGTCACACGGGGTTTCCAGCTAAGCAGGCTACTCTTCTTCTAGAGACACCCGCAGATACTCCAGCACACTCAAGAACTAGAGTACCGCCGGCTCCCGGCCGATAGACTACCGCTCCCGCCGGCTAGACTACCCCAAACAGCGGTCTCTGAGAGACATGTCTGGCAAGGAGCATATAGGAGAGGACCTTCCTCAAGGTCACAGTAGTGGCCTTGTGGCCAGTCAAGCCGGCAGAGCCGACTGGCGCTGACTGGAACGGTCCCCGCCTGGCAGTGCATGGCTGTCCAGCTCTCGTTTGCATGGGGCTCAGCCGGCGCCCCATGCCTCATGCATGGCCAGGTCCCACCCTCCAGGGGTGCATGGACGACAGAGTTGTCATGGAGGCTGCCTGAAGACCTTCCAACGCCAGTCACCGGCAGACGAGCGACCCCGAGGATGAGCGCGGTGACGAACGCTGCGATTGGTGAAGCGGATTTACTCTGTGTTGCCTCGGCGGTTGCCACCGCTGAAGCCGTGATGGTAGCCCGCCTCCACGGGCAGCCATCTTGACCAATGTCCAGCATGCATTGACGGGCGCCAGCTCCTCCGCTCGTCGATCAACTCTTCGAGATCGGTGCCGCATGGCGTCCTGCATGGGGGGAGGATAAGGGCCGTCTCCCAGCACGGGCCGCGGCAGCGCCGCGGCTACTCGCCAAGCCATGGCAGCGCCGAGCAAGCCGCTCCTGAAGTGTTCCACCGAGGGGCAGTATGGCAGGAGCCGGGCCAGTCGTATTTTACCCCGCTCGTCAGCGGCACGGAGATCCTCGTCACCAGCAGCGCCGCATTGCTGGCTCCAGGGCTCGGCGGCGGGCACGCGTTCGGTTCCAAAGCTCCAGCAGGACTTAGAGGAAGCAGTCCTGAAGACCTGCCAACAGAAAAAGGGGGGATGCCCCACGGAAGCGCCACCCACACGCGGTGGCGGGCACCAAGCAAGCAGCACCACAGTGCAGGCTCCACACTCAACCCCTCCAGGAAACGGATGGCGGGCCCAAGGTATAAAACCATGAAGGGACCAAAAAGCCCACCCTCAACCCACCGGAAGCGGGGCCGTTGTACACACCCGCCGCAGCACTCTGCTCAGCTACCACATCACAACCCGCCAGCGCACGCATGTGGCGCCACCTCCCCTCAAAAGAAACCATCCTCTCAGGGATCTAGGACGTCTTGTTCAGAGTGAGCCCGCCGTCCACTACTCCAACAAAGGGGTGGGTCGGGCCCACCACACCCGCCCACCCACGCGGCATCCGCCGCCCTCAGCAAAGGACGCCAGCGCGTCCCACAGATCCATCGTCGCCAGCTCCCCCGCCCGCTCAACCGCCACCGAGCGAGCAGGGGGCTGCACACCATCACGCGGGCACGTAATGCGCCACAAGTGGCGGCGGCCTCGCTCCATGGCGTCCACCACGAGCGCTGCCACCACCGCCCACACACCAGCACGCACCCCAGCGGGAGGCTGCAGCAGCCACACCTGGCAGCACGTGATGACCGGCGTAGGAGCAGGGAGGGCAGCAGCAGCCGCCACCACCACCGCCTCCGCCACCGGGCACCCCCAGAAGCTGTGCGCACGCCACGCCGTCGCCGGCGGCCCGTCCTCATCACGGCACCGCCACCCGCAGGGGCACTCGGGCACGCCTAGTGCAGCCTGCTTGTGAAAACCACTCACCCACAGCCGCCAGATGGGCTCCTTGCGAGCGTTGAGGAGCGGCATCCGCCACAGTGTCGGCACCGCCGCCTCCAGGCCGCGCAGCCCCGCGAAGACCTGCGCGTCGGTCGCGCGGGGGCCCCCGTGCGGCCCGTGGTCCAGCGCCAGAGCCGCCTCCACCGTGGCTGCCCGCCGCACTCGCCGCTCGTCCACAACCGCCCGCAGTTGAAGCGCCACCGCCAGCTTGCACGTCAGTTTCCCCACCACACCCGGGCCGTGCGCAAACCCAACCCATCGGGGCTCGCCCGCGGCGCCGCCCCCCCCAGGTAGGGGAGCAGGTTGGGCAGCTGTGGATCGGAGGCCAGGCCGCCCACGCTGCCAGCCAGCCGGCGTGATGACACTCGGCAGCTTCCACCCAACCAGCTGCAGGATCTCCACCACAGCAGCGCGCTCGCCCGCCTGGGGGAGGGGCTGGAAGTGACGGAGCGGCCAGAGCACAGTGAGGGCAGCTCCACCAGCCGCCGCCTCGACCCAGGCTGGGGGCAGCGCCGCAAGCACGACCGCCACTGCCGTGAACAGGGGGTCGAGCGTGCGCCGCACGCACAGCAGGTCTGGCACACACCCCGGCACTGGCGGCGGCACCTCTGGGAAAAGGGCGCGGCACAGGACTGCCCTCCAGACATTGCCCCCGTCATAAGCGCCGCACGCCAGCGCCGCGCGTATCTGCCCCAGCACGAGCCGCGCGCGCGCCGGATCCGCAGCAGCGTACACCCTCAGGCAGGCGTGGTCAACCGTGCGTGTGCTGCGCACCATGTCGACAGCAGCGAGCCACGCCCACAGCACGCACAGGTCCGTGACCGTCCGCATGCCGGGGAGGGCGTCGCGCACGCGGCCAGGCCGTCCACCAGCCAGCGTGCCGCATCGGTCGGGCTGAAGAGCGCATGCCCTGCCGCATCCCCAGTGGGCTCCGCCACTGTACCGACCGCTGCGCAGCCGGCAGCTCCAGCTGGAGGAGGGGGTTAGCCCAGAGCGGCGCCTCCGCCCCCCACAGCTCAGCTGTTTGCACGCGCCCCGTGATGCGCGCCACCGGCCCCAGGGCCTGCACCCCATCGAGCATGCGCCTCATCGGCCCAGCCAAGAGCGCCGCCCTCACAGCCGGGTCCAAGCACTCACCAATAAGGCCGTCCGGGAGGGCGCCGGCCCTGGGCGCGAGGCCAGCCATAAGCACAAAGAGGCTCGGGTGGGCCTCCGGGCACAGGCGGTGCACCGCCTCCACCATGAGCGGCTGCCACGCCGGCTGGGCCGGGGGCGCGGGCTGCTGTTCCGGCTGTGTCCCGCCGCCGCCACCGCCGCCACTGCCTGCCGCCAGCCCCGCCGCCACCGCCGGCCCGTGGGGCCGGCAGCAGGAGATGGGGGGCGCCTGCCGCCCACGCCCCAAACAGGCACGCGAGGTGGACGGCCCACTGCCCGTGCACGATCTCCCGCCACGCCGGCGCCCCAAAACCACCATGCGCCGGTCGCCCCAGGAGCATCGCAGCAGGCGCACCAGGCACCGAAGAGGCCCACCGCGGCAGCTCTGCCGGCGGGTCCGGCCCCACGCTCCTGTCCACCAGAGTAGCCGTCCACCGGGAGAGCACCCTCTCGGCCTCCGGAGTCATGCCACAGTGCACCGCCCGGAACAGGATGCGGGAGACCCCGTACGTCGCCGCCGCGTGCCCCCTGCCAAACGCCGACATGGGGAAGCGCGCGAGCTTGGTATACGCGGCCGCAAGCCTCTCACGGCACACCCCGGTGACGCCCTCCGGGGGCGGCAAGCCGGCAGAGACGGGCACCCCCAGCGACACGCCCGCGTCCAGCACGCGCAGCCCAGCAACTTCGGCACCCGCCAGCAGGCCCTCCCCCGCCGACCCCAGGGGCAGGATGCCGCACTTGCCGAGGTTGAGGACAAGGCCCGTCGCTCGGCCAAACAACGGCGACGTCAGCCGGCGCACACGACCGGAGGAGGGGCATGCAGTCGTCAGCGTACTGGGGGCAGGTCACTCGGCAGCCAGGCACGACCTCGACCCCCACTGCCGGGCATGTGCGCAGGAAGCATGCGAGCGCATGCCCCAGGAACAGGAAGAGGGCTGGCGCGGCGGGGCAGCCCTGGCGCACGCCCGCCGCATACTTGCGCGGCGCAGAGATGAACCCGTTGACCTCGGCCGACGCGTACGTGTGCGTGAGGATGGTGCGGGTCCACGCCAGCACGCCGTCGCCGACGCCCACCGCCTCCATGACCGCAATGAGGAAGCCACGGTCGATGGTGTCGTATGCCTTGCGGAAGTCCAGGAGCGCCAGCGCTGCACCCGTCGGCCCCACGCCATCCGCCGCGTTGGCAGCCAGCAGGCCAGGCAGCATCTGCGTGAGGCAGATATTGTCCGAGATGCGGCGGCCAGCGAGGAAAGCGGTCTGTTCCGGCCCCACCACCGCAGAGAGCAGGGGCGTCCACCGCGTCGCCAGCACCTTGACGAGGATGCGGTAGTCGGAGCCCAGCATGGTGAGTGGGCGGTAGTTTGCCGCATCCGCAGCGTTCTTGGCCTTGTAGATTGAGGCAACGACGCCGTCGAGAAAACCAGGTGGCGTCCCACCCGCCCCCGCCGCTGCCGCCGCTGGCTTGCGGAAGGCTGCCGCCATGCCCCCGGAAACGCGCTCTCCCGGCCGTACACAGGCGGGCGGGGCTGGAGCGTACCGCCGCACCGCCGCGTCCAGGCGCCGCTGCAGCGCATAGAGCCCGGCGAGCTCCGCAAGCCCATCGCGCCCCGCCTCAACGGCCGCGCGCGCTCGCTGCAGGTCTGCACGCAGCCGGGTCACCTCCACCGACACAGCATCTCGCCGTCGACCCAGGTCGCAGTCGAGACGGCGGGCCTCGCGAGCCAGACGCGGCTTGAAAGCCTGCCACCACCGCATGAGCTCCGCGTGGCCATGGGTGGGCGCCCCCGCTGCCTCCCGACCAAACCATGCCCTGAACCCATCGGCCAAGTCACGATCAGCCCAGAAATGGGCACGCACACGCGGCCGCCCCGGCCCGCGCGACTCTGGCACCAGGGGGGAGAGGTGCATTGCCACAACGCGGTGATCCGACCCGCCCGACTCGCCCGCGTCGCACCCGAGGACGCGTGGCACGAGGGCCATCGACACGTAGAGGCGGTCGAGCCGCGCCTGTGCATTATACGCACTGAAGGTGTACCCCCTCTGCATGGGGTGGATGAGGCGGTACGCGTCACGGAGCGGGGAGTCCTCCACCAGCGCTGCCATCGCCGCCGCCGGGGTGCGGTCGCGCCACTCGAGGGGCCCCTCAGAGCAGGCGCGGTCACGTGGGCTCTCGACAAAGTTGAAATCGCCTGCGAGCACGAGGTGCGTCTGGCCAGCAGCAAGCGGTCGGATGCGCTCCTCGATGAACGCCGCCTGCACCGCTGGCCGGTTCGGCTGCGAGGCCGGCAGGTACGCATTGACGAGGCGCAGCCGCCCAGCTCCCCCACCTCCAGCTCCCCCACCCCCACCGCCCGCGCCCCCACCACCCCACGTGATATCCATCACCATCAGCCGGCCGTCGCCATCCGCCTGGACAACCGGCTGGAGCGACGCCAAGAGGTCTGACCGCACGAGGATGGCGACCCCGGCCGAGGTCCCCGCGCCCCCCCAGAAGAAGGTGTAGGACTCAGTCCCCAGGTGGTAGGCACAGCTGGACGCATAGCGGTCGACGCCGTCCATGCTCGCGACGTCATCAGCTGCAATATGCACCTCCTGGAGGCACACCACATCGAGGCGGCGGTCGCGCGCCCAGACGCGCATGAGATCCACCAGCTTGGTCCCCTGTCGCAAGCCGCGCACGTTGTGCGTGCCCACTCGGAGGCCGGGGGCAAAGCGGCCTCCGTGTGCCGGCTGCTCAGAGGGCGGCGTCATCGGGCACGTGGAACGGGTGGCCAACTGGCAGGGGTTCGCCCAGGGACCAGCCATCTGGCAGCGCCGGCATCACGTCAAGCTTCGCCGCCCTGAGGAGGTTCCTGACATGCTCCATCGGCCAGCCCTGAGGCCCGCTCTGCTTCTTCGGGTCGGGGCTCTGGACAGGGTGTCCGTGGAGGATGTTCATGATCCACTCCTCCGCCGCCGTGGCTGTCAGGAATTTCCCGCAGTGGATGGCGTCCGTGAGCCCATCAATCAATGATGATCATCAATGATGATGAGAGTTTTACAATCCACTTCTGGCGGTCACACGTACGGTTCCAAAGCTCCAGTGGGACTTAGAGAAACAAGGCTCAAGGCCCACAAAAGGTCAAGCTACAAGTAGCCCACGGTAACGCCACCCACACTTGGTGGCGGGCGCCAAGCAAGCAGCACCACTGTGCAGGCTGCACACCCAGCCCCTCAAATGGCCAGAGGGCGGACCCAAGGTATAAAACCATGAAGGGACCAAAAAGCCCTCCCCCAGACCACCGGAAGCGGGGCTAGTAGCACACCCGCCGCAGCACTCTACTCAGCGACCACACCGCACCCGCCACCGCACGCGTGTGGCGCCACCTCCCCTTCAAAAACACCCCCAGAGGGAATGCCATCTAGCAAGCAGGTGCAGGCACCCGCTCGCCGTCAACGACGAGGCGCGCGCGGTGGAACTGCGCCCGCTTCCCCGCAACCTTGGCGGCGAGGAAGTAGCTTGACTTTTTGTGGGCCTTGAGCCTTGATTCTCTAAGTCCCACTGGAGCTTTGGAACCGTACGTGTGACAGCCAGAAGTGGATTGTAAAACTCTCATCATCATTTGTGAATGTGTGCTCTGTGGAAATGGCCCACCGAGCGTGATCTGATTTGAGGGGGGCAGCGCCGCATGCCAGGATCTTCTGGCGCCTTGCTTCTGGCCGCCGCTGCCCGTCCCGACATGTTGCGGAACGAATGGAGGCGATGACTTGGCGCCGCCAGATCGAAGATTTCCAAGCACCCGTGAGGCATCTGGCCCTGGCCCTGGCGTCCACACCTCCCGTCTTTTGCACTTAACAGCGCTGGAGCAAGCGCCCCCTCACTCCGCTTCGCTTCATCACTACATGCAGGCGCTCAGGAACTCTATCCCCCGGTGAGACTGAGACTGGCACGCCTCCTCCCCCTGCAACCAGCGAGGCCTTGCTTGGTAGCCGTATCCCTATCGTATCATTTGTGGCAGCACCCCCTCGCTCCATGCCTGCACCTCGCACCCTCGGCACACACCACGCGCACCGTCAATGGGCGGCTGGCGCGCCGTGGGCCACGCTGCTAGCCCCAAATCCCCCCTGGCTTGATCCAGGGTTGCACGGGACGCTCGTCCTGAGGGGGCCAGGTCCTGACTGGACGTAGGACGTAGGACGTAGGTACCCCACTGGGGTTCCTGGGCCAGGGCGCGGGGGCGAGTGCGGCGTGACTAAGTGCACACACCCCGTCGCACACAACTCCGTCGCTCCCTGGGAAAGCCCTTGTTATAAGATCCGTCAGATGTCGAATCGTCCGAATCGGTGCAGCAGCCAGGGAGTTTTGGCCGTGGCCGTTTTGTGTGGCAAGTAAAGGCTCTGGTGCTGCCGCCAATCCGGTGCGGCACCCCAGAGACTGTCAGGACGCAGGATGTGCCACCATACCTTAGTACAAATCACGTCCCATGCAACCCTGGCCTGGTCTCACACGCCGCCCCGCTCTCACCCCACTCGCAGCACACACATCACCTCCCCAGCGGCCGCACGACCGACCCGCTCCAACAGGATCATGGCGACTCAGGCAGCAAAGACCGGTGAGAGCGACCGCCTTCCACCCGGCCCCTGGGTCCAAATGCATGTGGCCGCTCGCCCCCCCCCCCTCCCATCCCACAGCACTTAGCGAAAGTGCGTGAGGCCTCCAACAACCTGCATCACTCGCCGCTATCATCAAGAGAGTAGTGTTGCACATCCACTGCCGGCGGTCACAATCAGTTCCGTAGTTCCAGCGGGACTATCAGCACAAGGCCCACCACAAGGTCAAGCCACAAACGTAGCGCAAGCAGCAGCACAGGCCACAGGCACTTAATCAACATGCACCATCGACCTCAGTTGCCGCACAACTGCCCCACCCGCCTCGCACCCTCTGCACCCACCCCCAGCCTCACACCCCCGCCCCCTGCCCACAATCCGCAGGCGACAAGGTGACCGTCCACTACACCGGCACCGTCGATAACGGCACCGTCTTCGACTCGTCACGCCAGCGGGAACCTCTTGAATTCGTGGTCGGCGGCGGCAACGTGCGTGCGTGTGTGTGCGCCGCTGTGCGCCGCTGCGTGTGCGGATGCATTCTTCCGATGCGTTGTGCTGTGCGTCAGCGGCTCCCGCCGGCCCCCGTCGCCCCCCCCCTCTCGATTATCACACGCGCGTGCACATGCTCCCATCCCCATCGCTGAACCCCTACCTAACCCTTCACCCTTCGCACCCTGACCACAGGTCATCAAGGGCTTGGACACCGCTGTCACGGGTCTCGAGGTCGGCGATACGCGCCAGAGCCGCATCGAGCCTGCCGAGGCATTTGGTGAGTGGAGATGGCAATGTACTTGCGCTGCTATCGGATGCTATGCTGCTGCTCTGCTGTTAGTGTGCACTGCTCTGCTGCTCTTGCTCTGTTGTGCTGCTGTGCTGCTGCTGCTTGTGTGCTCTTCTCTGCTGCTCTTGCGCTGCTCTGCTGCTGCTCTGCTGCTTCTCTGCTGCTAGTGTGCTCAGCTCTGCTGCTCTGCTGCTGCTCTGCTGCTTGTGCTCTCTGCTCTGCTGCTCTTGCACTGCTCTGTTGCTCTGCTGCTTGTGTGCTCTTGGTGCTGCCTTGCAGCTATCCTGTTGGTGTTGGTCCTATACTGGGACGTAGAAAGATCCTACTTGGATCCCTCCCACTAGGGAAGGAGGGGCAAGAATGCCGCGTCGGGATCAGGAACCCACCAGAGCCGTCGTAATGCCCCCGCGCCCCCCACCCCCATGTGTACACAGGTGAGCGTGACGACAAGATGATGATGGTGTTCCCCAAGGCACAGGCGCCCGAGGGCATTGAGGCAGGCGTTGGTGTGCAGCTATCAAACGGCATGGTCGCCAAGGTTGAGAAGGTCAGTTTGTGTCCCTGGGGCGTGCGCACACAGACTCGACTCGCGCGCGCCTCTTTTCCTGCGAGCATCCATCAGAGCACCTTTTGAGCCATTATCATCGCCATCAGTGGCACCACAGATGCACTGGAACCCTGGACCACACCGACTAAGCGCTAGCTGATCAGCGCGCACGCGCGCATACTCGTCCATACTTGATGTTGACACTCCCCCACTCCCCAACACTTTCTCCCACACAGGTGACTGACACTGAGATCACCCTGGACCTCAACCACGAGCTGGCTGGGAAGGCCCTCACCTTCGACGTCGAGGTCATGGCGGTTGAGAAGGGTGACAAGACGGCTTGAGTGTACCGGCCTAGATTGTATTTGTACATACCCATGTGGGCGTGGCCAGAGCCACGGCAGGAGACCTACCTCACCTGTGTGATCGTCGGTCCAATAAAGGCGGGACCAAAGGGTCGTGAGCAGCCGGTAGAAAACTCAGTGCAGTCGCTGAGAATTGATGTCTGAATCAGTCTGAATCGTGTTGTAAGGATGTGAGCGTGAAACTTGGGGTGTGATGCATGTCTGCACGCGTTGCCATCCGCAGCAGCGCAGCGCTTCCCCCCCCCCTGATACGGCAATCTGATCCTGATACGGTTGTGATTCGGTCATATCCATGGGGCGCATACACCGAGTCAACCGCGCGTGTGCGTGTGTGCCGTCAACCGCTGTGTGCTGTCAACCGCTGTGTGCGTGTGTGCTTAGGTACGATCGCATCCAACTCGTTCAACCCCGCCACACACCACGCGATGCATGTTCCTCACAACTCCTCCACAATCTCCCCAAATCTTCCCCACAAATCTTCCACAAATCTTCCGCAAATCTTCCCCACAACTGCCATACAACTGCCACCAAACAGCCCCGAAGCTCCCACGAGGCCTCCACAGGTGCGACCAGTCCCCCCCCCCCTGCCCCCCGCCCCCCCCAGAATCCCCCCAGAATCCCCTCAGCTCCCTCAACCTTGCCATCAGCTCTCCCCGACTTGCGATCACGCAGGGATGCACATGGAACTCCAACCCCCGGTGAGACTGTGACTGGCACGCCTCCTCTCCACCTGCTACCAGCTGGCCTTGCTTGAAAGTGTCCCCTTCGAATGATTCGTGGCGGCGCCCCCTCGCTCCAAGCCTGCACCTTGCACCCTCGGCACGCACCACGCGCACCGCCAATGGGCGGATGGTGCGCCGTGGGGCCGCGCCTGCGCTGGTACTAGGGTCACCGCCAACGAGCCAACGGAGCCAACGGGCCATCGGTGCCAACGGCCAACGCCAACAATGCCAACGCCAACGGTGAGGACCGTTGGCCGTTTCCGGTGACCTTGGCTGGTACCCTTCAATCCCCCCCCCCCCCCTTGGCCTGGTCAGCTGCCATCCTCCCCCTCACACGCCCGCTCTCGCCCCACTTGCAGCACACACACCACCTCCCAGGCAATGCCGCACATGTGGCCTGCGCTGGCACCCCCAATCCCCCCTCCCCCTGGCCAGCTGCCGGGCTCCGCCCCACCCGCCCGCTCTCGCCCCACTCGCAGCACACACACACACACACACACACACACACACACACACCAGTACACACACACAATCCCCCCCTCCCCCCCTGGTTGGCCACCTGCCGGTCTCCGCCTCATATGCCCGCTCTCGCCCCACTCGCAGGACACCACCTCCCCGACGGAGCCGCGCCTGAAGCCTGTGCTGCCCCCCCCCCCCCCATCCCCCCCTGATCTGGTCAGCTGCCAGCCCCCCCCTCACATGCCCGCTCTCGCCCCACTTGCAGCACACACATCACCTCCCCAACGGACCCACACCTGTGGCCTGCGCTGGCCCCCCCCCCTGGCCTGGTCAGCTGCCAGCCTCCCCCTCACACGCCCGCTCTCGCCCCTCTCGCAGCTAACACACCGCCTCCCCAACAAGGCCATGCCTGAGGCTTGTTCTGACGCCCCCCCCCCCCTGATCTGGTCAGCTGCCGGCCCCCCCCTCACACACCCGCTCTCGCCCCACTCGCAGCACACACACCACCTTCCCGACGGAACGGCGCTTGTGGCCTGCCCTGGCCCCTCCTCCTTCCCCCCCCGCCCCCCCTGGTATGGTCAGCTGCCGGCCTCCGTCTCACACGCCCACTCTCTCACCCCACTCGCCCTACCAAAGCCCCAACCTCTGTTACGCGCAAGTGAAGGCAGTCGGAGCGTCTGAGGCGGTCAAGGTGCGCCTCAGTCGGAGGTGGGCGCCTAAGCTGGCGCTCGAGGCAACACATCAGGCGGTCGGGGTTGCGCCTGTGGTGGTCCCGGCGCGCCTGAGAAACCGCAAGTCATCCCTGCAAGTTAAGGCGGCGCCTCAGGCGCTGAGAATGTGCACCCCCGACCGCCTGAAGCGTCGCCTCAGGCGCCACCTTCGGCGTTATGACCGCCTTGACTTGCGCATCTCAGGCGTTTAGCTGTGGGCGTTATGACCGCCTTGACTTGCGCGTCTCAGGCGTATGGGCTGTGGTAGGGTGGGCGCCAGTGATGTCCTTTTCGTGCCTTTTAATTAATTATTCCACAGCCGGATTTCGCTTTACTGCGTTGACAGTTGACCTCCCGTTGACCGTTTGCCCTCAAACATAGGTAATTTGAAAGATCTTGACGAGCTCTGTCTGGTGGGCTTTACAGACTACGACTCCATTGAATGGGTTAAGCTGTGTTCAAGGTCAAAGTTTAGCCGGAATACAGCCAAATGGCTGTGTAGAGCCGACGAGGAAATCACTGGTGGGCGCGCCCCGAGCCATGGCCGGGGACTCCCGATTGCGGTGCTGTGATGATGGATTTGACAGTCGTGTTTGACGCTCGAATAGAGTGTCACCCTTGTAAGATCCACCCACGCGTGTAACAGCCACGCATGCCAAGTAAGGAGTAGGCACGAAGGGTGCTTATGTCAAACCAGCGAGTGGTTTGTCATCTCGAGATCTGACCTTTTTACAGCGGGAACCCACACCCGGCTCTCCGACTGCAAGGCCCAGTGGCTAAGGTGTTGGTTCCGGTGCCGAGGCCGAGCGTGTGCGTATCCCCCGCTGCAGTGTTGTAGGGGCCGATTGCCGATTGACGCAGAGTAGCGAGCAGCTGGTGGTTTGTGTGTGGATCTTGCGTGTGGTCAATCAAGTGCCGATTGCAGGGCCTTCACTGCGCATGGGATGTGCTCGGGGGGTGGTGCAGTGCTCCTTGGGAAGGATTTTAGCAATTAATTATTATTCCGTTTTTCCCGGGTTTTTCCCGGCACAATAAAAAATTCCCCGAGCAGAAAAGCGGAAAAGCAGAATACCGTACACGGCCTGAGCCTTCGCGGGGCGGGGGAAAAAAAATAGATTGTTTAATCGCTGCGCGCGGGTCGTCTTCGGCCGATTTGACGCCCCAAATCGTGTTTTTTCCGCCTTTCGATCGTTTTCAGCTTCGCAGGTGTAACCAAAACGATATGTATTCGCGGAGGCTCAGGCCCTGTACGGTAGCATACAAAGCAATTAATAAAAATTCCGCGCAGATTCCGCTCCGAGCGGTATACTGCCATCGCAAGGTGGTGTTGCTTGTCGGTCTCTTTGGGGCTGTGGGACTGAACTGAGGCTTAGGCGCTCTCGCCTGTGCCGTTGACGACACCGCTGGCCCGCAACCTGCATCTCTTTCAAGCCCTCTCGCAAATCCTGTATACTACCCCTGTAGCCTCTCTCTAAACGCACTGGGCTTGTCGAAAGCGCAACGGGAGCACCTAAACTCTTAAAAAAATCGAGGCCCACAAGCTCAACGAAAGCCAGCGAGGCAACACCGCCCACCGCTGGCTATATAAATGGAAGGTGAGCGGCTCCCATTTCCACCAGGGCGCCCATTTGCACATTTCTCGAGACTAGGACGCCCTCTTCTCGAATACTTCCCCAAACAAGGCGTCCCGACACTTTGCGGGGGGCTGGGGTACGCGTGCGCATACGTGCGGTCCCAACCAGCCCCCACACATCCAGTCATAACACCCACAGCGCACAGTACCCCACTACTAACAACGTCTCGTTGGTATGATGGCACTCAGGAGCGTGTCGCAGCGGTGAGGGCCAGTGTCTACCTCGCCTGAGATCTCCCCTTATCGTGTGGCTGCGGCGCTAATTGGCACTCTACAGCTCTGGTGCCTGCACCACTCTCACCATCGCGACGCAGAGCACGTACACACACACACGCCGGGCCGATGGCATGCTGATGGGGCCGGCTGGGGCCTGCGTTGAACTGGCTAACAAAACTGTGTACGTGTCTGTACGCGCAGCATGCACACACACACAATGCACACCCGCACGTCGCTGCCAAAGATTGGCGGCAGCCGGATCATGTCGCGCTGCGTCTCGACCAAGTCGGCAAAGGCTGGTGAGGCTCCGGGGAGCTGCATTGCACATGCCATGCATGCACACACACCATGCATGCATGCATGCACCTGCACCGCGACAGCAGCAGCGCGCCCGGACCGTATCGGCCACAGCCAAGCGTGCACAAGGCCTCGTGTGCGACCACTGGTTTCAATATGAATGTGATACGGCCGTGATAAGTCATCTCACTTCACTGCGCTGTGCTGTTTTGCACTGTGCTGTTTTGATACGAGTGTGATGCGGCCGTGACGAGTCATCTCACTCCACCGTGCTGTGCTGTGTGACAATTTGCATGACACGTTACAGACGTGTCCAGTGAATCTCCCATCGTCGAATCAAACACCGTATCGCATGCACGCGACTGTATCCCACAGCCCTGCCACACGCGCGCCGCCGTGTGTGCGGTACGCCACACCTGCCCCACACCTACCCCACACCTGCCTCACAACTGCCCCACAACTCACAGGCGACTACTTGAAGGTTTACTACACGGGAACGCTCGATGAAGGCACCTCCTCCACAACTGCCCCACAGCTGCCCCACAATCTCCTCACAACTAACCCACAACTTACCCACAACTAACCCACAACTTACCCCACAACTAACCCCACAACTAACCCACAACTCCCAGGCGACCACGTCAAAGTCCACTACACCGGCACACTTGATGACGGCACCGTGTTTGACTCGTCACGCCAGCGAGACCCCCTGGAGTTTGAGATTGGCGCCGGAAAGGTGTGTGTTTGTGTGTGCGTGTGCGTGCGTGAGTGTGTGTGTGTGTATGTGTGTGTGTGTCAGCAAGACCCCCTCGAGTTTGAGATTTGCACCGGAAAGGTGTGTGTGTGCGCGAGTGTGTGTGTGTGTGTGTGTGTGTGTGTGTGTGTGTCCACCACCTTCCGGCTCACGCCGGTGACTTTTGCGCCCACTCCGTCACGTTCCACGCCCTCCGCAAACATCCATCTCTTCAACTTCACGCGCGACATCCCCGAGCGCCCCGAGTTCGCCGAGCGAGTCACCACCGAGTGGATCATTTAGCATGATTTTCACAACTGTGGAAGTCCTTCTGCCGACACCTAGTTTAAACTCAGTCGAGGCGGATTGACGAACACAGCCGTCAATGACCCGCCACTGCCCCTTTCCCCCACTGCTTTACGAATGAGGTTGTTCACCCTCTTGCTGGCGCACGGTTGGTCTCCCGCCTTCAAACGGAATCTCCTCAATTGATGACTAGAAACAGCCTATCTAGGTCTGCCATGCAGAGTTCTCTGTAACGATATCTCTCTCTGTGTGTGTGTGTGTGTGTGTGTGTGTGTGTTTGTGTGTCAGCGAGACCCCCTTGATTTTGAGTTTGGCGCCGGCAAGGTGTGTGTGTGTGTGTGTGCGCGTGTTTGTGTGTGTGTGTGTGTGTGTGTGTGCCAGGTAGGCCCCCTGGAGTTTGAGATTGGAGCCGGCAAGGTGTGTGCGCGTGTGTGTAAGTGTGTGTGTGTGTGCATGTGTGTGCGTGTGCATGTGTGTGTGTATGTGTGTGCGTTCGTTTGTATGTGTGTGTGTGTGCATGTGTGTGTGCGCGTGCGTGCGTGTGTGTGTTTGGGTCAGCGAGACCCCCTCGAGTTTGAGATTGGCGCCGAAAGGGTGTGTGGGGGGGGGGGCGTGTGTGCGTGCATGTGTGTGTATGTGTGTGTGTGTGTGTGTGTGCGTGCGTGTGTGTGTGCATGCATGCGTGTGTGTGTGTGTGTGCCAGCAATACCCTATTGAGTTTGAGATCGGCGCCGGAAGGGTATGTGTGTGGGGGGGCGTGTGTGCGCGGTGTGTGTGTGTGGTGTGTGTGTAGAGCCCTCACCCAGCCCTAACCTGAACCCTTACCTTGACCCTTACTCCGCAATGCAGGTCATCAATGGCTTTGACACCACCGCCACTGGGACCGGGATCAGTGGTCCCTGGGAAGGATTTTAGTAATTAGTTTTTTGCCGGCTCCAGCAACTTTGACCGCTCATACCAGGCACAGTACACAGCGGGTATTCATGCAACGCATGCCGTTGTGCTGTTCTCGACACGACCTTTCCAACGCACCGCTCTACGCCCTCTCCCACTAAGTGTGGGGTGGTTTTCTGGGAAATGGGAAATCCGGCTCGGAGCGGTATACGGCTCGCAGGGAATCACTGACCGGGATCCCTCCCTCCCCACATCCCCTAAACCCTAAAGTTTGAACCGAAGAGCTGAGCCTTGAACCCTAAAAGCCTAAAACCCCGATGCATGTCGTCCGTGGCTTTTGACATCGCCGACGCTGGTCCCTCGAGATCCCTCCCCCGCCACATCCTGGCACCCCCCAACCCTCAGAAAACGCTGAACTCTGAACCCCCCCACAGGTAATCATCGATGTCCCTGGAGTGTGGTCGGCAGCTTGCACCCGCGCACCCGCCCTAATTGACAGACCCTCACTAGAGTGCTGAACCTTGAACCCTCAAAACACCCAACGCAGGTCATCAGAGGCCGGGGCATTGCTGCCGCTGGCCCCTCGAAGTCCCCCATCCCAGCACCCACACGCGCACACTCAGCGCCCGCACCTGTCCTGTATCCTCGCCCCTCAACCCGAAAACTTTCGACCCCCAACACAGGTCATCAAGGGCTTCGACATCGCTGTGACTGGGCTCGAGGTCGGCGGCACGCGCAAGAGCCGCATTGCACCGACGGAGGCTTACGGTGAGTACACATCTTCCTGCTTGGATTTCACCCGCTGTAGGGGAGGTAGAAGGAAGCGGGGGGGGGGGGGGGGGGGGAGCAAGGGAGAGGGAGGCAGCACGCGCAAGAGCCGCATCGCCCCGACTGAAGCGTACGGTGGGTGGGGAGGATCTGGGGAGAATCTTGAGGGGTGGGGAGGTGTGTGTGTGGGGCAGGTGGCACGCGCAAGAGCCGCATCGCACCGACTGAGGCTTACGGTGGGTGGGGAGGATCTGGGGCCGATCTGGAGGGGTGGGGAGGTGGGGGGGGTGGGGCAAGGGAGAGGGCGGCACGCGCAAGAGCTGCATCACACCGACTGAGGCATGTGGTGGGTGGGGAGGATATCTTGCAAGATTCCTGCTTGAATCCCACCGACTATAGGCGAGGGAGGGGGAAGGGGGAAGGATGGAGAGGGAGGGGGGGGGGGGCAAGGGAGAGGGCGGCACGCGCAAGAGCCGCATCGCGCCGACTGAGGCGTATGGTGGGTACACTGTGTTGTCAAGGATTATTGCCAGGGGATGCAGGATGAGGGGGGGGGGCACACGCAAGGGCGGGGAGGCAGGGGGCCCTGTGGGGAGGTGGTTCCGCGTAGCAAGACTGCCATCACGCCACGATCGTACTGCCTCCCCGACGCACACGCAGGTGAGCGCAACAACAAGATGATGATGGTGTTCCCCACGACACACACACACGCGCACACACACACACACACACACAGGCGAGCGCGACGACAAGATGATGATGGTGTTCCCCAAGTCGCAGGCGCCAGACGGCATCGAGGCCGGCGTGGGCGTGCAGCTGTCCAACGGCATGATTGCCAAGGTTGAGAAGGTGCGTTTGTATTTCAAGGCACACACATGAGGCGCATACAAGGCTTGGGGCATGCAGGCGTTGTCGTTCAGCTGATTACGAAAGTGGAACAGCGCCATCAGAGCGCCGTAGGGGCACCATGAAAGCATCCATCACAGCATCTATCAGATCATCCATCAGAGCGCCACCAGAGCATCCATCAGAGCGCTGTCAAAGCGCTATCAGAACACCGTCATAGCACCATTCGAGCGCCACTATCAGAGCACCCATCACAGCACCATTAGAGCATCCATCAGAGCACTCATCAGAGCACCCTCAGAGCACCATCACAGTACCATCAGAGCGCCATAAGAGCCAACAGAACTCCGTCATCATTTGACACCAGAGCGCCATCACAGCACCACTAGAGCATCCACCAGAGCATCCCTCAGAGCACCATGAAAGCGCCACCACAGCACCATCAGAGCGCCACCAGAGCGCCATCAGAGTACCATCAGAGCACCATCAACATAACCCCACCAGAGCGCCATCACATCACCATTAGAGCGCGATCAGAGCGCCATCAGAGCACCATCAGAGCGCCATCAGAGCACCATCAGAGCCCATCAAAGCGCCATCAGAGCACCATCAGAGCAACATCAGAGCACCATCAACATAACCCCACCAGAGCACCCTCACATCACCATCAGAGCACCCATCAGAGCGCCATCGGAGCATCCCACACACCACCGCCATATCCAACCATCCATCGCCACATCCATGGCCGTATCCATCCATCCAACCATCACGTCCAGAGCATCCCACGCACCATCGCCATATCCAACAGACGTTGACTTTAACCCACACAGGCGACCGACACTGAGGTCACCCAGGACCACGGGCTCGCTGGCCAGCACCTCACGTTCGAAGTGGAGCTCATTTTATGCTCATTTTGTTTTACAAGAAAGGAAAACGACGGCACTCCCACACTTGCACCCCACACTTGTTACTCAGTTGACGAACACTGAGGTCACCCTGGACCTGAACCACAAGCTGGCCAGCACCTCACGTTCGAAGTGTGTGCTCATTTTGCTTTACAAGAAAGGGAAAGAAATGCCACACCCCCACTTGCGCCCTAAACTTGTCACACAGGTGACGGACACAGAGGTCACCCTGGACCTGCGCCACGAGCTCGCTGGCCAGCACCTCACGTTCGAAGTCGAGCTCATGTCATGCTAATTTTGTCTACAAGGAAAACAAATGCCACACCCACACCTGCGCCCCCACACTTGTTACTCAGGTGACCGACACACGTTCGACTTGGCGCTCATTTTGTGCTAATTTTGTCTACAAGGAAAAGTAATGCCATTCCCACACTTGCGACCACACTTGTTACTCAGGTGACGGATACAGAGGTCACCCTGGACCTGAACCACGAGCTCGCTGGCCCGCACCTCACGTTCGAACTGGAGCTCATTTTGTTCGCATTTTGCTTTACAAGAAAGGGAAAGAAATGCCACACCCCTACTTGCGCCCCACACTTGTCACACAGGTGACGGACTCAGAGGTGGAGCTCATTTTGTGCTCATTTTGTTTTACAAGAAAGCAAGGGAGGGGGGGGGGCAGAAAACACAAGAAATGGAACACAAGCTGGAATCTTGTCTCCTTGCTGTGAATGTTTCAAAACCATCAGAATTTGTGAATTTGGACATGTGGGGGCCGAGATATGAGGGCTCAAAGTTGGGGTAGGGGGGGGGGGGGGGGTCCAGGGCTTTCTTCGGGTGGTTCAGCACTTTCTTTCTAGTGGGCCGTTTTGGACGGGAAAACCACCATTGGAACCGCCTTGATGAGAGGAGCACAAATCCACTCCAAGAAGTAACCCTGGACTATAGGGTGGGGGGTAGTAACACCCCCTCAACGCCCCAACTCCCCCGCGTGCTCCCTTCGGTGCATTAAGTGCCCACAAGCAATTTCAGCAACCTTCATGGATTGAGATGGGACCAACGCCATCTGAATCTCCTTGGAGAGCACAGCAAAACACCTCAGGAGAGTAAACCCTGAATCTGCCTAGAAAGTGTGAACAGGAGGGTCCACATTCCTTGGTGCCCGCCGACTAAGCCATGGAATGGCTAGATTTTCAAGGTGATTTTGGCCATCTGCCGGCGACTTAGACATTGCGATGGACACCCCTCACTGTAAGGAAGCCATGCGCATCGGTCCCGGCTCCTTGCATGGCGTATTTTGTGAGATGGGGGAGGGGGGCGGAGGGGGTCATTTTTTTGTACCATGTGTTCCAGTATTTTCTTTTCTGCCCCCCCCCCCCCCATGCAAGACAGGAAAAGAAATGCCACTCTCACATTTGCGCCTCAAACTTGTTACTCAGGTGACGAAAACAGAGGTCACCCTGGACCTGAACCACGAGCTCGCTGGCCAGCACCTCACGTTCGAAGTGGAGCTCGTGTCGGGCTCATTTCGTTGTACAAGAAAGGACAACAAATGCCACACCCACACATGCGCCCCACACTTGTTACTCAGGTGACGGATACAGAGGTCACCCTGGACCTGAACCACGAGCTCGCTGGCCAGCACCTCACTTTCGAAGTCGAGCTCATGTCGTGCGTGGCGGGCGACAAGATGGCCAAGGCCACGTTTGGCGCGGGCTGCTTCTGGTGGGTACTTTTATATGTTTGTTTATTCATCCTGTCAGGGCCTCTTTCTAAGGGTTTTCTACTCGGCCAGTGGACTAGCCTAAGGTGCTTCTTAGTAGGTAGTGCACAGGGGTCCAGCATTGCCGTGCGTGGCAGTGCGACAAGATGGCCAAGGCCACGTTTGACGCAGGCTGCTTCTGGTGGGTGGCTGCTGGGCGGCATGCTGGGTGTTGTGCGCTGCATGGCGGACGTGCGTGGCTGGTGACAAGATGGCAGAGGCCACGTTTGGCGCGGGCTGCTTCTGGTGGGTACTTTGAGATGTCCGTTTAGTCACCCAGCAACGTAACTGTAGGCCTCTTTTCTCCGGGTGTCTTCATTACCCCGAGCCCTGGACCCAGCAATGCGGCGCTGCTGGTGACTAGGATCTCCGTGCCGCTGACGAGCGGGACAAAATACGACTGGCCTGGCTCCTGCTAGACTGTCCCTCGGTGGAAACTACAGGAGTGGCTTGCCCGGCGCTGTCATGGCTTGGCGAGTAGCCGCGGCGCTGCCGCGACCCGTGCTGGGAGACGGCCCTTATCCTCCTCCCATGCAGGACGCCATGCGGCACCGATCTCGACGAGTTGATCGACGAGCGGAGGAGCTGGCGCCCGTCAATGCATGCTGGACATCGGTCAAGATGGCTGCTCGTGGGGGCGAGCTACCATCAGGGCTTCAGCGGTGGTGACCGCCGAGGCAACAACAGAGTTTATCCGCTTCACCATCGCAGCGTTTGTCACCGCGCTCACCCTCGGGGGCACTCGTCTGCCGGTGACTGGCGTCGGCATTGGTCTTCAGGCAGCCTGCCATGACGACTCTGTTTGCCCAGGCCCCCCTGGAGGGTGGGACCTGGCCATGCATGACGCATGGGGCGCAGGCAGAGCCCCATGCATGGAGTTAAACAACCATGCACCATGCCAGGCGGGGACTTTTCTGCTTCAGCGCCGCCAGTCGGCACAGCCGGCGTGGTTGGCCTCAAAGGCCAGGAGGAGGACGGTCCTTTCCTAAACGCTCCTTGCCAGACATGTCCCTCAGGGACTTGTTTGGGTCTAAACTAGCCGGCGGGAGCGGTGGTCTAGACGGCAGGTAACCGGCTGGTGGCTATCGTCCTTCACAGGGCGGTGGCACTAGGACTAGTGTTGTCTTAGCTGGAATGCCATGTAACTGTAACTGTAACTTCATTACCCGGTGGACCAAGAGGCTTCTTAGGCCGGGGCTCAAGCAGCGCAACGCGTGGGTGGCGACCAGATGGCGAAGGCCACGTTTAACGCGGGCTGCTTCTGGTGGCTGGTTTCAATGGGGTGGCGGCCTGCATGCTGGGGTGGTGGGCTGCAGGGTGATGTGGTGGGCCGCATGCTGGGTGAGAGCCCATGCTGGGTTACGTGCTGCTATGGTGGGCTGCATGCTGGTATGGTGGGCGGGCGACAAGATGGCCAAGGCCACGTTTGGCGCTGGCTGCTTCTGGTGGGTGGCTGGTGGGCGGCATGCTGGGTGTTGTGCGCTGCATGGTGGGCTGCATGGTGGAAGTGCGTGGCAGTGCGGCAAGATGGCCAAGGCCACGTTTGACGCGGGCGGCTTCTGGTGATTTTATTTCCACATCTTCTCGGAAGACTCTTTTCAAGGGACTTGGTCTATGTAGATCCGGACTCGGCTTACAAAGGGCTTCGGCCAGTGATTTCCTTTTCAGGAATTTTAATTAATTGTTCCACAGCCGGATTTTGCTTTGACCGCGTTGACCTTTGACCTCCCGTTGACCGTTTGTCCTGATATGTAGATAATTTGAAAGCTCGACGACCTCTTTCTGGCGGGCTCGTCAGACTAACAATCCACTGAATGGGTTGAGCTGTGTTCAAGGTCGGAAGTACAGCCTTATTACAGCCAAATGGCTGTGGACAGCCGAAAAGGAAATCACTGGCTTCGGCGGCGCAGTGTGCACAGGCTGCTTAGTGTCTGGTGAGGGGGCTCAAGGGCATATGCACTCTGTAGGTCTTGGTGGTAAGGGATACTGCACTAGCACACGCACACACGCACCCACACACGCACATGAACACACGCACGCAAGCACACACAGGAGCGTTGAGACTCGCGCCCCAGCGAACCCCCGGCGTCATCTTGGCCGATGTTGGATTTACACCACACACAAACACCCCCACGCACACATACACACGCACGCACACACACTGGAGCGTGGAGACTCGCGTCTCAGCAAACCCCCGGCGTCATCTCGACCGATTGGGTCCACACACGCACACGCACACACACACGCACAAACACACACACACACACACACACACGCGCACAAAACACACACAAACACACACACACACACACACACACAGGAGTGTTGAGCTCGCGTCCCAACGCACCCCCGGGCGTCATCTCGACCGAGGTTGGGTTCACACACACACGCACACACACACACATGCAGGAGCGTCGAGCTCGCGTTCCAGCGTACCCCCGGCGCCATTTCGACCGAGGTTGGTTTCACACACACACACACACACACACGCAGGAGTGTTGAGCTCGCGTTCCAGCGCACACCGGGCGTCATTTCGACGGAAGTTGGTTACTGCAACGGAGAGACAGACAGCCCTACGTACGAGCAGGTCTGCTCTGGCAACACGGGGCACGCTGAGGTGGTACAGGTGCGTCGCTCTCACATGGTCTCTATCTGTCTCTCTTTCTGTCCCACTCTCACTGTTCATTCCCTCACCCCTCGCTCTCGCCCTCGCTCTCGCCCACCCGCCCTTGCCCTCGCACTTTCGTTTCTCTCACTCCCCCTCTCCCTCTCTCTCCCTGTCTCTCCCTTTGTCTTTCCGTCTCTTCTCTCCCCTTATCTCCCTCTCTCGCTCCCTCTCTCTGTCTCTCTCTCCCTCTCCTCATCTTACTGCCTCGCTCTCCTCTCTCCTACTGTCTTGCTATGTTCTCTCCTACTGTCTTGCTCTATTCTCTCCTACTGTCTCACTCTATTCTCTCCTGCTGCCTCGCTCTCCTCTCTCCTACTCTCGCTCTCCCCTCTCTCTCACGCACAAAACCATCCACACAAACACGCACACACACACACGCACGCACACGCACACACAGGTCACATACAACCCCGACGAGGTCTCATACGATGAGCTGCTCGACGTCTTCTGGGCAAAGCACGACCCCACCACGAAGGTATGTCGATTAGTCATTGATTTCTTGCGAGGAGGGGTGGAGGAGGGGGGGCATATTATCAAGGGGGGGCTTATTATTAAACTTGAGGATGCCAGAGCTTCCCACAGCCGCCACACAGCGTGCATGTGCCCCCCCTTCCAGACTTGAGTTTGCCATGGTGTGGGGCGGCCACCCCCTTGGTACCGGCCCAGGCGGCCACCCATCTGGCTGTGGGAAGCTCTGGCACCCTCAAGTTTTATGAATGAACCCCTTAACAATGAGCCCCTCCTCCTCCTATGAGTGCTCATGCGAGTACCCAAATCCCCATTTTCCCCAAAGCGTGCCATTACAGCTGTGATGGTCTGTTGCATGCGTGGGGCGGCTCGTTTGAATGCTCGGGGTCACCTCTTGTCTGCTGCTGCTAGTTACCTTTTTGGCTCTGCACAGCCAGTTGGCTGCATGCCGGCTGTACTTTTACCTTGCACACAGCTCGACCCATCCAGCGGATTGTTAGTCTGACAGACCCGCCAGACAGAGCACGCCAACAGCTTTTAACCGCCCTTTGTATGAGGACAAACGGTCAACAGGAGGTCAGCGGTCAACGCAGTCAAAGCAAAGTCCGGCTGTGGAATAATTACATAAATTCCGGAAAAGGGGAAATCACTGTTTCTGTTGCTGGTTGCATGGATTTGACGTTGAGCAGTCACAGATTGCCTAGGATATGAGCAGGCGCCATGGCTTGCCTGTGCTTGCATTCGCTTTGGTCTCGTTCAACGACTTGAACAACAGCAGCAGAAGCAGAAGCAGCAGTAGCAGCAGCAGCAGCAGCACTGCCACAAACGCAGAACCACAACAGCAACAACAACCCACCCACCCACCCTACTCCCACAAATGCAGAACCGCCAGGGTGGCGACACCGGCACGCAGTACCGCTCCGGCATCTACACGCACTCGGCGGAGCAGGCCGCCGCCGCCGCTGCGTCGATCAAAAAGTGGCAGGCCAAGTTCCCGGCCAAGATTGTGACCGAAGTGGCAGAGGTGTGTGTGTGTGTGTGTGTGTGTGTGTGCGTGTGTGCTTGCGTGTGCTCGTGTGCAGGTGTGTGCGTGTGCGCGCCGATCAAAAAGTGGCAGGCCAAGTTCCCGGCCAAGATTGTGAAGTGGCGGCGTTGTGTGTGTGGGGGGGGCTGTGTGGGTGGGTGGGGGGTGGGTGCTTGCGTGTGCTTGCGTTTGCGTGTCCACATGTGTGTGTGGTTATGCGGGTGCATGCACGTGCGCATTGATCGAAATGTTGCAGGCCAAGTCGATGGCCAAGATTGTGACTGAAGTGGCAGAAGTGTGTGGGAGGGGAGGAGGGGGGGGGAGCGGGCGCGGGCGCACACACACACTGCGCACACACGCACACAACACACGCACACTCACATATGCACACGCACGCACACGCACACACACACACACACACACCAAGTGGCCAAGTTCACGACGGCACCACCAGCAGTACATCACACACAAAACACACACACACACACACGCCCCCCCCCCCCCCACACACACACAGGTGGCCAAGTACACCACCGCAGAGCCTTACCACCAGCAGTACCTGGCTAAGGGAGGCCGCAACAACAACCCCCAGAGCCCGGCAAAGAAGTGCACGGACCCGATTCGCTGCTACGGCTAAGCAGCAAGGCGCCCAGAGCCAGGCCTTGTCTGCACGGACCTCGACTCACTGCTTCGTCTATGCAAGGAGGCCACACCTTCATAGCCCGGCCTGAAGCTGCACCGGATCACTGCTACACGGCTAGGGGAACTCTACTAGGCCACGCAGTGCGCCAGTCTACCAGACTTGGATCTTGACTGAGGCAAGAAGGTATCGCGCAGGGTGTTGCGGTAGGTGTGTTGCCCGCCAGGTGTGTGTGCCGCGGCCTGTGCCGTGGCCCACACACGTGACGAGCATGAGTTGTAAAGACGGGCCAGCCAGAGACCTGTAGCTTCCCGCCACAGCCGTCGTAGCCAGTGCCACTGTAGCGCTCACTGCGCGGCCAGCTTGTCGCACAGCCAGCGCTCCGAGGGATCTGAACAACCACTACTCACCGCCTACCCATGCCATTCCAGTGCCCAGGGACAGGTGCTCCATTCAGTCTCAACCAAATCCAACTCCACTATCTGGGGTGGCTGGCTGAGCCTCTCACGGGTCGCTGGAGATGCTGGAGAAAGAGGGCTGTGCCCCAGAGGCCTGGATCCAGGGGGGAAGTTGAAGGAAGAGGTCCACGCGCCTCACCACCACAACTCAGTTGGCGACCAGTGGCACGCAGCCACTGCGCCCCGCCGCACGGCGCAGCATTCGGTGTGTGCACCCGCCTGCTGCCGCGTTTGTCGCGCGCTGCTGTGGACATCTTCCGCACCGCCGGTTGTGCAAGCACCAGCTTCAAGAAGCCAGCGAGCCAGCGCGAGCCAGCAGGGCCGCTGCCAGCAAGAGCCAACGAGCCAGCGGGCCAGCGAGACAAAGACCAAGTGAGCCAGCGAGCCAGCACCAGCTTCAAGAAGTTCTAAGCGCAGCCAGCATGGCAACGGCGACGTTGACGTGTAAGGTCTCGCTGGTTGACAGCCGGAGGTTTGCCCCGCCCCCCCCCCCTCTCTTGCATGCATGGGCATGGGAAGTCGCGTCGGGACAGATTAGAAGATGTGCAACCCCTAGGTCTCGCTTCCTCCCTGCGTTTCGTCTCCCCACTGAAGGAGATTCAACAGCACCCGTGCTGTCTGCCAGTCCCTTGTCCAATCCCAGGCGTGCTGAACTGAACTGTGCCGAGCTGCTCAAGGCCTGAGCTCAGGGCATCCATGCGCTGAGCGTTTAGTGCTGGGCGGGGTCTCGCGTTTTCCAGCAGGCGCCATGTCTCCGAGCATGCGTGCGCTGCGCCGTCGCAGGTGCTGTCGGGTGGTGAGGCGCAGCGTTCGACTCATGGTTAACAGTAGTACGTGAGTAACGAGGATACAGAACGAGGCATACCGAAACATATAGGCTGCTTTCATGCGCATTCTAACTGGGGCGACCCTGAAACATTCCCGGCGTCCCGCCTCCGCTCCCACACTCCGACTCCCAAAGGGTGCGTACTGTTTACTTACTGTCAACTTCACGCGCATCAAGCGGCACTCGAGTGTGCCCCAGAACGCTTCCACAGCCTTAGACCTCTCCGTCTACGCAGCGCGCGCGTCAAGTCAGTCAACTGAAAAGGGTCCGGCTGCAAAGGAACACCTTGTGATGGACCATCTCGCAATAGTCGCGCGCACGCGCTTCGTGTTGTCAAGAGACTACGGTTTCTTCGAAAACAGCAGTGAGCAAGTGCAGGGCGCAAATGCAGTGCGCACAGTGGATTCAGCGCGGACACGCGATTGGGTACAGCGCTGCGTTGCGCGGCTCAATGCAGCCTCAGAGTACTGCCCCACGGTGGGGCCCCCACCGTGGTGGGGATTGTACCCATGGGTGACACTCGCATACACATGAATGGGGATGTCCATTTTGTCGAGCGCGTGAAAGGCCCGGCCCAGAAAAGCTAAGGACGTGCTCACATGTGCATGCACTCGCATGGGGCACCCTCTCCCGACTCTCACTCCCGGGACCACTCCCGATTGCCCGCCGTCAGCCGTAGCCAACTTACTAGATTTTCATGAGAAACTTAAAATAGTCGTCTTGGGAATGATGACACTAATGTCATCATCTCATCATAAAGCCATCTCCACAATGAGGCGACCTCATCATGAGAGCGAGACCCCCCTCGAACGACTCGTCGTGAGGCCGCCTCGTCAGCGTGCGGCGACCTCGTCATCCGGCCACCTCGTTTGGAGGCCACCTCGTCAGCCCCTCGTCATCATGAGCAACCTGGTCATGAGACTCGACATCCATCCTCATTAGCAAACCTCATCGGCATGAGACTCGAGAATCATCCGTATGAGACTCTAGACTCATCATGAGCAACTCTGGCCTTGTCATCATGAGAACAGCGCGTCCCCCCTCCCACAGCCCCCCCTCACCCCTTGTCCCCTCTCAGTGCCCCCCCTCTTGTATTCTTCCCATCTATAAAACGCGGGGGGGGGCCGCTAAACAGCCACAACGGCACGACGCCGTGGGCGGTAATCAAGATGCCCCCCTTTTCTTTATGTCGAGATATTACGGTGCGCCATCGCGCAATTGTCTTCAATACAAGGCCCTTGGGGCCACCTTTCCTCCACCCCCTTAAGCCGACGAATCCCATCTTCGGGCTGCCGAGTGTGTCGGGGGGGGGGAGGGGGGGCGGCATGTAGGCAGCTGCTCACACCCTGCCCCACCAACGGCGCCAACAGCGCTCCCACCCGCATCATTTATCATCCTAAAAATAAAATAAAGATTTCGCGCGCCACCGCTCACCGCGTGGCCCCAAAGCCCCCGCTGCTCACGTCCCACATGCCGCCCGCGTCACCATCCCAGGCTGCGCCGCCATCGCATGCCGGGGGCCGGGGCGGGCACGGCGATCAGCGTCGCCACAGCCCCATGTCCCCAAACCCACTCACTCTTCACAGAGCGACACCTTTGCACCACGCGGCGTGGCTGTAGGTGTCCTCGGCCGCGCACCTCCGGTCCACGCACACACCATGTGCGTGGTGACACGCAGCGCCCTGACCAGCCGGTCGACAACGAAGCGACCCGACGCCCACTCACTCCTCACATAATGATGTCAGCGCACCACGCGGCGTAGTTGTAGGGGTCGTCCGCCGCGCGCCCCCGGTCCACGCACACGCCGTATGCGTGGTGGCTCGCGGCGCCCCGACCAGCGCGTCGGCAGCGACCGAACCGACGCCAACTCACTCCTCACATAATGATGTCAGCGCACCACGCGGCGTAGTTGTATGTGTCGTCGGCAACGCCTGTCCCGGCGCCCGGCAGGCCCCAGTCCATGCACACGGCGTGCGCGGCGGCCTGGCCGGGGCAGCTGTCGTGGGCATACCCACCAACCCCCAGCTGCAGCCCGGCGGGCTCCTGCTTCAGCTGATGATGCGACCCGAATGTGGCGCCACCGACGAGGCCGTACGAGTGGCTGGCCCCGCCGCCGCCGCCGCCGGCGCTGCCGCTACCGCTGTGGTACAGCGCGCAGTGGTGGTGCTGCTGCGTGTACTGCTGACGCGTCTGCTGGTGGTGGTGCTGCTGCTGCGTCGAGTACAGCTCGTCCATGAGACCGAGCGGCGCCGCAGCGTGCTCGCCGCCGTTGGGTCCCCTGGGGTGCGACGACATGGCCCACGCCTGGGTGGGAGCCGATTGGAAGCTGCCGCTGGCGTCGAGCGAGATGAGGCCGCCGTGCGACGAGTTGAGCGAGTCGGTGTGCACGTTGGCGTGGTGGTGCAAGTGGTGGGCGTGCGCGTCGAGCATATTGCACCCATGGTGGGAGCCCTGCAACAGGCGCGGCGGGGACGCGTGAGAAAGCGAGTAAGACGCGAGTGACAGTGAGAGAGAGAGAGTGAGAGAGAGAGGCGATGGTGGTGCGAGTGGTGGGCGTGCGCGTCAAGCATGTTGCACCCGTGGTGAGAGCCCTGCAGCAGGCGCGGCGGGAACGCGTGAGAAAGCGAGTGAGAGAGAGACAAGAGATAGAGAGAGACGAGAGAGAGAAGGAGAGGCAGGCAGATGGACAGGAAGCCAAACAGAGGCATACTTGTGGTGGCGAGAGAGAGAGAGGAGAGAGGCAGGTAGATGGGCAGGCAGCCATACAACCAGGCAGATAAGACAGACAGCGAAGCAGCCGGGAAGCCGGCTGACACGCATACAGGCAGGCAAGCGGCTAGGCAGGCGGATAAGACAGGCCAAGCAGATGGGCATCCGGCTGGCGCGCATACAGGCAGGCAGCCATACAACCAGGCAGGTAAGACAGGCAGCCAAGCAGCCGGGCATCCGGCTGGCACGCATACAGGCAGGCATGCATGCAGGCGGGCAGGCAGGCAGGCGGGCAGGCACGCACCTCCATCCCCATGAGGGTGTCGTGGTGGGCGGCCGGGATGAGGCCGAGGTCAAGCGGGGTGCCGCTGTGGTGCGCGCGGAGATGCTGCTGCTGCTGCTGAGGCACCTGCATGTCCACAGGCAGCGCCAGGAGCGGCAGGCGCGAGTGCACGTCGGGCGCGCGGGCCACGCCAGCAGCAGCAGCAGCAGCGGCAGGGGCTGCTGCCGCCAGGGGCTCAAACACGCCACGCGGCGTCGGCACCGACGACGTCGACGGCGACAGCGTCATCAGCGCGGCAAGCGCAGCCGAGCCGGACGGCCCTGTGGGTGGCGGTGGTTCCAGGGGGCCGGGGGGCATGTGTCAAGGCTCTGATGAGAGGCATGCAAGCATGGGGAACCAGGAGTGGGCAACGTGCTGGGCCCTATCTATGCGTCTACCCTAGCAGCAGCCAGCAGCAGCGGCAGCAGGGGCAGCAGCAGCAGCGGCAGCAGCGGCAGGGGCAGCAGCAGCAGCAGGGGCAGTAACAGGGCAGCAAGCAGGACCAACGCTGCCCGCCGCGTCGCGCTGCGTCCGGGCCGTCACCTGCCGCTGCCATGCTGCAGTCAGCCTCTTACACTGACGACAAACAACCTAACCTCCACTCACCTTTCCAGCCGCGCTGCGTCGCACCCGGGCCGTCAACCGCCGCCGAGCCGCCGTGCTGCGGGGACGCGGCGGTCAACGGTGCGCTGCCGTTGTGCATGGTCGTGTCGCCCTCGGACGCAGAGCCGCTCGGGAGGCGGCGCGGCTGCGTGTGCGCGCGCGTGTGTTGAGCGTAAGGATAGAGGGAGTGAGCAGCGTGCGCGTGGTTGTGTGAGTGAGAGGGACACACGAGAGAGGGAGAAGCGCAGCGTAGAGCAGCGCAGCGCGAGCCAATTAGTGGCTGGGTTGGCAGCGGCAGAGTAGAGGCTGTGACACACATCGCACACACGCACACACACCTGCACACTGCGCTTGGCGCGCCCACCGCCCGACTGCGCCTGCGCCTGCTGCGCGCGCGTCGCTTGGCGCGGCGTGCCGGCGCTTGGTGGTGCGTAGCCGGTGGTGGCGGCGTCGCTGAGCACAGAGGTTGGCGCGCGCAGGGCCGACGAGTCGGCGCGTGTTATGGTCTTGGCGGCAGCGTTTGCTGCCGGCTGCGGGTCAAGGGTGCGAGGGGGTGTGTCGGGTGTGTGAAAGCACGGCGTCATGCGTGTCATGCGGTCAGGCGGGGCGGGGTGAGTGCAGGCGCCCGCGTCGGGGCCCAATGCTCGTTCCCCCTGTCGACAACGCACGCACGGCATGCAGCAGCACAGCATACACAGGCCCCTCCCGCCGGGGGGGGCTGCCTGCGCGTGTGGGCGACACGTCGCTGCGCCGCAGCTTCGTGCTGTCCATCCCGGTGGCACGCGGCGCCAACTGGTTCCTCACGGGCGGTGGCAGGCGGATGGATGAAGAGGAGGCGACGGCGGCGGCGGCGGAGCGGATCGCTGCAGCTGCCGAGGACGGCACCAGCCTGCCCGTCCGCCTGGCTACGGATGTCGTGCGCTTCCTCTACGGCGGCACCGGCCGGCGGGAGCCGGCTGATGGTGGCGTCGTGTCCGCGTCGCTCCTCAACGCCAAGCCTGCCGTCGGGGGCATCGGCGTGGAGCCACGCGGGGGCGGTGTGCTGCGTGTGCTCTTCACCGTGGCGTCTGACGCCGTGGCCGACACTGTCGTGCGCTGGCGCCACGAGCTGCGCCGCTGCGTGGACTCGACTGCAGTCTTCGACGTCCTCAGTGACCGCGAGGAGGCGCAGCACCAGGCGCTGTGGCCCGCTTTCCTCGCCGCCAAGGTTGCGGGGAAGCGGGCGCAGTTCCACCGCGCGCGCCTCGTCGTTGACGGCGAGCGGGTGCCTGCACCTGCTTGCTAGATGGCATTCCCTCTGGGGGTGTTTTTGAAGGGGAGGTGGCGCCACACGCGTGCGGTGGCGGGTGCGGTGTGGTCGCTGAGTAGAGTGCTGCGGCGGGTGTGCTACTAGCCCCGCTTCCGGTGGTCTGGGGGAGGGCTTTTTGGTCCCTTCATGGTTTTATACCTTGGGTCCGCCCTCTGGCCATTTGAGGGGCTGGGTGTGCAGCCTGCACAGTGGTGCTGCTTGCTTGGCGCCCGCCACCAAGTGTGGATGGCGTTACCGTGGGCTTCTTGTAGCTTGACCTTTTGTGGGCCTTGAGCCTTGTTTCTCTAAGTCCCACTGGAGCTTTGGAACCGTACGTGTGACCGCCAGAAGTGGATTGTAAAACTCTCATCATCATCTCATCATCAGCATCATACATGTTGTATGTTGGTGTTACTCACGTCCTGCTTCACGAGCGCCTTGAGCTCGGCGACCTGGCGCTCGTACTCCACCAGCGCCTCGCGCGTGCGTCCGAGCAGCAGGAGCGTGTCGCTGAGCACGGTGTGCTTGGGCCGACGCGGGTGTGTCGTGCCTGGGGAGGGGGTTGCAGGGATTACGGGAGCGATGCAGCGATTAGGCGCACGTGCGCGTGTACCCTAGTGCCTACAACACGCACACGCACGTGGGTATCCTGGCCGTGCTGATGCACGCCGCACGCCGAAAGCGCATGGCACCATCTGCGCTGCATGCAGGATGCGGACGGGCCCCGCGCACTCCACCCTCCCCAAGCAACCCCGCGTCCCCTGCTGCGTGCAGTGTCGCAGCACATGCAAGTATTGCGTTGCCTGTCTGCCTGGCACTCGGTGACGGCGTCGCGAGGCACGAGGCGCTCTCCGCCGCCCACTCCTACCCCCCCCCCCATGTGCGCCTCATTAGCACCTACCCCCCACGTGCGCACCACAGCTGCGTTTGTCATACAAACACGGCATGCTTCGGCGCTGTGCATCCCAGACCCACTAGCAGCATGGGTGCGCCACTGTGTCTCACCTGACCCGCCGTAGCCGTATTTCTGCGTGTTAGACGGCGGTACCTGCAAACGCATGATGAATGGTCAGACTGGACGAACATGATGGTCCTACGCGCCTCGGCAGCCGCCGCAAGCGCAGTTTTGGCAGCGCAGTTTTGCCTCCCCCTCCCCTCTACCCCCATCTACCTGTTCCGCCAGGAGGTCTACTAATTGGTTGATGCGGTCCCTGCGCCGCTTCTCCACGGTTGAGTGGGACACGGTGAGGTTTTCGTCCTCGCTGTCTCCCATGGCAGGAGCCGTCCGCTTAGCCCGCTTCGACCCCCTCTGGCCTGCCGATTCCTCGACTAGCGCGCCACTGAAGTCCTCCTCCTCCTTTGGAATGCCCATCATCGCCAGGAGCTCCAACATTGTCGAAACCCGAGTTGCGCGGAGTTGCGGTACACGGTGCAGTGGCCTGTGCGAGTGCTTGCAAGATCCAGCAAGTAATGCAGAGAAGTGGAGTAGAGGACAAGGGACAGAGTTCGCACGAGATAAGGATGATAAAAGGTTGATTCACACCCCCACACAAAGCAGTTATTTACTTTATTATTTTGCGTTTCAATTTCAAAACCAGGTCGGTCAGGAGGCGAGAGGCCAGGGGCGTCGGGTTGAGATTGCGCTCATGTCGACCCTAAAAGTGTGAATGTGACATTTTCACACATTAGACATTTGCAAGCGCCTGTTGAGCTCGGGATTTAGGCCCGTATTGAGGCAAGATTATCAGCAGCACCACTGACACACACACACACACACACACGCATGCTAGATACTCTGCACGCCTTTTGCGGCACGCGCGCACTAACAGTAAACGTTAAGAAGTCAGAAGGGGTGGTGTTCAATGACCAGTTCTGCCCAGTCGGGGCGGCAGGGGGGAGGGTAACGCTGAAGTTTGCAGGAGCAGATCTACCCATGACACACGAGTTCCCATATCTGGGCATGCTCTTTCAACTCTCATCTCATTTCACCACCGGGCAGTGGGGGGGGACGTGGGCACCCGACGCTCTAGGGGCCAGCGCACCAGATACGCGCTAACTCGCAGATGCTATATAATACGCCTTAACAATATTGGCATTAAGGCCCACCTGTTCGACACGCAAGTACGGCCTGTGCTAAATTACGGGTGTGAGGTGTGGGGCCCTGCGATGATGGCGGATGCTGGGGGGGGCGTGTTTGCCGGGGCGGGCGGACGGTGGGAGAGAGGCAGGAGTGGGAGGGGCGCTAAGGCCGCACGCGACGGATGGCGCACCCTGGAGGAAGTGCTTCTGCAATTTACCCGTGCGTCCCTAGGAGTCCGCAGCAACGGGCAGCAACTGGGGATTTTGGCGCGGGAGGCGGGGTGGCGGCCGCTGGCGGCAGATTGGCTGCGCCAGGCGACGCGCTTTTGGGATAAGGCGCGGGGGCGGCCTGACGGTGACCTGCTTAAAGATGCAATGCGGGAGAGCTGGGGGCTGGCCGAAGCGAGGGGGACGTGCTGGGCGGCACGCTTGCAGGTGTGCCTCGGAACTGTGGGGCACACCCTGGCGTGGGACCAGGAGGGACCGGTACGCATCACCAACCTGCTGGACGTGGCGACCGCGGCGTGGCTGGCCGCCGCGACAAGCACACCGGCGCTGCCGAGCGGCACTACCGTGCGTGATGTACCTGAGGAGTGGTCGCGCGGCTTTAAGATGCTGACCTACATGCGGTGGATGGCGGGTAGCGACAGCGAGCCACCGGCCCTGTTGAGCTCAGGGCTGAACAGTGCTGCCCGGATCACGGCTCTAGCTAGGTTCAGGATGGGGCTCCATGAGCTGCAGATAGAGCGGGGGCGCTACGCCGTGGCGGGACAGAGGCAGCGACGCAGCCAGCGGGCGTGCTGCCTATGCAGTGGGCTAGAGGATGAGGCACACATGGTATTTGAGTGCCCTGCCTATGAAGAGGCACGGGTGCAGGCCCACAGCCTGTTTCGGTCCATCCCTCGCCCCGAGGAGGCCGATTTAGATGAGCGGATGCGGGAGTTTATGAATCCTCGGCCAGGCCAGGAGAACCCCAGGTTTTGGCACGAGCTGGCTGACTTCCTTGTCGCCTGTTTTGAGACACGCACCGCGTGCACAGCAATCATGATGGCAGATGGCATGCTAGGGGTCTAATTTTGACAGCTGCCGGCCTCTTTCCTAGTGTCTAATGCGCCATCAAAGGCGTCCGACGGACTGTAAAATCGACCACACACACACACACACAGACACACGCACACACACACCACACACCACACACGCGCGTGTGCGCGCGCGCAAACACCGCCGCAGCAGCAACAGCAGCATAAGATGAATCCCAACGGCTTGCCCTGTTGCTAGGGGTGGTGCTTCCAGAACAGGGTTGGAGAGCGAGGCACAAGGAGAGAGCCTGTGCCCCTCGACTCCCCGCACACACGAGATCGAGAGAGAGAGCGGGAGTGAGAGATGGAGCACGGCCCCTCTTAGCACACGCGCCCACGCTCCTGCGAACACGCATCCGCCGGCAACTTCATCACCGACAGGCCATCATCGCCATCACCCACGCACACACGTGCAGGATACAGCACTTGTGATTCAACCCATGTGGGTGGGGGGGTGGGCATACACTGTAGACTTGCTACAATGGAGGCTGATACTGCGGCTGGCGCTGGCCCTCGGGGTTCCTTGGTCCACGCCGTGACCCTCACTTTAAAACGACATGTAGACCAGACCAGACATCGGCGTCAACGCATCGGACCTCGCTGCCAATTGCCTTTGGTTTCGGGGCAACAAGAATGCTACCACATGGTGCGCGCGCGCCAGAGGCAAGACCAGCTGATGGCGTGTGTGCGTAAGGTGCTGACTGCTGGTTGTGTGTGTGTTGGTGGTGTGGTGTGGTGGGTGGGGTGCGTGTGGGGGGTACAGGGTGGGGGGTCGCACCCTGTCAAAAAAGCTGGCCAGCTCAAAAGGCCCAATTGCTGCGTACCGTAGTACCGCTTTGCCTTTCTGATAAAAAAAATCCGAGGACGTGCCAGCAAGGATGAATTCTAAAAAATATTGCCGAAAAGTCAAAGAACGCCAAAAGTTGCAACAAAACCGGAAAAAAAACTCGTGGCAAGCACCCAAATTGTGAACAATTACCCTCAAAGCGGCAAGACAAAACAGTACAATGGTGGGCTGCCGGCTCGAGCGCCGCCGCACCCACCCTCATCAGATCTGGCCAGCGGTGCTGCTGTTATCAGGACTGGCTGCTGATACACGCCCCCAGCCGCTCGGGCGCCGCTGCTGCCGCCGCCGCCGCAGCACACCACCATCGAGCTGGCCGGCGTTGTTTACAGTTACAGTTTACAGTACGCACACTGAAGGCATGGGATTGAGGGAGCTGCCTTACGAGACTCGCTACCATAATGGCCGGCGTTGCGTCCGGTCATCAGGACCGGCTGCTGCTTCAGCAACAGCAGCAGCTGGGCAGCAGCCCCACCACGAACTTGCCGGTGGCCCTCACTAAGGGCAGCAGCAGTAGCAGCAGCCCACGCCCACCAGCAGCAGCACCCGCGAGCGTGCCCTCCCACCACATCGCGCTGCCCTCTCCGACGTGGTCGCCCTCCCCTGCTGCACCACACCAGCCTCGCTCTCGCGAGCGCAGGGAGGCCAGGTGCAGCACAGGCCCACGCCAGCCGCCTGCACGCGCGCACGCGTGGCTTTACATATTTAACACGTAAGCGAGGACCCTGGGGCGTGAGTTAAGGCCTAGACCACACATCTAGGGGTCTCTACTAGGAGAGCCCGCAAGTCCACGCAGCGCCAGCCAGCCTTCCAGTACCTACCGCGTGTGCATGAACACGGCGGCCGTGGTCTGTGTGTGTGCCTGCTCCCCACACACCTGCTCCCCACACACCTGCTCCCCCCAAACCTGCTCCCCCCACACCTGCTCCCCCCCCACCTGCTCCCCCCCACCTGCTCCCCTCACACCTGCTCCCCCACACCTGCTCCCCTCACACCTGCTCCCCCCACACCTGCTCCCCCCACATCTGCTCCCCTCACACCTGCCCCCCTCACACCTTCTCCCCCTCACACCTGCTCCCCCCACACCTGCTCCCCTCACACCTGCTCCCCCCTCACACCTGCTCCCCCCACACTTGCTCCCCTCAACACATGCTGTGCCCTCAGGGAGCACTGGTGATGCGGAGTAGGGGGCAGCTAGCAAGCGCCAGCTGGAACAGCAGAAGACGGAGTGATACGGCGCTGCCATAAAGACATTTGCTCATTGGCTGGCTGGCTGACTGGCTGGCTTGGCTCGGCTTGGCTTAGCACGAATATGGTTGGCTTGGCTTGGCAAGCCAACGACCGATCCAGCCGAAAAACGTTTTTCGTGGCCACCCCATACCCGAACTTGGCATGCTCGCCCCTCGGATCCCATAACCCGGAGGCTTTCTCCTTGATCCTTTACAGCTGTTTAGGGTGTTGGGTTTAGGTTTTAGGCCCCTGTGCACGGCACGGCGGTTGGCACATGCCAACCGCCGTGTCAACAGGTCAACCTGTCCACCTGTACATGTGACTGGCGTGGCTCGGCCCGTCACGCGCCATGACACGCGCCTCATGTAGCCATCCCCGCCATGTAGTAGAGACACCCATGCATGCGCAAGGGCTGTTAACCATGCCTGCTGACGTCAGGGGCTCGATTAACGGAGGCGCGTTCTCGTCGCCGAGCCCTGGACCCAGCAATGCGGCGCTGCTGGTGACTAGGATCTCCGTGCCGCTGACGAGCGGGATAAAATACGACTGGCCTGGCTCCTGCTAGACTGTCCCTCGGTGGAAACTACAGGAGCGGCTTGCCCGGCGCTGTCATGGCTTGGCGAGTAGCCGCGGCGCTGCCGCGACCCGTGCTGGGAGACGGCCCTTATCCTCCTCCCATGCAGGACGCCATGCGGCACCGATCTCGACGAGTTGATCGACGAGCGGAGGAGCTGGCGCCCGTCAATGCATGCTGGACATCGGTCAAGATGGCTGCTCGTGGGGGCGACACCTGCTCCCCTCACACCTGCTCCCCCCACACCTGCTCCCCCCACATCTGCTCCCCTCACACCTGCCCCCCTCACACCTTCTCCCCCTCACACCTGCTCCCCCCACACCTGCTCCCCTCACACCTGCTCCCCCCTCACACCTGCTCCCCCCACACTTGCTCCCCTCAACACATGCTGTGCCCTCAGGGAGCACTGGTGATGCGGAGTAGGGGGCAGCTAGCAAGCGCCAGCTGGAACAGCAGAAGACGGAGTGACACGGCGCTGCCATAAAGACATTTGCTCATTGGCTGGCTGGCTGACTGGCTGGCTTGGCTCGGCTTGGCTTAGCACGAATATGGTTGGCTTGGCTTGGCAAGCCAACGACCGATCCAGCCGAAAAACGTTTTTCGTGGCCACCCCATACCCGAACTTGGCATGCTCGCCCCTCGGATCCCATAACCCGGAGGCTTTCTCCTTGATCCTTTACAGCTGTTTAGGGTGTTGGGTTTAGGTTTTAGGCCCCTGTGCACGGCACGGCGGGTGGCACATGCCAACCGCCGTGTCAACAGGTCAACCTGTCCACCTGTACATGTGACTGGCGTGGCTCGGCCCGTCACGCGCCATGACACGCGCCTCATGTAGCCATCCCCGCCATGTAGTAGAGACACCCATGCATGCGCAAGGGCTGTTAACCATGCCTGCTGACGTCAGGGGCTCGATTAACGGAGGCGCGTTCTCGTCGCCGAGCCCTGGACCCAGCAATGCGGCGCTGCTGGTGACTAGGATCTCCGTGCCGCTGACGAGCGGGATAAAATACGACTGGCCTGGCTCCTGCTAGACTGTCCCTCGGTGGAAACTACAGGAGCGGCTTGCCCGGCGCTGTCATGGCTTGGCGAGTAGCCGCGGCGCTGCCGCGACCCGTGCTGGGAGACGGCCCTTATCCTCCTCCCATGCAGGACGCCATGCGGCACCGATCTCGACGAGTTGATCGACGAGCGGAGGAGCTGGCGCCCGTCAATGCATGCTGGACATCGGTCAAGATCGGTCAAGATGGCTGCTCGTGGGGCGAGCTACCATCAGGGCTTCAGCGGTGGTGACCGCCGAGGCAACAACAGAGTTTATCCGCTTCACCATCGCAGCGTTTGTCACCGCGCTCACCCTCGGGGGCACTCGTCCGCCGGTGACTGGCGTCGGCATTGGTCTTCAGGCAGCCTGCCATGACGACTCTGTTTGCCCAGGCCCCCCCTGGAGGGTGGGACCTGGCCATGCATGACGCATGGGGCGCAGGCAGAGCCCCA
>VFSX01000210.1:66030-68530 GCA_016618255.1 Chlamydomonas sp. UWO 241 | reverse complement strand
AGGACAAGCGGTCAACCGGGGGTCAACGGTCAACGCGGTCACAGAAAAATCCGGCTGTGGAAAAATTAATTACAAACTCTGAAAAGGAAATCACTGCCCCCCCGCCACACCCTGAACCCTGCTAGCTGGTGTCAAGGTTGGTCCTCGGAGCTACCCCAATGGGCGACGCTCTCTCTCTTCTCCCATCGCTGATGCCGCGCACCTTTACAGCTATGATCATGAGTAGGCCGGCAAGCCCAACGAACGCCATTGCCAGGCCTGCGGTGTGTGTGTGTGTGTGTGTGTGTCTGTGTGTGTGAGCCCAACGAACGCCATTGCCAGGCCTGCAGTGTGTGTGTGTGTGTGTGTGTGTGTCTGTGTGTGTGTGAGCCCAAAGAACGCCATTGCCAGGCCTGCAGTGTGTGTGTGCGTGTATGTATGTATGTGTGTGTGTGTGTGTGTGTGTGTGTGTGTGCCATGTGATGTACCCCTCTTTGCGCTGATTAGTGACCCGCTGTAGACAGACACACATGTGCCTTTTGACCTCTGGAACATTGCCAGTACTTGCTAGTACTACAGCACCAGTACGGGTAGTGCTGTTGAAGTCGTGTAACATTATGGAATGGAATGTGTGCGTGTGTGTGTGTGTAGGGGGGGGGGGGCGTAGACTCGACGACCCACCACCATCGCGAGCACTGCAGATGTGCCAGCAGCGCCCACCACGTAGTGCCGTGTGTGTGTGTGTGTGTGTGTGTGTGTGTGCGTGTGTGCGTGCGTATGTGTGTGTGTGTGTGTGGGGGTGACGAAAGGCGTAGACTCGACGACCCACCACCATCGTGAGCACTGCAGATGTGCCAGCAGCGTCCATCACGCAGTGCCGTGTGTGTGTGTGTGTGTGTGTGTGCACGGGTCGTACTTCATAGCAATTGCCGGGGTGTATTGCTGTAGTAGTACAGGCGTTGCCAGTGCATGGGGACAGCCTCATGTAACGCTTGGTTGGTTGGTTGGTTGTGTGTGTGCGTGCACGTGCGAGTGTCCTCCCGAGGCCCAGGGCAGGTGCAGCCTGAAGGCATCCCCCTTACCTCACACACACACACATACACACACACACACCGATCATGTGCACCAAGTAGAGCGGCTGCAGCGTGCGCGCCCGCGCGTGGTCACCGGCGCGCGTGCGCAGCTCGGGGCCGCGCTTGTGGCACACACACACACAGCCACACACACACACACACACACCACACACACACAGATAAACACACACGCGCGCACACAACCTACCTCACCGATCGCGTGTGCCAAGTTAAGTGGCTGCAGCGCACGCGTCCGCGCGTGGTCACCGACGCGCGCGCGCAGCTCGAGGTCGCGCGTGTGACACACGCACACGCACAGCCACACACACAGCCACACACACAGCCACACACAGCCACACACACACACGCAATCACAGCCACACCCACACACGCACCGATCGCGTGCGCAAGGTAGAGCGGCTGCAGCGCGCGCGCCCGCGCGTGGTCCCCGGCGCGCGCGCGCAGCTCGGGGTCGCGCGCGTGGCGCACAGTCAGCAACGGGACGGCGCCCGCGCCGCGCGGGAGGACGGCCTCGTAGTGAGGAGGGCTGGTGGTGTCGGTGTTGGCCCTGTGGATACGCAGTTTTGTTTGTGAGTGGGGTGGGGTGGGGGTAGGTCAAGAGTTTGATCACCCTAAAGAGTTGTAGGTACGGGGTTCGGGGCCTAGGGTGGCGCGCGGTAGGATGGCCTTGTAGTGAGGAGGGCTGGTGGTGTCGGTCTTACGGACAGGCAGTTTTTGACCAGTTCAGTGACCAGTTTGGGGTTTGAAGGGTTTGCGGGCTCAGGGTTCAGGGTTGGAAGGGGTTGCGGGTTCAGGGTTTCGGGCGGCGCGCAGGAGGGCGGCCTCGCAATGAGGCGCTGTTATCCGTCCGATGGACAGGGAGGGGGGTTAGGTTTAGGGTGTATGGTTCAGGGTTTGCAGGGGTTGCGGGTTCAGGGTTCGAGGGTTCGGGGATTGACGTAAGGTCAGCGTGGGGCCCGTAACCCCACACTGCGTGGCCCGTAACTCGTAACCCTCGGAGCCCTTCCCGTAGCCCTCCCGTAACCCCTCCCGCGACCCCGAGTCAACGCTCTTTGGGGCCAGTCAACGGTGTGGGGCGCACATTCACACCGTCTCACACCATTCTCGAGTTACGGGGTGTTACAGGGCACTTTGCGAGGGATGGCCCGTAAGCCCCGTAACGTTACGGGGAGGTTACAGTTACGGGGAGGTTACAGTTACGGGCCCCACGCTGCGTAAGGTGACCAACGGGCTGTTAAATCGAGCACTCACGTGTGGCTGCCTGCAGTTGCATGTGCGGGCGCATGACCGCTCGTCGCCAACCACCCATTCGAGCCCCACCCCCCCTCCCCCCTTCCCACAACACGTCCTCCTCCACCACCACCACCACCACCACCACCCTCGACCAAGCCATTACAACACCCACCCCTGGCCGCCTGCAGTCGCAT
>VFSX01000210.1:31030-58530 GCA_016618255.1 Chlamydomonas sp. UWO 241 | reverse complement strand
GGCAGTTGAACTCGTGTTGACCGTTTCCCCTCATATGTAGGTTACTCGAAAGCTCCTGGCGAGTTCTGTCTGGCGGGCTCATCAGACTAACAAATCCTGTGGCTGGATTGAGCTGTGTTCACGGTGTCACTGACTCTGCTTGAACGAAAACAATACCTTTGCGGGACGGCTTGTCAGGGACACAGGGAGAAGGCGGGACGACTCGTTTAGTTGGAGCGTCAGCTTGAGATCGTCCAGCCATGACACATGCTCACGCTCCCACTCAATGACGTCTGCACGTGAGTGTGTGTGGGTGTTTGTGTGTGTGTGCGCACGCGTGTGTGCACGTGTGTATCAGTGCGTGTAAGTTTGGTGTGATTGCACATGTGCGTGTGCATGTGTGTGTGTGTGTGTGTGTGTGTGTGTGAGTGCGTTAGTGCGTGAGATTGTGTGTGTGTGTGTGTGTGTGTGTGTGTGACGCATGCACGCGCGTGAATGACTGTCCTTGCAAGGCGCACCAGCCACCCACAAACACACACACACACACACATACATACACACACACACACACACACAAACACACACATGCGCGACCGCACACATGCAGACTTGGGAGCGCAAGCACACACACACACACAGCCCCCCCCCCCCTCCTCCATACTTACATTGCCGGAACTCCGCTGCTGACTCAGCCCTGTGGGGTGCGCTGGAGTTTCTCTCAGCGATATAAATGCCGCCTGCCAAGTGCGTGTGTGTGTGTGTGTGTCTGTGTGTGTGTGTGCTTGTGTGTGTGTGGGGGCGGGGGGCATGCGCCTGTGCTCGTGTGCTCGTGTGTGTGTGTGTGTGTGTGTGTGTGAGTGAGTGAGTGTGTGCTTGTGTGTGGGGGGGGGGAGGGGCCTGTGCATGTGGGTGGATGTGCTTGTGCGCACGTGCGGGTGCGTGTGTGTGTGTGCTTGGCGGGGGGGGGGGTCAATTTACAGTGTGTGTGTGTGTGTGTGTGTGTGCGTGCGCACGTGTGTGTGAGTGCATGCATGTGTGTGTGTGTGTGTGTCTGTGTGCGTGTGTGCGTGCATGTGTGTGCGCGCGCCCCCACCTGCCAGCAATGCTCCGCACACGAGCGCACACAGCAGCGTCGCCAGCGCTCCGCCCCATCCACCGCACTTCTGTGTGTGTGTGTGTGTGTGTGTGTGTGTTGTGTGTGTGTGTGTGTGTGTGTGTGGTGGTGGTGGCGGCGGACACACACATGCACAACAGCATCACCAGCATCCTGTCCAGCCCCTGTATGCCTGTGTGTAGTGTGTGTATGTATGTATGTGTGTGTGTGTGTGTGTGTGTGTGTGTGTGTCTACACGCCACCATCAGCAGCACCCCGCCCCAGCTCTACGTGCCTATCATGGAGCAGCGGGGTGGGAGTGGCAGTGAAAGGGTGTGTGCGTGTGTTGGCGTGTGTGCGAAGAGTTGGGTACGCGTGTGCGGGTGTGCCCGTCTGGTGTGCTGCTAAGGGCGCAGGGGCGCTGATGCAGTGCCCCCCATCTCGACGCACACACCACCACCCCAGGCAGAGCAATTAGCCAGCCCGCACGCATGGCACACACGCATGCATGCGCATGCATGCAGCACTACCTGCCCCACAACTCACCCCATCGCCGCTCCGTTTTAGCTTCTCTGGCTGGGGCGGTTGATTAGCTGGGCGTGGCGCGGTGTTCACGAACACAACGGACCTGTGGCGCATGCCGTCGCGCACAGTGGCCATCATGATGACTCGCCAATCAGATCGATCGCTGCGTTAGGTTGTAAGTCAAGTCTGCATAGCACTTTGCAAAGTGCTATGCGTGATGCGGAGAGGGTGAGCTTCCAGTGTGACAGCGAAAGAAACCAAGCGGTTTTATTTTGTCGTCGCGCTTTAATACAACGTCCCACGTTGTGCACAGGAGGAATGTGCTGATTTTGACCTTTCGAAATCGGTAGTGGCGAAATCGCTGTAGTCTGGGCCTACTAGAACCAGCCCCACACCCTGGTATAATGGGAGACATGGCGTTGCACAGCGGCAACATCATAAGCAGCCAACTATTCAGTACACTTGCGTCTTGCCACGCGCAAGCTCTCCAAGTATGACGCACGCCAGCCTCATGGATACGCACCATACAGCATGCACTTGCTGCATGGACCACATGACCTCAGCGCATGCGCTGACGGTCTCCTACTTGGGCCGCACCGCACGCGTGGAGCTGCCCTCTCCCACCATGTCGCTTGCCGACCTGGCAGCCCTGCTGGAGGCGGCAACGGGGTGTCCCCAGGGCTCCAACCTCAAACTGCTGGTGCAAGGACGCAAGGCCCTAGCCTTCAGCTCTGGCGATCCTGCCAGCAGGGAGAGGACCCTGGAGGCAGCAGGTGGGATTTGGGCTGCAGGGCACCTGGCCCCAGCAGCTGCGCACGCAATAGCAGAGACACACGCACATCTGCCGCAATGCCTGGATGTCTCGGTGCCATGCGGGCGACACCTCACCACACGTGGCTCCTACAGGCCTCGCTCTTGGTGGAAAGGCAATGATGCTGGCAACTCCGCCGGCCGTGTTGCAGGTGTGTGTATGTGTGTTTGTGCGTGCGTGCGTGCGTGCGTGCGTGCGTGCGTGCGTGCGTGCGTGCGTGCGTGCGTGCATGTGTGTGTGTGTGTGCGTGTGTGTGTGTGTGTGTGTGTGTGTGTGCGTGCGTGTGTGTGTGTGTGTGTACCATTCCCACTATGTGTGTGTGTGTGTTTGTGTGTGTTGTGTTGGTGCGATGCCGTTAACGCACACATGCAGGCAGCCGGCGAACCCTGAAACCCGCAACACCCACACAGACGGTCAAGGCTGTGACCACAAGCTCGCTGCTGCAACACCGCCCACAGCACCTCAAACAACACTCATACAAACGGTGTATGACAACACCCGCAACACCCGCAACACCCACACAGGCGGTCAAGGGCGCGCAACACCCGCAACACCGCCCGCAACACCCATACAGGCGGTGAACCTGCAACACCCGCAACACCCACACAGGCGGTCAAGGGGCGCGCAATACCCGCAACACCGCCCACAACACCCGCAACACCCACACACCCGCAAAACCCGCAACACCCACACAGGCTGTCACGCATGCGCAACACCCGCAACACCGCCCGCAACACCCGCAACACCCATACAGGCGGTGAACCCGCAACACCCGCAACACCCACGCAGGCTGTCAGGGGCGCGCAACACCCGCAATACTGCCCGCAACACCCGCAACACCTACACACGCAACACACGCAACACCCACACAGGCGGTCAAGGACGCGCACAGCGACCCGCGCGCGCCCGGATTCGACCACGAGCTTGCCGTCGCCGCGACACGCGCGGGCGGTGTTGCATTTGTTCCAGGTATGGATCCCATTCGTCCACTCACACAGACACACTGTGTGACGCAGACTGTGCATGCTCACACGTCTGCCCCACGGGGGCATTGGGATGGTGCTGTGTGCTGGGGCCCTGCCAGCACGCGTCCCTTGCACGCCCGAGCGCAACCGTGTGGCCTTGCCTTTGCCCCCCACCCCACCTGATCCTACCCTCATAGTGTTGCAGGCGTTGCTGCGCAGCAGGGGCCGCCACGTGGGTGTCACACCTCCACACGTATGAAGGCTACTCAACTGTCTGTCTGGCCTTGCCCCCCCAGTCCCCCCCCTACAGTAACACGGGTTTTCCAGCTAAGCAGGCTACTCTTCTGCTAGAGACACCCGCCGATACTCGAGCACACTTAAGTACTAGAGTACCGCCGGCTCCCGGCCGATAGACTACCGCCAGTCCCCCCCCTAAACACCCCCTAAACGCCCCCTGCCCCCCCCCCCCGCACCTCCTCGCCCCAAACAACAAGCCCCCCACCCCACCCCACCCCACCCACTGTGGGTGTTGCAGGTGTTGCAGGTGTTGTTGCGCAGCAGGGGCCGCCGCGTGTGTCATACCCGAGTGCACCCTCACTCATATGCAACAGTGGGGCCTTGCCCTCCCCTCGCACCTTGCACCCCCCCCCCCTTCCCCCCTCACCCACCTCACCCACATGGTGTTGCAGGTGTTGCAGGCAGTGTTGCGCAACAGGGGCCGCCGCGCGTCGGGCGGTATACGTTTGGGGAGTACGCAGCGTGGGAGCCTGCCGGCCTGCGGATGCACCCACCCTTTGCCGAGGCCAAGCACCTGTTGTACAGGTAGGTGTGGGGTGTTGCAGGTGTTGCAGGTGTTGCAGGGCGGTAGTGCTTTCCCTGTTGCTTTCCCTGTTGCGGGCGGTACGTGGTTCGGGGTGGAGGCAGCAGGTGTTGTACAGGCGATACTGCAGATGCACCCACCCTTTGCTGAGGGGAAGCGCCTGTTGTACAGGTGTGTTGGTGTTGTTGCAGGTGTTACAGGTGTTGCAGGGCGGTGTTGCTCTTCCTGTTGCGGGCGGTACATGGTTGGGGGGTACGCAGCATGGGAGCCTGCCGGCCTGCGGATGCACCCGCCTCTGCTGAGGCAAAGCACCTGTTTTACAGGTAGGTTTGGGGTGTTGCAGGTGTTGCGGGTGTTGCTTTCCCTGTTGCGGGCGGTTCAAATTTTGGGGGGGACGTGCGGGTGTTGCAGGCTGTGATGCGGATGCACCCGCCCTTTGCAGAGGCAATGCACCTGCTGTACACATAGGTGTTGGTGTTTTTGTAGCAGGTGTTGCAGGGCGGTGTTGCTTTCCCTGTTGCGGGCGGTACACGTTTTGGGGGTGGAGGCAGCGGGTGTTGCACAGGCGGTGCTGCAGATGCACCCGCCCTTTGCTGAGGGGAAGCACCTGCTGTACAGGTATGTGAGGGGTGTCGCAGGTGTTGCAGGCGGTGTTGCTTCCCCTCTTGCGGGCAGTACATGGTTGGGGGGAGGAGGCAGCTTGGGAGCCCGCCAGACTGCGGATGCACCCGCCTTTTGCTGAGGCAAAGCACCTGCTGTACAGGTAGTTGTGGGGTGTTGCGGGCATTGCAGGCGGTGTTGCTTTCCCTGTTGCGGGTGGCACAAGTTTTGGGGTGGAGGCAGCGGGTGTTCTACAGGCGGTGCTGCGGATGCACCCACCCTTTGCTGAGGCCAAGCACCTGTTGTACAGGTAGGTGTGGGGTGTTGCAGGTGTTGCAGGCGGTGTTGCTTTCCCTGTTGCGGGCAGTTCAAGTTTTGGGGGGGAGGCAGCGGGTGTTGCAGAGGCGGTGCTGCGGATGCACCCACCCTTTGCTGAGGCAAAGTACCTGCTGTACAGGTAGGTATGGGTGTTGTTGCAGGTGTTGCAGGTGTTGCAGGCGGTGTTGCTTTCCCTGTTGCAGGTGGTACAAGTTTTGGGGGTGGAAGTAGTGGGTGTTGCACAGGCGGTGCTGCGGATGCACCTGCCCTTTGCTGAGGGGAAGCACCTTTTGTACAGGTGGGTGGGTTTTGTTGCAGGTGTTGCAGGTGTTGGCAGGTGTTGCTTTCCTTGTTGCGGGCGGTACGTGGTTTTTTTTTGGGGGGGGGGGGGGAGCAGCGTGTGAGCCTGCTGGCCTGCGGGTGCAGCCGAACGGGCACAGGCGAAGCATCTGCTGTACAGGTATGTAGCTGTAGCTGGGTGTTGCAGGTGTTGCAGGGCGGTGTTGCTTTCCTTGTTGCAGGCGGTACAAGTTTTGGGGGTGGAAGCAGCGGGTTTTGCACAGGCGGTGCTGCGGATGCACCCGCCCTTTGCTGAGGGGAAGCACCTGTTGTACAGGTAGGTGGGTTTTGTTGCAGGTGTTGCAGGTGTTGGCAGGTGTTGCTTTCCTTGTTGCGGGCGGTACGTGGTTTTTTTTTGGGGGGGGGGAGCAGCGTGTGAGCCTGCTGGCCTGCGGGTGCAGACGAACGGGCACAGGCGAAGCATCTGCTGTAACAGTATGTAGCTGTAGCTGGGTGTTGCAGGTGTTGCAGGTTGTCTGGGGTTCTTTCCTTGTTGCAGGCGGTACAAGTTTTGGGGGTGGAAGCAGCGGGTTGTGCACAGGCGGTGCTGGCGGTGCACCCGCTTTGCTGAGGGGAAGCACCTGTTTGTACAGGGGTAGGTGTGGGTGTTGCAGGTGTTGCAGGTGGTGTTGCTTTCCCTGTTGCGAGCGGTAAACGTTTGGAGAGTATGCGACATGGGAGCCTGCTAGGCTGCGGGTGCACCCGCCCTCTGCCGAGGCCAAGCACCTGTTGTTCAGGTGGTTGAGTGGTTTTGCAGGTGTTGCAGGTGTTGCAGGGCGGTGTTGCTTTCCCTGTTGCAGGCGGTACACGTTTTCGGGGGGTGTACGGGTGTTGCAGGCTGTGATGCGGATGCACCGCCCTTTGCTGAGGGGAAGCACTGCTGTACAGGTGGGTGCAAATGCTGCAGGTGTTGCAGGTGGTGTTGCAGGCGGCACACGTTTGGAGAGTACGGAGAGAGAAGGTGGGAGGGAGAGAGGGAGGGAGGGAGAGCAGGTGCGAGGAAGAGAGGGAGAGAGGGAGGGAGAGAGAGGGAGGGGGGAAAGGGAGATAGGAAGAGAGGGAGATAAGAGAAAGAGAGGGCCCTCGGCACGGCACAGCACAGACACAACTGACCCACGCACGAGTTTAAAGGTCTTAGTCTTAGACTCAATAGCTCACGAGGAATTTAGCGAATTTTGACCCGAAAAGTGTGACAATAGATATCTTCACGCATTCATCGGGTTGAGATTGTGGATGCGAGGAAGTGATGGGCCTGTTCGAGCCATCATTTCCTCCCAAGACCCGTAGCAGATCCACTGATCCTTACCACACGCGCAGGCTTGCTGCTGACCCCGGCATCGTCACTGTGATGGCGGCCAACCGGTGGACAGTCGGCCTCCAACAACCCACATGCCAGCGCTGTTGTTATGTCGGTCGGATGATGAATTTTTGTATTGCACGCACGCAGGCTCGCTGCTGACCCCGGCATCGTCACGGTGATGGCGGCCAACCGGTGGACAGTCGGCCTCTAACAACCCACATACCAGCGCTGTTGTTATGTCGGTCCGATGACAATTTTTTGCATCGCACGCACACAGGCTCGCTGCTGACCCCGGCATCGTCACGGTGATGGCGGCCAACCGGTGGACGGTTGGCACTCTGAGCGAGCTGCCGCCCGCTGGCAAGGTGTGTTTTCAAAGGGGTACACATCCCATGGTCCCAGTCCCGGTTTCAAGTGGATTTGAATGCAGGGGCGTTTTTCACTTGTTAGGAGGCAGGGGGGAGGGGTCACGGTGATGGCGGCCAACCGAAGGACGGTCAGCACTCTGAGCGAGCTGCCTGCCGCTGGCAAGGTGTGTTTTAGAGGGTTTTAAATCCTATGGTCCCGGTCCTGTTGTCAGGGGGGGGGTCACTTGTCAGGAAGGGGCATGGATTGAGGCCAACCGGTAGACGGTCGGCACTCTGAGCGACGGACTGTAAAATCGACCACACACACACACACACATACGCACACACACACACACACACATACACACACACACACACATACGCACAAACACACACGCCAGGTCGGCATCTCGCCAGTGTGCATCCTCGGACTCGACACACACACGCACACACACACACACACACACACACACACACACACGTGCGTCATCAAAGGCGTCCGACGGTCTGCACAAACGAACACACACACACACGCACAAACACACACACGCCAGGTCGGCATCTCGCCAGTGTGCATCCTCGGACTCAAAACACACACACACACACACACACACACATGTGCGCCATCAAAGGCGTCCGACGGACTGTAAAATTGACAACACACACACACACACGAACAAACACATACACACACACATACGCGCACGCAGTAACACGGGATTTCCAGCTAAGCAGGCTACTCCTCTACTAGAGACACCCGCCGATACTCCAGCACACTTAAGTACTAGAGTACCGCCGGCTCCCAGCCGATAGACTACCGCTCCCGCCGGCTAGACTACCCCAAACAGCGGTCTCTGAGAGACATGTCTGGCAAGGAGCATATATGAGAGGACCTTCCTCAGGGTCACAGTAGTGGCCTTGTGGCCAGTCAAGCCGGCAGAGCCAACTGGCGCTGACTGGAACGGTCCCCGCCTGGCAGTGCATGGCTGTCCAGCTCTCGTTTGCATGGGCTCAGCCGGCGCCCCATGCCTCATGCATGGCCAGGTCCCACCCTCCAGGGGGGCATGGACGACAGAGTTGTCATGGAGGCTGCCTGAAGAACTTCCAACGCCAGTCACCGGCAGACGAGCGACCCCGAGGATGAGCGCGGTGACGAACGCTGCGATTGGTGAAGCGGATTTACTCTGTGTTGCCTCGGCGGTCGCCACCGCTGAAGCCGTGATGGTAGCCTCCACGGGCAGCCATCTTGACCAATGTCCAGCATGCATTGACGGGCGCCAGCTCCTCCGCTCGTCGATCAACTCGTCGAGATCGGTGCCGCATGGCGTCCTGCATGGGGGGAGGATAAGGGCCGTCTTCCAGCACGGGCCGCGGCAGCGCCGCGGCTACTCGCCAAGCCATGGCAGCGCCGGGCAAGCCGCTCTTGCAGTGTTCCACCGAGAGGCAGTCTAGCAGGAGCCGGGCCAGTCGTATTTTACCCCGCTCGTCAGCGGCACGGAGATCCTCGTCACCAGCAGCGCCGCCAACACACACGCACGCACACACAAACACACGCCAGGTCGGCATCTCGCCAGTGTGCATTTTCGGACTCAGCACACGCACACACACACACACACGCACACACATATGTGTCAGGTCGGCATCTCACCAGTGTGCATCCTCGGACGCAACACACACGCACACACACACACTCATGTGCGCCATCAAAGGCGTCCGACGGACTGTAAAATCAACCACACATACACACACACACGAACAAACACATTCACACACACACATACGCACACGCACGCACACACACACACACGCCAGGTCGGCATCTCGCCAGTGTGCATCCTCGGACTCAGCACACGCACACACACACACACACCACACACAACACTCACACACACACGCACACACACACGTGTCAGGTCGGCATCTCACCAGTGTGCATCCTCGGACTCAACACACACGCATACACACACACTCATGTGCGCCATCAAAGGCGTCCGACGGACTATAAAATCGACACACACACACACACACACACACACACACACACACACACACACACGAACAAACACATACACACACACATATACGCACACGCACGCACACACACACACACGCCAGGTCGGCATCTCGCCAGTGTGCATCCTCGGACTCAGCACACGCACACACACACAACACACACATAACACACATACACACGCACACACACACGTGTCAGGTCGGCATCTCACCAGTGTGCATCCTCGGACTCAACACACACGCACACACACACGCACTCATGTGCGCCATCAAAGGCGTCTGACGGACTGTAAAATCGACACACACACACACACAACCAACCAACCAACCAACCAAGCGTTACATGAGGCCGTCCGCATGCACCGGCAATGCCTGAACTACTAACAGCAGTACACCCCGGCAATTGTTACGAGGTCTGACCCATGCACTGGGATGTCTTTCGAATAGCGGTGACCGACCAGCGCCTGAATCGAGTGGATAGTATCCTTGGTTGGGGGGGGTCGGGGGGTTGCCTCTGAGGCACTGGCATCTAACTAAAGGCTTGCTGACTGAAGGCTTGCTGACTGTGACCACCATCATCATCATGACCTACTTTGTTGGCTGGCTGCTCCCGCATTGGCTGCCATCTCTCTGCAAATACCATTCCACAGGCGTGGGAACCTCGCGAGGGTGAGCCACCCGGGAGGCCGCCCGCGGGCTAGTATCACAGCAAGCTCGGGGACGGTCTTCAGCTGGAACTCCGGTGGGGACTCGGCGAACTCCTTCTTGGCCTTGTCAAACTGCGTTGTGACGGCAGTCCTGAACACGTAGGATTCGAAAATGTCTTGGACATTCTCACGGTAGGAGGTGATGACCCCACCTTGGTAGGGTATCACGTCTGGTCGTCGGTGCATGAAGAGGGCGGCGGTGGCTGGGAACATGGGTTCGGCGGGCGGGGAAGGGGAGGGGGGGTTGGAGAAGGCAAGGGGGAGAAGGATGGAGGTTGGGAGGAATCGTAGGAGGCATGGGGGGGATCAGAGGAGGCGTGGTGGGCAAAAGGGGAGAGGGAGGGGGGTTGGGAGGGATCGGGGGAGGCGTGGGAGGGATCGGAGGAGGCGCGGGGGGCAAGGGGGGAGAGAGGGCGTGGTTGGGAGGGATCGGATGAGGCGTGGGGGGCAAGGGAGGAGAGGGAGGGGGGTTGGGAGGGATCGGAGGAGGCGTGGGAGGGATCGGAGGGGGCGTGGGAGGCAAGGAGGGAGAGGGAGCGGGGTTGGGAGGGATCGGAGGGGGCGTGGGAGGGATCGGAGGAGGCGTGGGAGGCAAGGGGGGAGAGGGAGGGGGGTTGGCAGGGGTGGGGGGCGGAGGAGTGGAGGTGGGGAGGCGGCGGACGAGGGATCCAATGAACAACAATCGGTGTTTGTTGATCGTGACGATGATAGGAGTGGTGCGAGGGTGCGCGGCATGTATCTTGGCAGTGGAGATTTGCTCCAAGGTGTGGCGGGAGGGGGCTTTCAGGCAGCGGAAAAATCGGTTGTGGTTTACCTCGAGGCGGTGGATGTGAGTTTTGTTTAGCGTCCAAGTTTGGCAGCCGTACAAGAGGGCGGTTACAACAAAGGCATTGTACAGGTTGATCTTGGTGGTGAGGGTAAGCTCATCTGATTTCCAAAACCGTGGGGTGAGGCGGGTGAAGGCGTACCATGCGCAGCTGATCCGGCGAGAGATTTCTTCGTCGAGGATGTTGGTGGGCGGTGGGGGGTCAGGGTCGTCGAAAGGGGGGTAGGTGGGGGGTGAGGCCATGATGCTGCCGAGGTATTTGAAGCTGGAGGTGTGGTGGACCAGGTGGGGGTAGGGGAGGAGTTGGAGGGGATGGCGATGGGGGTGGTGGTGGGGCCGGTGTGGGCAGACGGGTGGCCGAGGGATTGTGCAACGGTTTTGCTGTAGTTGATCTCAAGCGCGAGGTCAGAGCAGGTGCCGTCGAGGAGGGTGAGCACGGTGCGGAGGGCGTCCCCGGAGAGGGAGAGCAGGGCGATGTCGTCGGCATAGAGTAGGAGGGGGAGGACGGTGGTGTCGTAGTCTTTGCGGGACTCGGGGGTGTGGAGGACGCCGTCGACAACGTAGCCGATTTGGATGCCAGCGTTGGGGATCTGGGCAATCAGGGATCTGATTACGGTGTCGATGTAGACGTTGAAGAGTAGGGGGGAGATGGGGCAGCCTTGCTTGACACCGGTTTCCAGAGGGAAGGGGGCAGAGAGTGCGTCGCCGACGCGGGCACGGGCCGTGGCATCAGAGTAGAGGCTCTTGATGTGGTCGAGGAGGTCAGGGGGTACTCCGCGGTGGCGGAGGGTTTCCCAGAGCGCGGGGTGGTTGACACGGTCGAACGCCTTCGAGAGGTCAACGTAGGCCACGTGAAGGGGGGCGTGAGCGCGGTGGGACTCCTCTTGGAGGCGGCGTAGGGCAAAGATGGCGCCAGTAGTGCCTCGGCCGGGCCGGAAGCCGAACTGGGAGGTGTGAAGGGATGGCTCCAGGTGCCGTCCACGGCGGCCGAGGAGGATGTGGGTGTGGACTTTGCCCGGGACGGGCAGGAGGGAGATGCCACGGTAGGACTTGCAGAGAGTGGTCGGGCCTGAGGATGCGCCCTTGTAGAGGGGGCAGATCTCCGCTTGTCTCCACTTGGTAGGAGTGGTGTTGGTGTCCCAGCATGAGCGGATGATGTCGTGGAGGGCGGAGGCGACGGCGGGGCCGCCGCTCTTGATGAGGGAAGCGGTGATGGCGTCGGAGCCCGGGGAGGTGTTTTTGAGTGCCTTGATGGCGGCCTCAATCTCGTCTCGTGAGGGCTCGGAAGGTGTGGGGGAAGGGATGGGGCGGCGTGGGCGTGGGCGGGTACGGGGGGAGAGAGTGTGGGGGAAGGGGATGGGGCGGCGGGGGCGGGGCGGGGGGGGGGGGGGAGGCGTGATGGCAGGAGGGGCAGGGGGGGCAGTGGGTGTGTGGGCCAGGAGGGAAGCCAGGCGGGCGGGGTCGACGGTGGAGGGAGGGTGTGGAGAGTTTCGAAGTGTTTGCCAAACGCGTTGGCCACGGCCTGCGTGCCGAAGCAGAGGCGGGCGTCGTCGCCGCGGATGGCTGGGGCGGTGGCGGAGGAGGGGCGGTTGACGAGGCGTTGGAGGGCACGGTGGGCGGTGTGGGTTTGTGGTTGTCGAAGTCATGTTGGATGACAGCGGCATTGGTGTTCTAGTGCGTGTCGGTGTCCGCTCTCAGGGAGGACTTCAGCTCTGTCTGTAGACGCTTGGTCTTCCCGCGGAGAGCATCAGAGAGGGGAGTGTGTCGGGCGTGGAGGGCGGACTCGACGCGGAGGGATTGGAGGTCACGCGCGAGTGAGGGATTTTTCAGAGAGGGTGAGGTGGGTGGGAGCTTCGGGCGGGCGGCGGCCTAGCACCGCCTTGGCCGCGGTGTGGAGGGCCGCATTGAAGTGGTCCATCCGCTGGTCCAAGGTGGGGGGAAGGGGGAAGGGGTGGCGGGGTGGCGAGGGCGTCCGCGACGGCCTCGGCGTACGCGCTCTGCGTTGCTGGGTCGCGGAGCAGGTCAGTGAAGTAGCGCGGGGGGGGAGGGGGCCGCTGGTGTTTGTGTCTCCAGGTTCTGGAGAAGTGGTGGCGGATGTGGGCGGTGACGTGGGCGTGGTCGGGTGGAGTGACGGTGGGGAGTGGGCGGGTGATGGGGCAGCGGGCGCGTACATCGTGGACAGAGTACAGGTGCGAGCTGCGGACCAGGATGTAGTCCAGGATGTTGCAGTCCTTGCGGTTGCGGCTGTACAAGGTGTATTGCGCGCTGGGGGGTTGGGGAAGAAAGAGTGGGTGATGGAGAGGCTGTGGGCGGAGCAGAGATCGAGGAGGCGGTGGCCGTTGTCGTTGATGCTCGGCTTGTGGCGGAAGGCGGCGAGGGGGGAGTTGGGGGGGAAGGGGGAGGAGGGGCTGTGGGAGGTGGGGCAGGCGTGTCGGCCCACCGATGGGTGGGTGGTAGAGGAGGCGGCGGTGGTGGTGGCGTTGAAGTCGCCCATCACCAGGATGTAGTGGTGGGCAGGGGTGTGGGTGAGCGCGTCGTGGAGTTGTTCGTAGAACGCGTCCTTGGCGGGCCCGTCGGCGGCGGCCTCCGTTGGAGCGTACGCGACGATGGCGGTCATGGGGATGGCGCCGTTGGGGTGGAACCGGAGGACCAGGATGCGGTCGTTGATGGCAGCAAAGCCGGTGTCGAAGGCGCAAAGGAGCGTGGCTGTGTCAGGGGATAGGAGTGCCCCGACGCCGTTGGTGTGCGCTGTGCCGCCATACCATATGAAATGGTAGCCATTCTCCAGGGTGTGACAGCCGGAGCCGTGGTGGCGGACCTCCTGCAGGCCGCAGATGTCGATGTTGTGGGCACCAAGGTAGCGGGCGAGGAGGGTGGGCTGCGCCATGGGGTCGTGGCGCGTGCCGTCGGCTGCACCCCAGAGGGTGCAGCAGTTGTAGGAAGCAGCAGTGAAGTCGTGGTGAGGGTGAAGGAGTCGGGGGCGCGCGACCCCACCGGGGTCGCGCGCAGTAGCCGGAGGGACGGGTGGTGCAGGGTCGGTGGCTAGTCGCCCTGCCCGTCTGGGGGTGCGCTCAGCATCGCCCTAGCGGGCTCGCCGCCGCGGCCTTGGCGCGGGTGTTGCTGGCGGGGCCGGAGGGGGCGGCGGCGGCGGGCGTGGCAGCGGTGGGGGCGGCGGCGGCGGGGGGCGTGGGCGGCGGCGGCGGGGCGCGGTGCGGGGGAGGTGGCGGGGGAGGCGGCGGGAGCGGCGGCGGGGGCGGCGGCGGGGGGGACAGGGGTCGCGTTGGGATGGGTGTAGGGGATGGCGCTGGGCTTGGCCTGGCGTGGGGGGTTCCCGGGGGAGGGTCCCGCACCGGAGGTGCGTCCCGCACCGTTGTGGGCAGCGGCTGTGCCACCGCTGTGGCCACAGCGTGCGGAGGAGGGTCCTGCACCGGCGGCGGGTTCCGCACCGCTGCTGTGGCCCCAGCCCTCGAGGGAGAGGGGGGTCTCGTGGGAGGAGGGCGAGCGCTGCTGGGCAGTGGCCGGGGTGGGGGTGCGCTGGGTAAGCGCGGGGGTGTTGTGGGGGGAGGCGAATGGGGTCGCCTGGAAGAAGGGGTTCGTCGTCAGCGAGGTGGCGATGCCGCGGGCAACCTGGGAGGCGGCGTAGCCGGCCTGGCCAGCGGCGTTGACGGCCAGCATGATGAGGTTGTGGCTGTAAGGGGAGCGGGAGGGGCTGGGAGCAGGGACAGAGGGCCTGGCGGCCTAGGTGGTGTGGGGGTTGGCTGCGGCGGCGGCGTGTGGGGGGGCGGCGGCGGCAGTGGGCCGAGGGGCAGTGGTGGCGGCCGGCAGTGACGAGGAGACGGTGATGGGGGGAGACAGGAGAGAGGAGAAGGAGGTGGAGGAGATGGTGGGAGAGGAGCTGGCGGAGGGGGGGGAGAAGGGGAGGGCAGCGCGTGTGGCAGGCTCGTTGTCGTCGGAGTCGAAGCGGCGGCGGCTGCGCGGGCGGCGACGCGGGCTGCGCGGAAGGCGGCGGCAGCGGGGTCGGGGCTGCGTGAGGGGGGCGGCTGCAGCTGCGCGAGGGGGGGGCGGCAGCGGCTGCACCGCGGCGGAGGGGCAGGGGTGGGCGGGGGCGGGGGTTTGCGGGGACAGCGCCGTCCCTGGGCACGCGGGGGCGCATGGCGGGAGCGGCCTGCATGGGGGCTGCATGTGGAGGGGTGCGGCTTTGGGAGCGTCGCGAGCAGCGTCGTGTTCGACCTGTCCAGCGATCGCGGGTGCGTTGGCGGCGTGGGGGGGGGTAGCTGGTAATTGTCGGCGGCGCGGGCGAGGATGTTGAGGACCAGGGCCACGCCGTAGTGCAGTCCGGGCAGGTTCATCAACAGCAGCATCACGATGATTGTGGCGATGGAGGCCAGCGCGCCGTCGCTGTGGCCGACCAAGCCAATCACGCACAGCGTCATCATCGCCATTGCGGCCGCGCCGGCGACCAGTACGCTCTCGGGAGGGGGGGTGACCATGACTGGACTGGACACACACACACTGGACACACACACACACACACACACACACGTGCGCCATCAAAGGCGTCCCGCGGACTGTAAAATCGACAACACACACACACACACACACACACACGTCAGGTCGGCATCTCTCGCGTGTGCATCCTTGGACTTAACATACGCACACACACACACACACACACACACAGACACACGTGCGCCATCAATGGCGTCCGGCGGACTGTACAATCGGACACACACACACACACACACTCATGCGCGCCATCGAAGGCGTCCGACAGGCTGTAAAATTCAACACACGCACACACACACACACGCACACACACACACACATGTGCACCATCAAAGGCGTCCGACAAACACACACACACACACACACACACACACACACGCGGCAGGTCGGCATCTCGCCAGTGTGCATCCTCGGACTCGACACACACACACACACACACACACACACACGTGCGTGCACCATCAAAGGCTTCCGACGTCTGTAGAATTGACCACACACACACACACACACACGCACACGCCAGGTCGGCATCTCCCCTGTGTGCATCCTCAGAGTCAACGCAAACCGCGGCCAGGAGATACGACTGCGGCTGCGCACATGCGTCAGACACCTTTCACCAACTGCCCAACCACCTCCCCTGCTCCCTGTGTATAGGTCGACATCTCGACAGTGTGCATCCTCGGACTCAACACACACACACACACACACACACACACACGTGCGTGCACCATCAAAGGCTTCCGACGTCTGTAGAATTGACCACACACACACACACACACGCACACGCCAGGTCGGCATCTCCCCTGTGTGCATCCTCGGAGTCAACGCAAACCGCGGCCAGGAGATACGACTGCGGCTGCGCACATGCGTCAGACACCTTTCACCAACTGCCCAACCACCTCCCCTGCTCCCTGTGTATAGGTCGACATCTCGACAGTGTGCATCCTCGGACTCAACACACACACACACACACACACACGCGTGCGCCATCAAAGGCTTCCAACGGACTGTAAAATCGACCACACACACACACACACACATACACACACACACGCGTCAGGTCGGCATCTCTCCCGTGTGCATCCTCGGACTCAACGTGAACCGTGGCCAGGAGATCCGACTGCGGCTGCGCACCGACGACCTCCGTGGGTTCCGGAAGTATGAAGCCATTCGGGACACACTTGTGCACGAGCTCGCGCACATGGTGCACGACGATCACGACAGGCACTTCAAGGCGCTCAACTCTCAGCTGAGGAAGGAGGTGCTGGCAGCGTCGGGTGCGTGTGTGTGTGCTGCTGTTGCTGCTGTGTGTGTGTGCGTGTGTGGGTGTGTGTGGGTGTGTGGAGCTCAACTGTCAGCTGAGGAAGGAGGTGCTGGCAGCGTCGGGTGCGTGTGTGCGCTGCTGTGTGTGCATGTGCATGTGTGTGGATGTGGGTGTGGGGAAGGATGTGGATGTGGGTGTGGATGTGGGTGTGGGGAAGGATGTGCTGGCAGCGTCGGGTGCGTGTGTGTGTGTGTGTGTAGGGCTCTGTGGGCGCCCCACTCTGTGGGCGCCCACACGCCTCACGCGCTGCGCCCGCGCCGTCATCGCCGCCGCCTACGTCGACACCCCTTCACCCATGCCGCCGCCGATTCTTGCCGCCTCTCCTCCTCCGTACGCCCTCTGTCGTCGGGCTGTCAATTCAGCAGCCAGTCGACGCATGCATCCAGGAACTCAGTCCATCCGCACTCTCTCGCACGCCCTCCACATGGCAAAAAACACGTGACGCCCTACCGCACAGATTTCCCTCCCCCCGCAGCTCTGCAGCTTCAGACAACGGAGCCCAGGTATCTCAGTGCCATCACCTCGACCGCCATGCGGCCCGAGCCAGCGCTCAACTTGAGCTACCGAGTTCCTCCAGCCGCCACCGTCCCGCCCACCGCCCACTGCCCAGTCGTTCATTCGACCCCACGCCCCACCTCAAGAGACCCACCGCTTATCCCACTGCCGCCCCGTCGACCTCCATACACCCACATGCTCGTCACATGGAGTTGCCCCTCCCCATGCGCCCCATGCGCGCACATGCCCCCCATGCACCCCATGCACCACCCCCCTATGCTACCAGCGCCTATGTATGCGCCATGTGGCCGGGCCACATTGTGGCTCCCTCCTCTCTCCCCTCTCCTCCCTCCCTTCTCCTGTCTTCCACCCCTCCATCCCCACTGCACCCCACCCCATCCTGTGCCCCCGCCCCTCTTAACCCTCCCCCGCCCTCACCCTCTCCCTCCGACTACCCTCCCGCTGCCTCCCTCCCACTGCCTCCCACTTGCACGACTACCGCTGTTCGGACACGACTTCGCTCTATGCCGGCGGCGCCATCACCTTCTTCCAGCTCACGCCGGTGACTTGCGCCCACTCCGTCACGTTCTACGCCCTCCGCAAACACCCATCTCTTCAACTTCACACGCGACATCCCCGAGCGCCCCGAGTTCGCCGAGCGAGTCACCACCGAGTGGATCATCTTAGCATGATTTCCACAACTGTGGAAGTCCTTCTACCGACACCTAGTTTAAACTCAGTCGAGGCGGATTGACGAACACAGCCGTCAATGACCCGCCACTGCCCCTTTCCCCTACTGCTTTACAAATGAGGTTTTTCACCCTCTTGCTGGCGCACGGTTGGTCTCCCGCCTTCAAACGGAATCTCCTCAATTGATGACTAGAAACAGCCCCCCCCCCATCTAGGTCTGCCGTGCAGAGTTCTCTGTACCGATATCTCTCTGTAGGGCTCAACTCTCAGCTGAGGAAGGAGGTGCTGGCAGCGTCGGGTGCGTGTGTATGTGTGTGTGTAGGGCTCAACTCTCAGCTGAGGAAGGAGGTGCTGGCAGCGTCGGGTGCGTGTGTGTGCGTAGGGCTCAACTCTCAGCTGAGGAAGGAGTTGCTGGCAGCGTCGTGTTTGTGTGGGGGGGTGGGGGGGCTCAACTCTCAGCTGAGGAAGGAGGTGCTGGCAGCGTCGGGTGCGTGTGTGTGTGGGGGGGGGGGGTTGAGCTCAACTCTCAGCTGAGGAAGGAAGTGCTGACCGTGTCGGGTGTGAGGGCAGGGAGGGGGCGTAGGGCTCAACTCAACGAAACATACGTTTATGATGCCATTAAACAAATCTGGTTCCCTTAAAAAACTGATTATAGATTTTGGGATTGTAAACAAGTGCGTGTATGTCTGGTAACTGAACTCGAAAATCTCTCACACACAACACAATTCAAACTCTCAGATTGTATTGAAGATGGAATTGGAAGCGAACAGGTCCTACAAGACCGTATTAAACAGATCAAAAAAACAATCACGCGTGCTCAACTCTCAGCTGAGGAAGGAAGTGCTGGCCGTGTCGGGCGAGAAGAACACGCACACTCACACACACTTGCGCACGCATGCATACACACACACGCCAGTGGTGCATAATAGCATGGCGCTGATGCATGCGTGTGACGCGTGAGGGTTGTTTGGCCCGAGCGGATCGCCGTGTCACGCCCGAGTGGCGACTCGTTGTTTGTGTGACAAGTGTGAAGATCGACGATTTCACACTCTTGCGACACAAGATCGACCCCGATCGGGGCCATTCTGCTCTACAAGACCACAATCACGCCAAAGCTGTAGTATGCAGCACTGGCATACACACGCTCACCCACCCACCAACCGACCGCCATCAAAGGCGCCCGACGGACTGTTTAATTGACCCCCACACACACACACACACACACGCTGCCCCACGCACGCACGCACGTAGGCGCAGGCCGGAGCCGCGGCGGTGACACACACACGCCAACCAAAACACACACACACACACACACACGTGCGCGCACACACACACACACACACACACACACACGCGCACACACACACATGCACACACACACGCGCCGCCCCACACACGCACACACGCAGGCGCAGGTCGGAGCCTCGGCGGTGACACGCACACGCCAACCAACACACGACACTGGGCGCTCATGGGCGATGGTGCTGACGGCGCGGCAGGAGTGGCGCGCGCGCCTGCCGGGGGGGTGAGTTCGGGTCCTGCTTGAGGTCGATTTCACAGTATGTCGGGCACCTGTAACAGCCACCTTTTCGCATGGCAAGCAAGGAGTGGGCAAGGAGTTGGCGAAGGGTGCTATAGGGTGTCAGGACCAGCCAGTGGCCTGACGTCTCGAGATCCGACCTTGTCAATCCCTCTCTGGAAAGAGGGCAGACTGGGAACTCACACTCACTCTGCATCACAAACAACCCAGTGGCTAATGTTTTTGTGTTTGCAGGAGAGCTAGCTCCTTCCTTCATGGACACCTAGATACTCCCTACTTTACCCACTACCCGTAACCCCTTTGTCGACTTAGCGCCCCCCTACGGTCGACGACCTTCCCTTACTATCTCGTGCCAGCACATGTGCCCCCCCCATGGTATGCGCCGGCGTCCGCACACACACACATCCCTCCCCTGGTTGCAAAGACACGCCCACGTGGCTGAGCGCACCACTAACTCGGCCAGTCCGGTAACTCTCTTTCACGCGCATGTGCCCCCGCAGGTGTTGCTGTCTGGCGAGCGCGCACCAGCAGACGCTCGCGCGGCAGCGGCATCGGCTGCTCTGCGGCGCGGTGGCGGCGGCAGCAGCGCGGGCGAGGCCGGCGGCGTTGGCGGCGGCGGCGGCGGCGGCGGCGGCGGCGGCGGTGGATCTGATGACGGTGGGGATAGAGACGGCGGGCGGCGGTTTGAGACGGAGGACGCAGCGACGGCCGCGGCAGAGGCGGCGGTGCGGGCGCTCGAGGTAGAGTAGTGGGTAGCCGCGGCAGCGCCAGCGGCGGTGGGTCTGATGGCGACGATGGCGGTGATGGGGATGGGGACGGCGGGCGGCGGCTTGAGACGGAGGAGGCAGCGGCGGCTGCGGCAGAGGCGGTTGTGCAGGCGCTCGAGGTAGAGTAGTGGGCAGCCGCGGCAGCGGCGGCGGCAGCGGTGGATCTGATGGCTGTTGGGGATGGGGACGGGGACGGCGGGCAGCGGTTCTAGGCGGCGACAGCCGCGACAGAGGAGGTGGTGCGTGCGCTCGAGGGCGAGGATCCAGAGCAGGGGAGGACCGCCGGGCTGGCGCTTGCGCGGCCTATGCCTCGCGGGCTGTCCTAGTAGATCCCCCCTATCCCTCCCTAGACTGCTAGTCTAGGCCTTTACTCACTACAAGAGGGTAGCACCGCTTGAGCTCATCAAGGTCTGGGCGCACAGTGGCTGCGCCGGGACAGAGATGGCTGACCTGGCTGCAAAGCAGCACGGAGGATTGATGAAGTCGTCACGGGGGAGACTGATGCCATCTGAACCTCCTTGACTCAGAAAAACATCTAGATAGTCAAAGCCCTTGACTCAGAAAAACATCTAGATATGGATGTGGTGAGCCTCCTGGTGAGCCGCGTCCCTGGGGCGCCCATGCAGATGCCGCATGCAGAGCCCGCCCGCGCGCGGGCCGGCCATGCGGCCCACAGTGCAGCGCCCCGCGCTGCGCCTGCTGCCGAGGCTGCTCAGCCTGCCCGGCCCGCTGCTGCTGCCGCCCCTGTGGCGTCGGCGGGGGGGGGCCGGCGACGAAGCGGCCTGCGTCGGGCGCCACGCGTGCCGCATCTGCGCGCAGCCCCTCCCGCCGGGGGGGGCTGCCTGCGCGTGTGGGCGACACGTCGCTGCGCCGCAGCTTCGTGCTGTCCATCCCGGCGGCACGCGGCGGCAACTGGTTCCTCGCAGGCGGTGGCAGGAGGACGGATGAAGAGGAGGCTGCGGAGCGGATCGCTGCAGCTGCCGAGGACGGCACCAGCCTGCCCGTCCGCCTGGCTACGGATGTCGTGCGCTTCCTCTACGGCGGCACCGGCCGGCGGGGCCGGCTGATGGTGGCGTCGTGTCCGCGTCGCTCCTCAACGCCAAGCCTGCCGTCGGGGGCATCGGCGTGGAGCCACGCGGGGGCGGTGTGCTGCGTGTGCTCTTCACCGTGGCGTCTGACGCCGTGGCCGACACTGTCGTTGACGGCGAGCGGGTGCCTGCACCTGCTTGCTAGATGGCATTCCCTCTGGGGGTGTTTTTGAAGGGGAGGTGGCGCCACACGCGTGCGGTGGCGGGTGCGGTGTGGTCGCTGAGTAGAGTGCTGCGGCGGGGGTGCTACTAGCCCCGCTTCCGGTGGTCTGGGGGAGGGCTTTTTGGTCCCTTCATGGTTTTACCTTGGGTCCGCCCTCTGGCCATTTGAGGGGCTGGGTGTGCAGCCTGCACAGTGGTGCTGCTTGCTTGGCGCCCGCCACCAAGTGTGGATGGCGTTACCGTGGGCTACTTGTAGCTTGACCTTTTGTGGGCCTTGAGCCTTGTTTCTCTACGTCCCACTGGAGCTTTGGAACCGTACGTGTGACCGCCAGAAGTGGATTGTAAAACTCTCATCATCATAGATAGTTAAAGCCCTGAATCTGCCTGGACAGTGTGAACTGGAGGGTCCACATTCATTGGTGCCCGGTATCAGCCATGGTATGGCTAGATTTGGGGAATTGTTTTTGCCATCTTCAAGCAACTTGGACATTGCGATGGACAGCCCTTAGTGAAAGAAAGCCATGCGCTTTGGTCCCGGCTCGATGCGTGGTGTATTCAGTGAGTTGTGGAGCGACTGGTCTATGTTAATCCATCAGATGCTCGATGTTGGGCTGTCCCTAAGCTTTTGCTTCACGGATATATATCGATATCGAACCCTAAATGTGTGGATCCTGTATCGCATCCTGTATCTCGAGTGTGCACATGGAATCTGACGCCACTATGGCGAATTGACGACGCTGATGGTATCGACACTCGTCGTCCACCCAGCTGATCGAGCGCACTCAGGCGTGCATGGCGGACCGCGGGGAGGAGGAGCCTTAGTCCTCCAGGGGGAGCCTGGAAAAGGAGGAGGAGCAGGCACAGGATGGAGGCATGGAGGGGTGAGGAGACAGGAGGCATGCTGCCGTGTGGGCACATGGAAACCACATGGAGACCACCACGCGCGCATGCGTGCATGGACGCATGCACCCCGCCAGGCGTCACACGCACCACCACCCACACGCGCAAAATTGAACGCCGTGCACCACCTCAATCGCAACGCACGCGTATGCACAGGATTCCTGGCCCCTCGATCCACCACCCCTTTCCAAACCGCAGGCGATCCCAAGGGGCGCTGCCTGGGTTATCGGGTGGGGCGCGCACGGGACGCAAACAGCAGCGCGGCAGCTCGCGCTTCATGATAATGGATGTTACAGTCAGGGACACCTCTAAAGGCGTATAAGACCGTGCTCGGCGCGTATGGCCCGAGCACCTTACTGAGATGGCTGGCTGTTGGTGGTAGGGAACCCCAACTCTGTAAAGAGCGTGGGCGCACCCCTAGGTCCCCTAGCGGCAGCAAACGCTTGTTGAAGTCGGTGAGCGCATGTTGGGAAACGGAAACGCAAGGCAGGTTCGTCGCCAATTCATAGGCGTCTCCTGGAACAAGGCCAGCTCTTCATGGAAGGTGCAACTGACAGACCCGCAGACCAAGCGCAGTCAGTGCATTGGGCGCTATTCCTCCGAGGAGGACGCAGCCAGGGCGTACGCCCGTGCAGGCGCACTGTGCAGGCGCACGGACCAGGTGCCGAGCGCAACTTCCCGGGCAAGGCCATCAGTGAGGTGCCTGAGACAGTGGGCGAGCAGAAGAGGCAGCGCAGCAGCTCGCGCTACCTAGGGGTCTCCTGGGAAACCGTCAACTCTTCATGGCCTCGTGGGTCTGTGGGACCCACAGACCAAGCGTAGTCGGCACGTTGGCTTGTTTTCCTCCGGAGGAGGACGCATCCCGGGCGTACGACCGCGCGGCTGTGCAGGCGCACGGACCAGGCGCCGCGCGCAACTTCCCAGGCGAGGCTGTCAGTGAGCTGCCTGCATGAAGCATTGTGCAATGTCGCGAGGTGCGCAGGCGCAGGCCTCCATTGTCACTCGTGGATGATGCCCTCTTTCCAATGCTGCAGCGCTCCAGCGATGCCGGGCCTCCTACTGGGCGGCAGGCTCCGCCCCGCGCATGTCCACCTGGTCAATCCTAGTGGCGCTGACGGTGACCAGGTTGATGATGATGGCACTGTGGTGGTGGTGGGTTTGGCGACGACGCGACGCGGTGCGTCAACACACACGCCACCGCCGCACGCGTGTTTATGCACGCGCGCGCGCGCAGGCAGCTGGCGTGCGCCCGTGCCACAGCCTTGGCCCAGTGCTTCTTCAATTGCTTTCAAAAAATCAATTCTTACAGCCGGGCCGCTGGCGGCGGGGCCAAAATCAGCTTCAATCGGCCAAAAAAACGAAAAAACACCGGAAAAATACGGGAAAAAATCCTACCGCCCAGAAACCGCCGTAGGCGGTGAACCGCCGAATCAAAGAAGCACTGCGTTGGCCCCTCTGCGCTCGCACAGATCCTGGTAGGCTGGCGCTGCGCCCCTCACATCAGATCACGCTGTGTGGGCCATCTACACAGAGCACACACTCCAAGCACTTGACCAGGCAAGGGCCTGCTGCCAGAAGCTGCACACGATGGCAATCAACCATCTACACAGCATAGGCACACGAAGACAGCTTGAACTAGCTGAAACGAAACGAAGACCGAGACCCCGACATCCCCCCTGATCCCGAGGTGGCGCTTGTGTAGTGGCGGCGAAGGGAGGGGGTAGGAGGGCAACTTCCTACTTCTGACTCCTTGGGACTCCTTGGTAGGCTGGCGCGCTGCGTGGCCTTGCGGGCTCTCCTAGTAGAGCCCCCCTAGACCTCCGGGTCTAATGCGCCATCGAAGGCGTCCGACGGACTGTAAAATCGACCAGACCTGTAGTCTAGGCCCTAACTCACGCCCCGGGGTCCCCCGGGCGCGTACGTGTACGACAGTGATTTCCCTTTCAGGATTTTTAAAATATTCTTCCACAGCCGGATTTTGCTTTGACCGCGCTGACTGTTGACCTCCCGTTGACTGTTTGTCCTCATACATAGTAACAGTAACACGGGGTTTCCAGCTAAGCAGGCTACTCTTCTACTAAAAACGCCCGCCGATACTCCAGCACACTTCAGTACTAGAGTATTGCCGGCTCCCTGCCGATAGACTACCGCTCCCGCCGGCTAGACTACCCCAAACATACATAGTTCATTTGAAAGCTGTTGGCATGCTCTGTCTCGCGGGCTTTCCGGACTAACAATCCAATGCATGGGTTGAGCTGTGTGCACAGTCAAAGTACTGCCGGAATAAAGCCAAATGGCTGTGCAGAGCAAAAAAGGAAATCACTGGTGCACAACCTGTAAAACCGCTCGCAGAGATCCTGGCTGATGTGGCGCAGCAGGAGAGGGCGGAAACAGCGGAGGGGGCGGAGGGGGCGGCGACACGGCGGGCGGGCGTGGTTGCGGCTGCTGCTGCTGCTACATGGGTGTTGCTGCTGCTGCTGCTCGGGTGCTGCTGCTGCCACTGCTGCTGCTGCTGCGGCGGCAGTGATGCCATGATGATGGCCACCAGCAAGCGCTGATTATGAGGGTGCGGAAGCTGCTCACGCTGTGCACAGCTCTACTACATGGTCGGTATCAGGTCAGGCGAGAGCCCACCAGCCGACTCTCGGCTCATCGCGAAGCTGCCACTACTCTGACTGTGGAGACGGAGTTCTAGTTCCGGTGTCTTTACAGCAGCGCCCATGTCTTGTCTGTGGCGGCATGCTTCTACGACTTATAATAATCGACTTCAGAGCCCAAACGAAATGGCAGCGTAAGCGTATCAAGGTCAAGGGTGACCGAGGACGCACACGCCAGGAATTGGTGTGGTGGCAGGCGCGTGCAAAAGCGGGGCAGCAGGGGGCCCCTAAAATAGACAGATCACGGCATTTTTAGGTGCATAGTCCCCCATCATCAGAAGCCAGCCATCACATTAATGATCATGTTGTGTGCCGAGCACGGTCGTAAGTGCCCTTTAGAGGTGTCCCTGACTGTAACATCTATCATGATGGACTGAGGTGAACACAGTAACATATAATAGGGGTTGAGGGGTTTCAAGACCCCCTGAAAGGGGCGGGGGGGGGGGGGCATCGGTGCCTGTTGTGGTTTTGCTCGCATCGGCCTAAACGCTGCGCAGAATGCTGCACGTCGGATGTCAAGGCCAGGGTATTGCGCGCGTCGTGGCGCTACGTGGTACCTGCGCGGCACCTGCGCGGCACCTTCCCCAAGCGACCTGGTCAGGGTCTAAGGACGGAGGGCGGGTGCTTCTCTCTTGGTTTCTTTGGTAGGTGTGTGCCCGCGCAGCCTCGCTGGCTGCTGTGGAGCCCCGCCAGACTTCGCTTCTAGGCCTGAAGTTCCTCAAAGGTCCTCCAGGGTCCAGAGAGGGGTGAGGTCAAGGAGACGCCGGCGGTGACAGAGAGGGTGGGTACAGTGGAGGACGTGCCGCGTCGGGGGGAGGGGGGGCGCTGATTTGAGGGGCGGAGGGCGGCGCCGGTGTGGCGGTGGCGAGTGGGGGTGGCAGAGGGGGGAGGAGGCGCGTCCACAGGGGGTGAAGCAAGGGGCGGCGGTGGGGGCGCGCAGGCCGGCGAAAGTGTGGCGGTGGGCGTGGGGGTGAACTGAGGGGGAGGGGGGCGTCCAGCGGGGGGAAGTGGGGGGCAATGGGGGGAGCAGGAGACGGCGAAGGCGCGGCGGTGGCGTGGGCGTGGCAGTTGGGGGGAGGGGGGGCCGCCCAGCGGCGGGGTAAGTGGGGGGCGTGGGGGGAAGCAGGAGACGGCGAAGGCGTGGCGGTGGCGTAGGAGTGGCAGAGGGGGGAGGGGGGGCGTCAGCGGAGGGGAAGTGGGGGGCGTGGGGGGAGCAGGAGACGGCGAAAGGCGTGGCGGTGGGGCGTGGGAGTTGGCAGAGGGGTTGGAGGGGGGGCGTCCAGCGGGGGGGAAGTGGGGGGCGTGGAGGGAGCAGGAGACGGCGAAGGCGTGGCGGTGGGAGTGGCAGAGGGAGGGGGGTAAGTGGGGGGCGAAGGCGGTAACGGTGACGGCGACACTGCCGGAGTGCCGGAAGGAGGAGGAGGGTTGGTGAGGGGCGATGGCGGCGGCGATGGTGGCAGTGTGGCGGTGGGCATGGTGGTGTTGGAGGGGGGAGGAGGAGTGTCCACAGGGGGGTAAGTGGGGGGCGACGGCGATAGCGGCGATGAGGCGGTGGGCGTGGGAGTGCCGGAGGGGGGAGGAGGAGCGCCCGTAGGAGGGAACATGTGGGGCGACGGGAGCGGCGATGGTGGCAGTGTGCCAGAGGGGGGAGGGGCGTCCGTAGGGGGGTAAGTGGGGGGCGACGGGGGCGGCGGGCTAAGCGGCGATGGCGCGAGGCTAGGCAGCGATGGCGGCTGCGGTGGCGGCTGGCTAAGCGGCGATGGCGCGAGGCTAGGCGGCGATGGCGCGAGGCTAGGCAGCGATGGCGGCTGCGGTGGCGGCGGGCTAAACGGCGGCGGCGGTGGCGGCAGCGATGGCGCCGGCGGCGCCGGCGGCTGCGGCGATGGCGGGCTAAGCGGGGACGGGCTCAGCGGCGAGGGCGGCGGCGCCGGCGGCGTGATGAGAGTCAGCGGCGGTGGCGGCGGGCCCAGCGGCAATGATGGCGGCTGCGGTGGCGGCGGGCTCAGCGATGCCGGCGGCGCCGACGGCAGCGGCGGCGATGGGCTGAGCGGCGCGGCGCACGGGGGGGTCTTGGTCAGCGGCGGGACGCACGTGCTGCGAAGCGTCAGCTTGTCCCCGCACGACATGTTGAACGCCGCGAATGTGCGCGCCGCCTTGGCTCCGTCGAGCCTGAATCGGGGGAGGTGGGGTGGGAGGGGGTCAGGGCCAGGGACGGAGTTCTTGTGACAGCGTCGCGCAGCGTCAGCCTGTCTCTGCACGACGCAAGACGTGTTGACGCGGCGAGTGCGTGCGCCGCCTTGGCTCCGTCAAGCCTGAATCGGGGGAGGTGGGGTGGGAGGGGGTCAGGGCCAGGGACGGAGTTCTTGTGACAGCGTCGCGCAGCGCCAGCCTGTCTCTGTACGACGTACGACGTGTTGACGCGGCGAGTGCGTGCGCCGCCTTGGCTCCGTCAAGCCTGAATCGGGGGAGGTGGGGTGGGAGGGGGGTCAGGGCCAGGGAAGGAGTTTTTGTGACAGCGCCGGCAGCGTAAGCCAGTCTCCGCACGACGCACGTCATGTTGAACGCCGTGAATGTGGCGCCGCCTTGGCTCCGTCGAGCCTGAATCGGGGGGCGGGAGGGGGGGGGGGGAGACAGGGAGAGACTCAGACAGATAATTTCCAAAGTTCAGGAGAGCAAACGAGAGCCAGTCTGGCTCCCTGTGTGAGAGTCAGGGAGAGAGTGAGGGCCA
>VFSX01000210.1:23530-26030 GCA_016618255.1 Chlamydomonas sp. UWO 241 | reverse complement strand
GGTCGCCAAGAGTATGGAGGGGTTGGTGAAGCCCGGTACGGAGGGGGTGGAGAGGAGGGGGGGGGAGGGGAGGGGGGGATGCGGCGGGGCGCTGGAAGTGCGGACGAGCAGGGGTGCCACAGGAGGGAGAGGGGGTGGCAGAGGGTGGGGAGGAGCGGGGGCAGGGGCGACGAGGGGGAGCGGAGGGGCGGGGCGAGGGGCCGGCGGAGGGGGGAAGGGGTGGCGCGCGGGTGAGGGGGGGAGCGGTGGGGGGCGTCCGGTAGGGCTGGGTGCGGGGAGGCGGTTGGGGGTTATGGTGGAGGCTTGGGTAGGGGGGAGGGGCGAGGAGGGGAGGAGGGGGCCGAGGGGCGGAGGAGGCGGGGCGGGGGGCAGCGGGAGGGGGGACGGGGGAGGGGAGCGAGGGCGGGGAGGGGGGACGAGGGTGCAAGGCGCGTTGGGGGAGCGGCGGGGCCGGGGGCGCTGGGGGAAGCGGCGGGAAGGGGGGCAGTGGGGCTGCGGGTGTGTGTGGGGTGCTTGGTTAGGCATCGCGAGGTTTTCTTAGCTGTTGTTTTGGGTTGTTTTAAATCAGTTAAGAAACTTCTAGGCAGGCAGGCAGGCAGGCAGGCAGGCAGGGATCCGACGATTGAACACAGAATAGTACTTCCCCCCATACAACAACCTGATAATGATGAACCAATCGCTCATAGAAGTGTTCCCATTAGGCCTTGTTCCATGGCCATATCGAACCCTTATGATCGGAAATAGCCTGAAAATGCCAAGCCAAGTGCCCATCACAGATCCCAAAAGGCCCCAAAGGCCTTGCCCATGGTCATATGGCCTTATGTAAGGAATGCTTGCTCAAGTCATGTAAGCAGGCTGACTGAGCGAAACTCACTGTAGGGCGGCCTTGGGGGCAGCGGCGTGTAGGGTAGTGAGGGAGCGAAGACGGAGGGAGGATACGGGGGAGGGTACGCGGGAGGGGGCTGGTGGCGGGAGGGGATCCGGCCGATCGCGCATGCAGGTGGCGATGTCTGCTGACTCTGGATGACGAAATTGGGGGCGCGTGGCGGAGATGGAGGACTGGTAGGGGGCAGGGGGGGGCGAAAAGGGCAGGAGACAGGGGACGGGGGGGCCGCGGGGAGGGGCGTGACCGCGGCGGGGAGGGGGGAGAGCGGAGGGAGGGAGGGGCGGCGGTCGTCGGGTGTGGGCGCGCCGCGGCCTGGGCGCTGGCGGAAGGGGCGGGAAGGGGGGCAGTGGGGCTGCGAGGGTGCCAGGGGGGATGCTTGGTTAGGCATTGTTGCGTTTTTGTTTAATGCGCAAGGCAAGTTTAGGTCGTTCTAGACAAGGGAAGGATCATTGAATCTGTAAAAAAAAACTTGACTGGTGTCACACAGAATGTAATATCCATCTTTGGGGGGGGGGCAGTGGCGGGAAGGGGCGGCAGCAGGGCTGTGGGGGAGGAAGGGGCAGTTTGCTTGGGCATTGGTAGAATAGAAGGCAAGCAGTGCAAGGCGCGCGATACACAGGCAGGCAGGCGGGCAGGCGGGCAGGCGGGCAGGCAGGCAGGGATCCTGCAGAGGGTGACGCGGGAAGGAGGACACCGGAAGAGTAGCAGCCCCATGCAACAACCTTGAAATGCCGAACCAAACGCTCATTGCAGAGATCCCATTAGGCCTTGCCCACATGGCCCATATAAGGAATCCGTATTCAAGTCGTTCACCATGGTGCCGCTGTGCAGCTGCGGGGATCCGATAAAGGCCTATTTATTTTTACCTTTGCGGCGCGTTTTCCGACGTAATTTCGTCTCTGCGCTACTTTTGCGGGGCGTTTTCAGACTTGATTAGGTCTACAGGCACAGCGGTACTACGGCAGGCTGACACGGCAACACCAGTGATTTCCTTTTCGGCTCTCCACAACCATTTGGCTGTGATCCGGCTGAACTTTGACCTTGCATGCAGCTCAGCCCATCCAGTAGCTTCTTAGTCTGACAAGCCCACCAGACAGAGCACGTCAACAGCTTTCAAATTACCTATGTATGAGGACAACTGGTCAACGGAAGGTCAACGGTCAACGCGGTCAAAGCAAAATCCGGCTGTGGAATAATTCATTGAAAATCCTGAAAAGGAAATCACTGGGAAACACTCATTGTACGGCGGCCTCGTGGGCAGTGGCGTGAAGGGAGGCGAGGGAGTTTCGATGACCTGGAATAACCAGAAAACGCCTCACCAAACGCCCATCAGAGAGATCCCGAAAGGCATAGAGATCCCAAAAGGCCCAAAAGACCCTGCCCATTATGGCATGGCCATAAGGAATAAGTTTTCTTCAAAGTAAGGGCAAAGCAAGGGCTCCATATTTTAATCAGGAGTCCTTGAAAACAAGTCTTTTGGGCGGGTCGACTCCTAGTTTTAGCAAAAAAACTCACTGTAGGGCGGCCTCGGGGGCAGCGGCGTGTAGGGTAGCGAAGGCGCGATGATATAGGGAGGATACGGGGGAGGGTACGCAGGAGGGGGGTACGGCGGGG
>VFSX01000210.1:0-21854 GCA_016618255.1 Chlamydomonas sp. UWO 241 | reverse complement strand
GGCGACGAAGCCCACGGGCGGGGGTGGGGGCGGGGGCGTGAGGACGAACTGGGCGAGCGTGCGCGCGGCTGATGATGCGGAAGTGGCGTGTGTGCGTGCGGATGCGTGCGTGTGCGCGGACGCGTGCGCTGACGCTGATGCGGTCGCTGCTGCCGCGTGTGCTGCTGCTGCGTAGTCTGCGCCTGCTGCCGCTCCCGCGTCCGCCGCGGCTGGTGCCGCTGCCACCGCGTTCACCGTCGCTGCTGCCGCCGCCCTCGCAGCTGCCGACGCCGACGCCGCATCTACCGGCGCGCGCAGCCCCTTGGCAACAACCGACGCCGACGCCGCCGCCAGCGCGCCGGTGCGCGCGGCCCCGGCGCGCGGCAGCCCGCCGCACGCGAGAAGCAGCAGCGGCGCCAGCATCAGCGCGAGCAGCGCCGCCGGTGATGCGCTGCGATGGCGCGCACGGGACAGCTGCGGCTGCGACGGCGCGCCCATGGGAAGGCCGCGGTGGGCGGGCGGGCGGAGGGTGGGGGCTCTGGCGGGGGGAGGAGGGGGGTGGGGGGGTGAGGGGGTGAGGGGCGCGGGGCATAAGGGGGTGAGGGGCGAGGGGGTGAGGTGCAGGAGGGGGTAAAGGGCCAGGGGCCAGGTGTGACGGGTGGGTGCGGGGTGCAAGGTGCGGGGTGCGGGGTGTGGGGTGGGCAAGGTGAGAGGTGTGCGCGCACGGGTGAGGTGCGAACTCGTACACGAGAGGCGACCAGGCGAATGGGCCTGGGCAGTGGATGCGTGTCATGTGGGTTGAGGGTTGAGGGTTGTGGGTCCTGTGGCAATGTGCAATCATATCTGACGTGGTGAGTGTGTGCGTGCATGTGTGTGTTGTGTGTGTGTGTGTGTGTGTGTGTTGTGTGTGCGTGCACAGGCACGGGCAGGGGCGGGTCGCGCGCGTGAGAGGAGCGACAGTGGCCTTGCCAGAGCTGCCCGTCGTTGTCATCAGGCATGCCAGTGTCTCGTGCGCCTGTGCTGCTGGGGTGCCACATCGAGCGCATGCCACGGCACATGCGGGCAGGGAGGGTGGGTGGGTGCGGCCACGCATGGGTGCATGCATGGGCAACACGCCCCATCCAGGAGAGGGCACAATGCGAGAACACGTCCGATGGATCCGCCCTTCTCGTCCTGAAATGTCGCTTTCTAGCATCAACGCCAGTGTCGTGGTCGTCGTCACCCCGCGCCCCGCACCTGTAGCGATCAGGGAGTATTGCAACCCTCGTGACGCTCGCAGTGTCTCACCCACGACCCACGAGCTGCAGGTTTAATGTACGCGCCAGCCACGGAATCAGGGCAAACGAGGGTGCTTGTGGGCCAGGTTTCCAGATGCCTGCAAGTTTAAATCGTGGCCCTGGTGCTCTGATGCGGCGAGCACGCAGCGAGAACGCGGCGAGCACGCGCGGCGGCTGGAGCTATACACGGTATATTGCAGCCACCTGCCGCGAAACAGACACACCAAATCACACAATCACGCACAATCACACACTGCAAACGCCAGAAACCGTCTAGGGCGCAACAGAAAAAGAATCACCAGGGCTTCTTTAACAACAGCGGGCGGGCGCGCAACCAGGGGCCCCTGCGCGCAACTGTGTTGACTGGTGTGGCGGGAGTCTTCCACCTGGCTTTGCTGAGGGTAAGGCTCAGATGAGAGTTTTTACAATCCACTGCCGGCGATCACGCGTTCGGTCCCAAAGCTCCTTCGGGACTTAGAGAGCAGGCACGAGGCTCACCAAAAAGGTCAAGCTACAAAAGTAGCCCACGGTAGCGCCAACCACTTAGTGGCGGGCGCCAAGCAAGCAGCACCACATTGCAGGCTCCACACCCAACCCCTCCAGTGGCCAGAGGGCGGGCCTAAGGTATAAAACCATAAAGGGACCAGACTCAGCTGGAGGGCAGGCACAGGATCGTTATGACGCTCACACACACAGTTGGCGGCAGCAAAAGCATCTGCCGAAACCTCGAGCCTGCCCCACTGGGCCAGTCTACCACCTCCAGCCTCGTGCACGCAGTGTGTCTCCCACCCCAGCCTTTCTACTTCAACCCTGCCCAGCCCAGTCGAATCGTCCACGCCCAAACTCCACCACCGAAACGGCCTACCCAGCGGTGCAACACCTAACTGATCTGAGCTCATTTCGAGATGCAACCGCGCAGCTGCATCGCCCCCCCGCCCTGCAAATAGCATGGGACTTCTCAACTGGAGGGTTCTGCTGAGGGCCCTGTGGCAGCGCTTTGCAGCACGCCCCTTCAGAGGTCCCGTGGGGCCACTCATCATGGTGGATTTTACTGGCGTGTGTGACGCTCAACTACTGTCAAATAGGTTGTACACAACGGCTGTGCGTGCTCCCCCAACTCGCTTGTACACTCTCCTCCTATCATGTTACGTGTTTCAGGTCTTGAAACTAGTGCAGAGGTTAGCACGTATCATATAATACAATGTAAAGTCTGTCTGTGGTGGAGGCAGAGGGCAGCCGCCTGTGCCGCTGCTGTTAACTTATACAGGCTGGCGGCCTGCCTCCTGTTATCATACCCTAAGGTAGGCCTATTATGCCGCCTGCACACGTGGCATGCTTGTCGCGCCTGATCATCTCCTCAGCCGCCTCCAGCGCCAAATCTACTACAGGTCAACTACAGGGGACCCCTAGTCAAGATTCGGTGCCCGCTCGGCCACTGGTAGGCTGGCGCGTCCACGGCCTCGTCGGTTATAATACAAGAGCCCCGCTAGACTTTAGTCGAGGCCTTGACTCACGCCCCGAGGATTCTCCGGGCGTGTTTATGTGAATCCTTTAAACCCTTTTCAGAAAAGTAGCTCGCTTGCACGCTGCTTGCTCGTTGTGTAGTTCTGTGACCGCCCCACATCAAAAGGCAGCGCTTGCCAGCAGCTACCCATACGAGAAAATCCTGGCTTGCCTCAACCGGGGAGTGACCCTCTTCATCTTCCTGCTGCCCAAGGCCCAGCACGGCACATCAAAAGCTTAGTCGTGCCAGTAACTCTCCTCATGCGGCGTCACCAACAGCCTCGCCCGGGAAGTTGCGCTCTGCGCCTGGTCTGTGCGCTTGCACAGCCGCACGGTCGTATGCCCTGGCTGCGTCCTCCTCGGAGGCGAAGCAGCCAATCTGCCGATTGCCCTTGGTCTGTGGGTCCCAAAGTGTCACACCCCATGAAGAGTTGGCCTTGTGCCAGGAGACACCAATGTGGCGCGAGCTGCTGTGCTGCTTCTTCAGCTGGCCCATCGATACAGGTAGAATGCTGATGTCCTCACCCGGAAAGTTGCGCTTGGCGCCTGGTCCGTGCGCCTGCACAGCCGCACAATCGTACGCCCTGGCTGCGTCCTCCTCGGAGGGAAAGCGGCCGATGTACCGACTGCGCTTGGTCTGTGGGTCTGTTTGACGCACGCACCATGCAGACCTGCGCTTGTCCCAGCGGACGCCAATAAAGCGCGAGCTGTTGCGCTGCTGTCTCTGCTCGCCCACTGTCACAGGTGCCTCGCTGATGGCCTCGCCCGGGAAGTTGCGCTTGGCGCCTGGTCCGTGCGCCTGCACAGCCGCGCAGTCATGCGCCCGGGCTGCGTCCTCCTCGGAGGCAAAGCGCCCAATGTGCCGCTGCCGCTTAGTCTGTGGGTCCGTCAGCTGCACGCGCCATGATGAATGGGCCTTCTGCCAGGTGACACCGATGTAGCAAGAGCTGCTGCGCTGCTGCTTCTGCTCGCCCACTGTCTCGGGCGCCTCGCTGATGGCCTCGCCCGGGAAGTTGCGCTGGGCACCTGGTCCGCTTGCCTGCACAGCAGCACAGTCGTACGCCCTGGCTGCATCCTCCTCGGAGGCAAAGCACCCAATGTGCCGCTGCCGCTTGGTTTGTGGGTCCCACAGACCCACACGCCATGAAGAGCTGACGGTTTCCCAGGAGACGCCAATGTAGCGCGAGCTGCTGCGTTGTTTCCGCTTCTCGCCCATAGTCACAGGCAGCTCGCTAATGGCCTCGCCTGGGAAGTTGCGCTTGGCACCTGATCCGTGCGCCTGCACAGCCGCGCAGTCGTATGCCCGGGCTGCGTCCTCCTCAGTGGCAAAGCACCCAATCTGCCGATGCCGCATGGTCTGTGGGTCTGTGAGCTGCGCGTCCCATGCAGATTTGGCCTTGTGGCAGGAGACGCCTATGTAGCGCGAGCTGTTGCGCTGCTTCCGCTGCTCGCCCAGCGTTGCAGGCAACTCGCTGATTATATCGCCCGGAAATTTGCGCTTTGCATCTGGTCCGCGAGCCTGCATAGCCGCGCAGTCGTATGCCCTGGCCGCGTCCTCCTCGCAGGGGACGGAGCCGATGCACCGCCTGCGCTTCGTCTGCGGGTCTGTGAGCCGCGCGTCCCATGCAGATTTGGCTGTGTCCAAGGAGACACCGAGGTAGCGCGAGCTGGGGCCCGCCTGCTTTCGCTCCTTGTGCTCCCCACCCGGCACGCCCTGGGATGATCGCCTGGAATTGAGGAAGTGCATCAGAGGAGTCAGTCAGGCAGCCTTGGACGAGCGTGTTGCGTGGGATGCAGGCAGGAAGTGCATGCATGGTTCGGGACGGACTGGACTGGACTGGTGGGGGCGGGGCTGAGTATGCGACTGGGGCTGCATGGCTGCATGCACGTCTCGCATGCACACACATGAGGCGGAGTGGGCTCAGCCAGTGAAGTCCCTCACCCCTCCAGCTCTCCTGCTGTAGAGGTTATCTCCTGCCGTGCATGGCCGCTGGGTCCATCAGAGCGCGCCTCCTGAACCGCCGCTCCTCCCCTGGTGCGCATGGGATCGACCAGAGATTGACCACTCTCACTTGGATCCCTCCTTTGATCTGCCGAAGCTGTAGAGCTGAATGTATGAGGGGGAGACAGAGAGAGTGAAAGGCGCGTTGATTCGGTTCGATTCATATTTCGGCATGTGTGGCTTCAACACCACCGGACTCACAAAGCGCAGCAGACCTCCGTCGAAACCTTGCCACGACAACTTGGACTCCTCTTTTAAGTGAATGATGCAGCACGCGCGAGTGTGTGGTCGGCACGTTGCTCGTGCAGGCACACGACGCGCCGCAGCACTTCCGAACGACACCCGACCCTGAGCCGTGAACCATCAGGCCTTACATGAAGCATAAAGCAGTCGCACGGCAACAGTTGGTAATAACACTGGGAACTTGGGGTGGGGAAGCGCGAGAGAGACGCGGGAGAGAGGGGCAACAGAGCGCAAGCCCTAACGGGAGAGCATCACGCAACCCAAGCATCACGTGCGTGCAGAACGTCAGAGAATTCACAGCACGCAGACCCAGCAGCGGAGGAGGAATCAAGCTGCAAGCAGCAGACTAACTATTGTACAGTTAAGCACGTATGCTCACAGTTCCATGTGTAGGGCCAGAGGCGTGGTTTAAAAAGAGATACCTTGGGCCAGCACCCGCCCGCCGTCTGTGTGTTGCAAGAGCTTCGACCGATGAGTTGAACAGACGTGCAGACGCGGAAGCCCGGCAGGACAGGTGAAATTACACATGCATCACCTCACCGCCCAAGCACGCGCATACAGCTCTCAGTATCTGCCGTCTGAACGCAGCCGCCCAGCTGCAGGCACAGCCACAAGCTGCGGGAATAACACGACCCGTGTTCACCGCCCGAACACGCGCATCAAGCTCTCAGTATCTGCAAGCTTGTCGCGCGGCCGCCCAGCTGCTGCAGGCACAGGCTGGGGGAGTCACCGGATCTGGCGTTCGCCGCCCAAGCATGCTCAGCATGCTCTCTATATCTGCCAGCGTCACGTGCGCGCGCCGCCATCCGGTCACCGCCAGGTCCACGTGTAGATGTGCTGCGAGAGCTACACGAACTGTGGCACCGTGCGCATCAGGCCCTCTGCACCTGAAAGCTTCATGTGCCGGCCGCCCTGCACTTGGCAATCCACCCGCGGCGTTCTCCGCCCCGTCCACCATCCGTCCGCCACTGCAGTTCAGCTGAGGGAACAAAACGGGAGACACGCCACGCGATGCGAGCAGGGGTGCCGGCTGTTTGTGCATTGGGAGGGGTTCGTGTCTTTAGAGTGTGTGGCAGTGACAAGCACACCTGCCCCAACGGGAGAGCAGCACGCGCCCCATGGGCCAAGCAGCACGTGAGCATTTCAGTCAGAGAGCTCACAGCACGACGACCCAAGCAAGTGGGGGGCAAGATGCATGAAGCACGTAGTTGGACCGATGAGTTGGACCGACGCTCACACACGTCCGCCCGGTAGAACTGGTGGGATTGCGCGTCCAGCGCCTCGCTGCCCGAGCACGCGTGTCATGCTGTCTGTATCTGCAAGCTAGTTGCGCGGCCGCCCAGGTGCTGCAGGCACGCAAGCTGCGGGATGTTAACACAATTACATGATCCGGTGTTAGTCGCCCTGTTCATCATGCTCTCTGCATCTGCCAGCTGCACGTGCGCGTGCCACCCGGCCGCGGCCCGGTCCACGTACATATGTGCAGCGAGAGCTACACGGCGTGTGCCATCACGCTCATCATGTCCTCTGTACTTGAAAGCTTCACGCGCGGCCGCCCGGCACCGGCGCCCGCGACGACCTCTGCCCCGTCGATCGCCCGCCACTGAGCGAACGACACGGGCGACACGCCGCGTGATGCGAGCAGGGATGGCAATCCGTCTGGGCGTTGGGAGAGGGGGTGTTGGGTGTGGGTGTTTGCGGAACGGACTGGTGCCATGCCGCATGACGCAAGAAACCAGGCCGTACGCGAGGGGAGGGAGGGAAGGTCAGCAGCGCGTGGGTGGGTGAGTGCGTGCGTTGTCGCGTGTGGCGCCAGTCTCCGCGCACCTCTGGCCTTTCCGTCCACCCTTGTATCTTCCACGGGGCAAACCGACCGTCTCCTTGTGCCCCTCAATGATGCATGCCCCACAAAACGAAGCAGCGCCACCCTACCAACCCACCCACACGAGTGGCCTTGCTGGCGCTACTAGTAGAGCTCCCCTAGACGTGTAGTCTAGGCCTTAGCTCACGCCCCAGGGTCCTCCGGGCGCGTACTTGCAAACCCACACGCACCTTCCGCCTTGCCGCCTGGCTGCACTTTGTCCATCAGCGATCCGACCGTCTCCTCGGCGCACCCCGTGTGCGCCCCTTGATGATGCATGCACGACTAAACAAAGCATCCCCCTACCCACCCACCCGCAACTTGCGCCTTGCCGCCTGGCTGCACGACTTCCATTAGCGACCCAACCGTCTCCTGCGCCCCTTGACGATGCATGCCCCACAAAACGAAGCAGCGTCGCCCCACCCACACACCCACCCGCACCTTCCGCCTTGCCGCCTGGCTGCACGTCTTCCACCAGTGATCCGACCGTCTCCTCAGCACACCCCAGGTTCGTGCCGATGATTCCGGTCGGCCCGCGCTTGAGCCACCCGCACACATAGAGCCCGGGCTCGAAGCGGCCTCCGCCGCCGCTGCTCACAATCGACACAGCGCCGCTGCCGCCGCTGCCGCTCGTCGCCGAAGGCTCGCCCCCGGTGCCGCCGCCGCCGCCACCGCCAGCGCCGCCAGCGCCGCTGCTAACGCCACCAATAGTCTTTGGTGGTGTGCCCCCGGCACTAGCACCGTTACCGCCGCCGCCACCGCCAGCGCCGCCAGCGCCGCTGCTCACACCACCCATCGTCGTCGGTGGTGTGCCCCCGGCGCTAGCACCGCTACTGCAGCCGGCGCCAGCACCGCTACCGCCGCCGGCACCACCGGCGTCGCGACCGCCGCTGCTCACATCACCAATCGTCGGCGCCGTCTCGACCCCGGCAGCGGCGCCGCCGCCACTGCCGCCGCCGCCGCTGCCGCTGCCGCCGCCGCCGCTGTTGCTCCTCGCACGCAGCACTCGCCCGGCGTCGTTAGGGACCGTGCCGGAGCGCGCATCGAAGGGCAGGCCGGGGACGGGCAGAGAGCGGTAGCCGATGCTGATCTGCAGGGGTGGGGTGCGGTTGAGAGAACAAGGGGGAGAATCAGGGGGGAGAGTCCAAGGAGGCGATAGGGATCGTGTCGGAGCGCGCGTCGAAGGGCAGGCCGGGGACGGGCAGAGAGCGGTAGCCAATGCTGATCTGGGATGGGTGAAGATGAGGTGGCAGGTAAGGAGGTAAGGAGGTAAGGAGGAGAGGAATAGAGAGGGTGGAAGGCGCGCGTCAAAGTGAGGGCCGGGAGAGGGCAGAGAGCGGTAGGTGATGCTGATCTGCAGGGGAGGGGAGTAACGGTGGAGAGCACAGGTGGGTTTGGGTGGGGGTGGGGAACGTGCATCAAAGGGCAGGCTGGGAACAGGCAGAGAGCGGTAGCCGATGCTGATCTGGGATGGGTGAAGGCGAGATGGCAGGTAAGGAGGTAGGAGAGGAATAGCGAGGGTGGAGGTTTAAGTGAGGGCCGGGAGAGGGCAGAGAGCGGTAGCTGATACCGATCTGCAGGGGAGGACGTTAAGGTCAAGAGCAAGGGAGGGTTGGGGTAGGGGTGGGGAACGCGCATCAAAGGGCAGGCTGGGGATGCGCAGACAGCGGTTGCCGATGCTGATCTGCAGGGAAAGGGAGAAGAGGTGGAGAGCAAGGGTGGGGTGGAGTGGGGGTGGAGAGTCTGAGGAGACGTTGCAAAACGTGCCACAGCGGGCGTCGAAGGGCAGGCCAGGGACTGGCAGAGAGCCTTTACTGGTCTGCAAGGGGGAGAGCCAAGGGTGGTGTGGTGTGCATGTGTGTGTGTGTGTGTGTGTGTGTGTGTGTGTGTGTGCGCGTGTGTGTGGGTAGCGTATCAAAGTGCAGGCCAGGGACTGGCAGAGGGTGGTGGTCGATACTGGTCTGCAAGGGAGGGGCACTGAAGGGGAGAGCCAGAGTGGTGTGTTGTGGTGCGCATGTGTGTGTGTGTGTGTGTGCGTGTGTGTTTGTGTGTGTGTTCGTGTGTGGAGAGCGCGCCAAAGTGCAGGCCGGGGACTAGCAGAGGGCAGTGGTCGATACTAGTAATCCCCCCGCAAGCCGCATACCGTTCGAGGCCGGATTTCCCATTTCCCAGATAATCACTCTTCACTTGGTGGGACAGGACATGGAGAGATACATTGGAAGCAGTGATGTTGTTTTGGGCTCCTGGGAGCAACCGGGAGCCATTTAGCTCCTGAAAACTGAAGTTGCCAGGAGCCAGGAGCCAGGAGCCAGGAGCCAGGAGCCAGGTGCCAGGAGCCAACCAGTTGCTTGATGATCCGATGATCCCATCAGACAGAGCTCGTCAAGAGCTTGGAATGACATTTGACGGTCAACGGTCAACGGACAATGGCTGGCTCCCAGGAACTAACTAAAAAAAACTGAAAACAAAATCACTGATTGGAAGGCTCTCGCCGAGAGCAGCTCAACGGCATGCGTGTGTGAACACCCGCTATGTATTGCTCCCGGTAGACACGGTCAAAGTTGCTTGAGCTGGGACAAAACCAATTGCTAAAATCCTTCCCAGGGGTCACAGGTCAAAACTGGTCGACATCAGGACCTGCGCAAGTCACCGCCGCATGGCCAACCAGACTGTTGATCCCAAAGACTGCCTCACCAGCACCAGCTGTGCGGGAACTGTGGAGAACGTGCCCGTGCCGACCGCTCGCGGCTTGCCATCTGGCCCGTCCACCAGCTTGGTGTGCTCAACCTAGGGAAGAGAGAGAGGGGGGGAAGTGGGTGGTGGGGAGAGGAGGCTGGGATAGTGGGTCCGAATATGATTGAATGTGTGATCGAGGTTCTGGGCCGTGGGTTGCCATGAAGGCCCGTCCACCAGCTTGGTGTTGCTCGACCTAGAGTATTGGAGGAGAGAGAGGGGGAAGAGGAGGGAGGGGGGAGAAGTGAGGAGACTGGGCAAGCTGGGTAAGTGAGTGGGCTGTGTGGGTCCAAATGGGATTGAATGAGTGATGGAGGTTCTGCCCCGCGGCTTGCCATTAATAAGGCCCATCAACCGGTTTGGTGTGCTCGACCTGTGATGTTTTGGAAGAGAGTAAGACAGAGAGAGAGAGAGAGAGAGTGAGAGAGAGAGAGTGAGAGAGAGAGAGAGAGAGAGGGAAGATGAAGGGGGGAGGTGAGGAGGCTGGGTGAGCTGGGTTAGTCAGTGGGCTAGGTGGGTCCAATGGGCTTGAATGAGTGATCGAGGTTTCCAGCCGGCCAAGGTCAAGCTTGTGTGCTCGCCCTATTGGGGAATGTAGTTGCAGTTGCTCGTGTAGGTTCAATGCTCGCATGCAAAGAGGGTGTTCGGGCGCGCAAAGTATCAACCTCCTTGCTGCTCTGATGTCATATGTTACAGTTGGTTCAACGCTCCAATCCGGTGGAACGAAGCCCTAGCTATACCCTTGGAATTGAGACCTAGACCCAAAAACACAGCGGCATGGCAGGCTGCATGTGGGCGATCGTGGACGCCTGGTAGGCTGGCGCGCTGCGTGGCCTTGCGGGCACTTCTAGTAGAGCTCTCCTAGACGTGTAGTCCAGGCCTTCACTTACGCCCAGGGGTCCTCCGGGCGCGTACATGCAGAATATGTAAAAACGATTGTGAAAGCATGCTGCTGTGAGTGAGTGCTGAGACAGCATGCTGGCGGAACTCGAGTCACAGGCAAGCATCATCATCGTCAAGCCACTCACGTTTGCGGGGCTTGGTGTGCGCGCATATCCTCCCCCCCACACACAGACAAGCTGCGCACCCACTCATTCACCGCTCGCAGCACCGTGTTTGTCGACGAACATCTATTTTCCTCTCACAAACACGAGCAAACACACACACAGATGCACGCACGCACACGCAAAATCGCACACATGCACACGCCTGGAACGCCATCAACGGCATCCGACGGACTGTTGAATCCACCACCACACGCACCTGCACACCGCAAGCCGCGCCGAATTTGTCGACAATCACCTTTCTCTCTCACACACACACACACACACGCGCAGGCACATCCAACAGAATATTAAATCCACCGCCACACGCACCCGTACACCGCACGCCATGCCGAATTCACCGACGAGCACCTCTCTCTCTCTCTCTCTCTCTCTCCCTCTCACACACACACACAAGCACACACACACACAAACACACACACACGCACAACCAACCAACCAACCAAGCGTTACATGAGGCCGTCTGCATGCACCGGCAATGCCTGTACTACTAACAGCAATACACCCCGGCAATTATTACGAATCTGACCCGTGCACTGGGATGTCTTTCGAATAGCGGGTGACCAACCAGCGCCTGAATCGAGTGGATAGTATCCTTGGTTTGGGGGGGTCTGGGGGGGGGGCTGCCACTCTGGCCAACCAACTACAACTTGGGTTGCCACTCTGGCCAACCAACTACAACTTCAATCGCAGCGTATCATCTCCCCATGGGCCGATTAATTCCATGGGGCGATAGTTGGGTGGAGGCAGGCCTAGAGGACGTCAGATCAGCTCCTCGATGGGGTGACGGACGAACGCAGGCGGGCCTGGGATAGGGGGCGGCGGCGGATCATCTCCATGAGCCCGCGAACTCGATGGGGCGATGATGAACGTAGGCAGGGGCGCAGGGATGGGGCGGTGGATCATCTCCATTGGCCTCTGAACTCCATGGGGCGATGATGTAGGTAGGCAGGGGGCGGAGGCAGGAGGCCAGGAGGGAGAGGCTGGGGCGTGGGGGGTGGTGTGGCGGATCATCTCCATGGGCGATGATGTAGGTAGGCAGGGAATGGAGGCAGGGGCGGGCACGCACACACACGTGCACACATGCACGCATATACCCACACCCACCCGTACACCGCTCGCTGCGCCGTTTTCGTCAACGAGCACCTCCACTGGTGAACGGTAGAACTGGAAGTGGAGGGAGCGATCGGCGTTTGGTCGCGACTGCGTGTGTGTGTGTGTGCGTGTGTTGTGTGTGCGTGTGCACGTTTTTCTTTTTCTCTTTTGTGTGTGTGCGTGTTCGTGCACGTGTGTGTGTGTGTGTGTGTGTTAACATGTGTGTGTGTGTGTGTGGGGGGGTAGAACTAGAAGTAGAGGGAGCGATCGGCGTCCGGTCGCAACTGCGTTTGTTGGTGAAGGGGTGTGAGGGGGTACACCCCAGTGCACGGGTCAGACCTCGTGACAATTGCCGGGATGTACTGCTGTAAGTAGTACAGGCATTGCCGGTGCATGCGGACGACCTCATGTAACGCTTGGTTGGTTGGTTGGTGTGAGGGGAATGACCGGCAAGAGAATATGGCCAAAATACGTATCTCTATCGCTCTCATGCACACGTGCACCCGCACTCGTGCATACGCACACACACACACATGCACACACACACACACACACACACATGCACACACACGCAAACACACACACACACAGAAACACACACACACACACACACATGCCCCCCCCCCCACACACCTCTGCTGCTGCACCAGCCACCAGCTCCACCATCCGCCTTGCCGGTCGAGACGCCTTCATCAGGGCTTCGTCCGCATCCGAGACCATCATCTGTTGTGTGTGTGTGAGGTGGGGTGGGGTGGGGATGTGTGTAGGAGGCACGATAGGTGGGTGGGTGGCGAGAGAGGGGTAGGCCAAAAAAAACATGTGAGTGGACCCAGAGTGACCGCAATGGAGAAACAATGGGCCAAAAGGGTCCCTTGTTGAGGGCGCCGTTGGCCCTCGATTCGCGCGACTTGTGGCGCCCAAACGACTGAATGCGACTAGAAACGAACCCACAGGTTTATTGGGGTCGTTTACTGGCCGGTTACCGTTGGTCGGTTGACCGATTGAATAATTATAGTTTTCGACCGACCCACGCGACTTGGGGCGCCAAAACGACTGGGCGTGACTAGAAACGAACCCACAGGGTTACTGGGGGCGTTTACTGGCCGGTAACCATTGATTGGTCTTCCGATTAATAAACATGTGTAGCCCCCCCCCCCCGCGAAGGCGAAGGGCCAGCATAGGCCACCTCGTACCACCTAGCAAAGGCAAAGCGCCAGCAAAGGTCACCTAGTATCACCTAGCGAAGGCAAGGGGCACCTAGTATCCCTTAGCGAAGGCAAAGGTCCAGCAAAGGTCACCTACGGTGTAGACTTCACCTGGTCGGCCTTCACCTGGTTATGATCGGTTTTACTGAGCAAGTGTAGTTTTCAACCCCCCCCCCCCCAGCGAAGGTGAAGGGCCAGCAAAGGTAACCTACAGTATATTTCACCTGGTCGGCCTTTACCTGGTTATGATCAGTTTTACCGATTGGGCAAGTGTAGTTTGCACCCCCCCCCCCCCCCCCGCAAAGGGCCAGCATAGGCCACCTCGTACCACCTAGCACAGGCAAAGCGCCAGCAAAGGTCACCTAGTATCACCTAGCAAAGGCAAAGGGCCAGCAAAAGTAACCTAGTATTTTACCTGGTCAGCCGGCGCGTGCACGCGCACGCCGGGCAGCCGGACCAGCTCTTTCAGCTCTTTGGCTGTGCACGCAGCCTGCGGGTGAGGCGGTGTGTGTGTGAGTGTGTGTGTGTGTGTGTTGGGGGGGGCAAGGCAGCCGGACCAGCTCTTTCAGCTCTTTGGCTGTGCACGCAGCCTGCGGGCGGGGCGGTGTGTGCGAGCGCGCGTGTGTGCCTGTGTGTGTGTGCCTGTGTGTGTGTGTGTGTGAAGTGAAGATGTGGGAGATGTGTGTGTGTGGGGGGGGGGGGCGAGGCAGCCAGACCAGCTCATTCAGCTCTTCGGCTGTGCACGCAGCCTGCGGGTGGGGCGGTGCGTGTGTGCGTGCAGGTGTGTGTGTGCAGGTGTGTGTGTGTGTGTTTGTGTTAGCTGAAGTGAAAGACGTGTGTGTGTGTGTGGAGGGGGGGGGAGGGAGGGGCCGGGCAGCCGGAGCAGCTCTTTCAGCCCTTTAGGCGGAACGCGCAGCGTGCACCGCCCCACTGTATGCGTGTAGGCATGTATGTGTGCATGCTGGAGTGAAATAGGTGGTGGTGGTGGTGGTGGGGTGTGGGGGGAGGTGGGGTGGGGGGTGGGTGGATGCGAGGCGAGGGGGCAGGGTCGCGTCAAGCGTCCTATTCCCGGTGGCGGACACTCGATGGCATGGCGTCGCGCTTACTAGGTTCATGTTGACGGTTCACGCAATAGCAGCCGATTTTTTCAGACTGGTGATTTTCAAACTGTTAAGATCTACGGGGGGAATCACAAAAGCCAAGCGATAGAAACTGTTAGTGAAAAGGGAGAACACGACAGACAGCCCCTAATTTTTTAACACGGGAGAGATCACCGTCCGCCGCACTCTCTAGTAGGTTGGGGCTCCTTGACACTCAACATAGACATTTGTTTTGGTCCTGGCGCATTGGGTGCTGGCCGACAATGCATCGTTCATAGAGCCTCACAAGTGCTTGATATCTACGTCCACTGAAGACGGTCAAGTCTTGATAAATTTCTCTTTTATGGGCACGTAGCCTAAGAGCAGCGCGGTGGTAACGGGACGTCGCCCCCAGAAAGACACTAGAACCAAATCACTGGCAGCACACGTTTTGGAGCTCCTGCTCCCCCCACGCGCGCTATTTGCACGCCACCGTGCCGGCCAGAGTTGAGAACAGTGAAAAATAAAAGTCACACAAGGCACACACAAAGGCAGACGCCTCCAAGGCCCCCCACAGGCCCAATGCAGCTGCCCAGCCCCCCCTGCAGACGCGCCCCCGCTGGCATTCTCCCACCGAAACGGCCTCGGATCCCAAATGGTAGGTCCGCGGTTGTCCGTGCCATTGGCCATGGATTGCTGGCCTCCTCTCCACTTGCCGCCCTGCTCCCACCCTCCCCCCTTCCCTTCCCCTTGGGGCGGGGGACGCGCCTGAGCCGGCCAGTGCAGCCACATATGAGGTCGGGCCGTGGCCGTGCGTTAGGGCCAGTCGCAGGGGCAGGCGCATAAGATGATCCGAGGACGCGCACCATACGGCACTGCGTTGAGGGTACGCACCCAAGAGCGTCGCCCCTGAAGTTGTCGCGTCGTCGTCTAAGACCGCAACATAACGGAGCACGCTAGCTAGACCCTGAGGTAAAGAACGCAAGACCTCTATATATGAGAGCGACTGTAGAGCGGCATAATGTGAGAGAAGACGACACACACAGCTCCGCACAGTCCATTGTTGGGACGAACCGGCAAAGAACCACTACGCCACCACGTCTGAGAGACGATGTTGTGCCGAGCCCATTTCCACACCGACCAACACCTAGCGGCCGCCCAACCTGAGTTCGTCGCACCCCAGCTCCAACCCTGGCATGCGACCGCAACGGGTTGGCGCGTCCGCGTCGACACCGGCTGTCACGGCGGCGTCTCACCATGACGGCGGTGACATGTCCGTCGGCGCAACACACCCTGCGTATTGCGACTGCAACGGACGCGCACCCTGCCTCGACCCCGGCAGGGCTGGCAGTCAGCGCCGGCGTCCCACTCAGCATGAGCGCGGCGGTGACATGTCCGTCGGCGCAACACACCCTGCGCATTGCGACCGCAACGGACGCGCACCCCGCCTCGACCCCGGCGGAGCTGGCGGCCAGCGCCGGCGTCCCCCACCCAGCATGAGCGCGATGGTGACATGTCCGTCGGCGTAACACACCCTGCGCATTGCGACCGCATCGGACGCGCACCCCGCCTCGACCCCGGCGGGGCTGGCGTGCAGCGCCGGTGTCCCTCACTCAGCATGAGCGCGGCGGTGACATGTCCGTCGGTGTAACACACCCTGCGCATTGCGACCGCATTGTACGCGCGCCCCGCCTCGACCACGGCGGGTCTGGCGGTCAGCGCCGGTGTCCGTCACTCAGCATGAGCGCAACAGCGACATGTCCGTCAGTGTGGCACGACCGGCGCGCTCCCTTAAGTCCTCCGCAGCTGCATCCCCGCAGCATCGCGCACGGTGAGGCCGCCTGGCCCCGCACGAGTGGGACCGGATCCTGTCCGGCCATGGGGCCACTCAGCCACCCACCCCACCCACGCGGCAACAGCCCGCGCAGCGGCAGCCTCCTCGGCAGCTAGGAGGGTGAACGGGCAGCGCGTGGGCTGTGGGGTGAGCCCTGAGGTGTGAACCCTGAGGTGTGAACCCTCAGGTGGCATCTACCGGCTAAACCCTCCTCCCTTAAAAGGTCCTTGCACACAGGCACACTGTGGGCATCATTCTGAGGTGCTCCAGAAAGCTGCCCAGAAGGCGGTGGGTGGGTGGCCGGACCGGGGTTGGGTGGCCGGACCCCTCTTCACGGCACGTCGCCGAGAATGATCATGTGCTTGAACACATGCACCGATATATGGGGCCGCTGATGAATTCAGGCAGCGAGAGTGTGACGTGAAATACATTGAGCAGTACAGTACTTCCCAAGCACCCACGAGGGGACGCCGGGCTCACTGTATGTGCGGGGAGACGGGGACGGGATGGGAAAATGGAGGACGAAGGGGTGCGCCGCAGGCTCAGGGGTCGCACTTCCGGGGGCACGCTCAATGGCATGCGCTTGCCAATTGACATTTTGTATGCGTGCACAACCTAGCAGAGCATTAACCGTCCGACGTAGCCCAACCCCGTGGCGCAGGCCGCCCACAAACTTGGCAGATCAGTATCAACCCCCTAGCTACAGAGTGGCCGGGGCGGGGGCAGGGGCAGCACGCTGACCAGTGCAGCGAGCGCCAGTGCCAGGTTCCTTACATGAGCGCAATGTGGGTGCGCCAAGTGTGGGCCGCCAAGCAGTCAGTCCACTCAACGGGTGGTGGTGGTGGTGTGGTGTGTGTGTGGTGTGTGTGAGGCAGTCTTCGCACGATGCGAGGTCTCACTCTGGCGGAGACTCACAGCCAGGCTGTGGGGCTATTAGCTCTAGCGGATAAACTAGGTAGAGGCTCCTTGTAGGGTCAAGCGAGGCTCTAGCGTGTGAGCTAGGGACAGTCTCCTTGCAAGTGATGCAAGTGGGACTCAGGCGTGTGAGCTAGGATCAGGTCTCCTTGCAGGGTGATGCAACGGGACTCTCAGCGTGAGGTGCGAATAAGTGGGACTCAGTGTTGGTGACTGGTGACGAAGCAAGCGGGCTGAGTTTGTGGAACTCGTTGTCGAGGCAGGCGGGCTCGAGAGGAATCGGAGGCAAGCGTGGCGGGGAGTCCTTGGGACAAATAGGTGACCTTGAGTTGTATTACAAGGTAGCCTCTATGGCTACGGTCTGGGTCTTAAGACTAAGACGCGTTGGCATGTGTGTCGGACCGATGGTGAATCCGCACTCTCCTCTTGGGCGCCTCCTAGAGGCGCTCAGGTTGCAGCATGCATGTCTACTAGTGTTGGGCTCGTGTCGTGCGATGGCGAGCCCTCGTGAAATCCGGTCGCTCGCAAGTTAGACGATATGGTCGATTTTACAGTCTTGTTGGACGCCTTTAATGGCGTATATGTGTGGCTCGCAACAGTCGTGAAGTGTGACTTGCAGGTGTGCGCGCCGAGCAGGCGCCACTCCGTTACAGTGTGTGTGGGGGGGGGGGGAGGAGGCTGGCCCGCCCAACAGAGAGATTGATTACCCGCCCCCTCACGTGGGATCCACCGGCTGAAGCCTCCTCCCTGAAAAGTGCGAAGACACCCAGGACCACCACCTTCTGGGTAAACTGGAGTGTTCAACTGGGGTGTTACACAGCGACTCCCTCAGCTTGGCAGCGCGAGCATCGGGGCTGTGGGCGACCAGCGCCACAGCTCAGTTTCAGTTGTCAGACTTGCGAGCAGGTGGGGGCCCCCGCTCACCGTCAATCATGAGGCGCGCGCAGTGGAACTGCGCCCGCTTCCCCGCAGCCCGCGCGGCGACGAAAGCGGGCCACAGCGCCCGGCGCTGTGCCTCCTCTGTGTCAGTGAGGACATCAAAGATGGTGGTGCTGGCGAGGGAGCGCAGCCTGCAGCGGTAGCGCACGACGGTGTCGGCCACGGCGTCGGACGCCACGGTGAAGAGCACGCGCAGCACGTCACCCCGCTGCGGCTCGACGCCGATGCCACCGACGGCAGGCTTGGCGTTGAGGAGCGACGCAGACACCACGCTGCCGCCAGCCGGCCCCTCCCGGCCAGCGCAGTCACGCACATAGCCAAAGACAGACTCTGCCAGGCAGACAGGCAGGCTGACGCCGGTGGCAGCGGCGGCAGCGACCCGCCTCCCTACCACATTCACAACGCCTGAGGCGGCGCCTAAGGCGTCCCATTCCATGGCGCGGATCAGGCGGCGCCTCAGGCGCTCCGACCGCCTGAGGCACCGCCTGAGGCGCCGCCTGAGGCGCACCCACGATCGCCTCAGGCATCGCCTCAGGCGTCGCCTCAGGCGTTATCCAAACCGCCTCAGGTGCCACCCGGACCGCCTCAGGCGCCCACCACCGCCTGAGGCGCACCCCGGACCGTCTCAGGCATTATGACCGCATTCCATGGCGCGGATCAGACGTTGGGATTTTGGTAGGGCCTCCGCCGCCACCGCCCCACCATCCCGGCGCCACCATCCAGGAGGTCCAGCTCACCACATTCCTGGCAGAGGAGCTTTTGGGGGGGCGGTAACTTCCAGGGTCGTGTCCCGGAAAGATGGGGGTATGAGGATGTCCGGTGACGACCCTGTGTCAATTACGTTGAAATTTCAAATTCCGGCAGACAGGCGGCGTCGGTGTGGTGCATTCTTGTCTACAGAGATTTGAAATTTCAAAGGTTGGGTGGCCGAGCGGTCTAAGGCGCTGGATTAAGGTCATTCACACTGAGCTGCGGTGATATCGTCGCCTATCCTTGTGTTTAACACTCCAGTTCGAAAGAGCGCGGGTTCAAATCCCGTCCCAGCTACACCTTTTTGCTAGCACCATTACGGGGGGAGCAGCCTAGTTTTTTTTTGTTTCAGGCATTCCTCACATCAATGTCCTTGATGTGTACGTTCCAAATGAAGCATTTTTTTTGAATTCGGACACATGGAAGCCGCGATATGGGGGCTCAAAGCTGGGCCCCAACGCCCAATTGCACATTGCAATGTGCCCGGCACCACAAAATGCAAAATGTTGCAGCTCGGACGGGCGCGGCACGGTCAGTCCTGCAACCGGCACTGCTGTGCTGGTGCGGTCGCTCACTCCAAGGGCATGCATATCCCGTCAAGGGTCAGTCTTTGATTCTGTCTTTGATGACGGCTGTCTGGTGCCCAATGCCCAATGTGCCCATAACCACAAGATGCAAAATGTTGTAGCTGGGACGGGCGCCACACGGTCGTTGCTGCAACCGGCACACTGTGCTGGTGCAGTCACGCACTCCAAGGGCATGCATACCCCGCCATGGGTCAGCCTTTGACGACGTCTGTCTGTGCCCAATGCCCAATACAAAAAATGCAAAATGTTGCAGCTGGGAAGGGCGCCACATAGTCGTTTCTGCAACCGGCACGCTGTGCTGGTGCGGCCACTCACTCCAAGGGCATACATACCTTGTCATGGGTCAGCTTTTGACGAAGGCTGTTTGTTCCCCGATGCCCAATGTGCCCGGTACCACAAAATTCCCGAGGAACGAAGTGACTCGGGACTGTCTGCAGCGGAATTCGGAAAGGCGTCTGTGATTCCGAGATCCGCGTCGCCGCGCCGCGCCCGGGTCGCAGACATGCAATGACAGAACCAGCGAGGCCTAGCGTAGGTTATAGTGTCGGCGTTTTAGACGGAGCTTGCAGCAGCAATGTGGCGGTCTTCGCCAATATGGACAGCGCCACGCCAGCCACGACAGCAGCATGCCGTCCTGACCCTTCACCTCTCTCCGCTGCCGTGAGGCTAGCCTTCACGTCACTTATGTGATGTGCGTGGCGCCGGAAGCGGGGCGTGAGTCTGCAGGGCGCAAATGCAACAGTCTCGCAGCGCAACAAGGATGCGCAAGCTAGCCATGCCGTGCGCCCCTTCACTTCTCTCCTCTGCCTTGATGTCATCCTGTACGCAACAAGTGGAATGCGCGTGTCTCTGGGGGATTCGCATGTCGCTGGGGGATGTCGCCATTTTTGTGTGTGTGAACAAGAAGTGTGGACCGGGCCCCCTCCCCTGCTACTGCTGCATGAGAATTGGTGTGCGATTTGATGTTGCTATGGCATCACGGTGCAAAGGAGCTGGCAGATGCATGCATGGGATGCATGGAATCACGCCATGCATGTGTGTGCCATGTGTGTGTGCCAGGGGCGGTGGTGCTGCATGCATGCAGTTCACACACCACGCAAATCTACCCCTCACAAGCAGCACATCAGCTTCAGCATGAGCCACAGCATGCCATGCATGGACACCATGCCATGCGCCTGGCCGAGGCGCTGCATGCATGCATGAAGTGCACATAGCATGTGCCACATAACCACGCAAGCAACACATCAGCTACAGCATGGGCCATGAGATGCATAGGCAACCAGGGATGTAAAGTACGACAGCTTGGGGCCATTCGTACGCGTATTAATTAATCAACGACTCATTTTGTTGAGTACGGCATTATTATTTCAATACGCTGACAAAGTGTGGGGGGCATCACAGACCTCAATTCTGCATGGATTCGACTTTCAAGCACACGCGTGAATAGCCCTCCCTATCGGCTTTCCACTTCAAGTAGACTGGTTCAAAAACATGCTGAGGGGCGGGAGTTACGGCCATTTTTTTGTGTGGCCGGTGTGGCCCCACACCAACCAATCCGAATTAGCATTGCGATCGACTGCTCCGCCCAACGACGGAGGGCGCTCATGCCCAACGACGGAGGGCGCTCATGCCCGACGTCGACGAGATGGTGGGCCTCTCATGATCTCCTGCATCCCTACAGGGGGCCTCCCTACACTGATCGTTTTGACCCCCCCGCAAAGATGTGCGCAACAGCCGAAAATAACTCGTCAGAGCCCCCCGCAGTAGGGGTCTCGATTATCCGGCATGGAGCCGATCGGCTCCAAACGGCTTGGCTCCAATCGGCTTCAAAACCTACATAAAGCGTCCATTCCAGCCACAACACGTCGTCCTTGCCACGATGACGAGCCCTGCTACTAGTGCAGCCTGTGGCATGCATGCTATCGCTCACCATGCGCCCATGCAACATCTGCAACATCGCCCCCACACACGTACACACACATGAGTAGGGGTCAGAATAATATAACATAATAATAATAACATCACGTTATAATAACGTTATAATTCGCCGGCGACATGTTGCAAATATGGGACGCGGTTCAACTTACTGAAATCTGCATGGATTCCAATCGGATTGAGCTCTCTGGTAAGACCAATAATTTTAGATAACAGGCTGGCACTCAAGACACTTGTTTGTGTTGCTCTGCGGTGTACTGGTGTGCTGGTGTGGGGTGTGAAAGGGGCAGTGGTCCCTGGGAAGGATTTTAGTAATTAGTTTTTTGCCGGCTCCAGCAACTTTGACCGCTCATACCAGGCACAATACACAGCGGGTATTCATGCAATGCATGCTGTTGTGCTGCTCTCGGCAAGAGCTTTCCAACGCATTGCTCCACGCCCTCACTCACTAAGTGTAAGATGGTTTTCTAGGAAATGGGAAATCCGGCTCGGAGCGGTATACGGCTCGCAGGGGAATCACTGGAAAGGGGGGAGGTGTGCATGGGAGGTTCCTGCCGCCAGACCACAAGCACCATGTCGCTAGATGCCGATGGCAAGCAGGGATATCGGAATGAGAAGAAGCTGCCCGCTGAAGTGCTTGAGCTGCTCAGGACGCAAGTAGCGAAGGGCAGGGATGTAAAGTACTTAGTACGGGTATAATACGCCGATATCTTTTTGAAGTATTAATGGGGTACTGGACTGTGCTGGAGTATCGGCGGGTGTCTCTAGTAGAAGAGTAGCCTGCTTAGCTGGAAACCCCGTGTTACTGTTACTGTTACTGTAATGTGGTACTAATGGGATGGGCTGATAAATA
>VFSX01000065.1:592500-627108 GCA_016618255.1 Chlamydomonas sp. UWO 241 | reverse complement strand
CGGTGGTGACCGCCGAGGCAACAACAGAGTTTATCCGCTTCACCATCGCAGCGCTTGTCACCGCGCTCACCCTCGGGGGCACTCGTCTGCCGGTGACTGGCGTCGGCATTGGTCTTTAGGCAGCCTGCCATGACGACTCTGTTTGCCCAGGCCCCCCTGGAGGGTGGGACCTGGCCATGCATGACGCATGGGGCGCAGGCAGAGCGCCATGCATGGAGTTGGACAACCATGCACCATGCCAGGCGGGGACTTTTCTGCTTCAGCGCCGCCAGTCGGCACAGCCGGCGTGGTTGGCCTCAAAGGCCAGGGGGAGGACGGTCCTTTCCTATACGCTCCTTGCCAGACATGTCCCCCAGGGACTTGTTGGGGTCTAAACTAGCCGGCGGGAGCGGTAGTCTAGACGGCAGGTAACCGGCTGGTGGCTATCGTCCTTCACAGGGCGGTGGCACTAGGACTAGTGTTGTCTTAGCTGGAATGCCATGTAACTATAACTGTAACTGCCTGACTTCCACACCCGCGTGGTGTGGGCACCTGTTGGAGCGGGGATGGGCCTCTGGTGCCGTCCCGCACGGTCCAAGGGGCTGCAGAGGTGGCAGAAGAGGTGACAGAGGAGCTCCTGCTTCAAGCAGTGTTCTTCAAGAGTGGATGCCTGCATGTAGAATGATGATGATGAGAGTTTTACAATCCACTTCTGGCGGTCACACCTACGGTTCCAAAGCTCCAGTGGGACTTAGAGAATCAAGGTTCAAGGCCCACAAAAGGTCAAGCTACAAGTAGCCCACGGTAACGCCATCCACACTTGGTGGCGGGCGCCAAGCAAGCAGCACCACTGTGCAGGCTGCACACCCAGCCCCTCAAATGGCCAGAGGACGGACCCAAGGTATAAAACCATGAAGGGACCAAACAGCCCTCCCGCAGACAGTAGAAGAGGTGCTGGTCGAGGGACGGATGCCGACGGCTGCTCTGCCGTGTCTGGCGCTCTCTTGTGCGCTCTCTCCCTTCAAACTCTTAACACTTCCCCGCACACTGTTGCGTGCCTGATTATCAAACTTCTACATATCACTGTATCACTATATCACTATATCACCTGTAAAGAACCCGCTGTTTGCTCGCTGTCTCACTCATCTGACTCGAAATGCTCTGATGATGCCTGCGCCGCCCTGAAACGGTTACAGCTGAGTTGCAGCGTGAGTTGAAGCTGAGTGGAGAAGTAAGTTAAGAAGATCTTGGCCTCTCAGGTGTCAGCCATGACACGCGTGGCCACGACGCGCACGTTGCCCTTGTGCTTGACGGTGTGCTCAAGCTGGTACTCCGTCTCTTTGCCGCCCTCCAACCAGGCAAACTCCCAGTTCCAGCACACCATGCCGCCAAACGTCGCGCGCTTGAAACGCGCTTCTTCTGTGAGGCTCTCCTCCCAGTCCTCGCACCACTCAGCCATGCGCACATGCCGCTCATCAGCACCGGCCAGCTCCTTGACCCTGAGCTTGCCAAACTGGGCATCGGCAGCTGCGTTCGCCAGCGCCACCTAGCTGTAGACATCCTGTGATGAGCCGACTACCTGCATCTCGTGATGGTTGCGCGTGCGGTCTTGCGTGTCGGCATAATTGTAATCCTGCGTGCGTGTGGTGGTGCGTGTGTTTGTGAGGGCGACTTTTTCTTCCTCCTCCTCGCGATGCAGCGGCACACGCGCGGCTATTCAACTTCTCCACACCAATACCCACATAGCAGTCCTCGAATCCCTCGCTAAACTTCTTGACGCTGGCAGATAGCTCCCAGCGAACCACGAACACGTCTGGCAGCATGCCTGCTTGGCCGATTGCTGGGAGCGGCGTCGACTTGTTTACCAGCTGGCTCTGCAGTGCCTCGATGTGCGCCATCTCCTCGTACGCCTGCCGCACGTTGGCAGCGGTGCCGGCCCACGCCTTGGCGGCTGCCTTGCTTGCCTGCGCGGCGGTCAGTGGTGACGGCGCGGTCGTCGAGTGGAGAGATCTGAGGAACTGCTCGGCGTACAGCTTCTCGGCGGTGCGCGGCTCCGACATGTTTTTGCCAGATGGCCCTGGCCTGGCAGCAACTGCTTCCTGGACGGGAGGATTTGGTTGATCAGAGAGCGTGCACCAGTGGGCATGGCTTGCGTGCACCAGTGGGCAGGCACGAATGCGCATGCACGCACAGTCGCATGGCGCGGCAGGGCGTGCTGGCTGGATGGGCGTGCATGTGGTCCACCCTCAATGCACGTGCCATGCGGACCATTCCTGATGCGCACAGGTGCCAGGGAGGCACAGGAGCTGCCTGGCAGGCACACACGACGACACACTGGGGCTCACATGGGGGGCGGCAGCAGCAGCAGCAGCGAGGGACGAGCTCCGCGATTCAGGACGCGAGAAGCAGGGGCTGATGAGGTGTCGATAGCAGAGAGAGTGGGTCATCGAGAGGGTGACGAGAATGAGCGAGACCGACCGCTGCTCCCGTGCGATGTGTGCACTCTCACACTCCGGCGTGTGGGCACTTGGGACATCAGGCGCCTCTGATTCCCTGGAAGGTCCAACTGACTGGAAAGGAGCATCAGAGAGCATCTTGCTGCAAGAGGGGAGGTCTGCAGGGAGGAGAGGTGGAGGTCAAGGGATGGACGAGGGATGCACAACGGCTGGCGCCCTTTCAGTCGCGCTCTCTCTCACGAGCATTTACACTTCCCCGCACGTTATCGTGTGCTCGACACAAGCGTGAATCTCACACCCCCAGCCATCCCTGGAAATATACCAAGTCCCCGCATGCTGTTCTCACTGATCTGACTCTGAATGCTCTGATGGTGCCTGCCCCGACCTGAGACGGTCACAGTTGAGTTGCAGCTGAGAAGCAAGCTTAGCAAGCCTTCTCAAGTGTCAGCCAAGAAGCGCGCTGCCACCACGTGCACGTTGTCCTTTTGCTTGACGAAGTGTTCAAGCTCGTTCTCAGTCTCTTCGCTGCCCTCCGACCAGGCAAACTTCCAGTTCCAGCACACCATGCCGTCAGGCGTCGTGCGCTTGAAGCGCACTTCATCAGTGAGGCGCTCCGCCCAGTCCTCGCGCCAGTCAGCCACGCGCGCACGCCGCTCATCGGCACTGGCCAGCTCCGCGTGCCTGAGCTTGCCAAACTGGGCATCGGCAGCTGCGTTTGCCAGCGTCACCGTGCTGTAGACATCCGCCGATGAGCCGACCACCTGCATCTCGTGATGGTTGCGCGTGCGGTCTTGCGTGTCGGCGTAGACGTAATCCTGCGTGCGTGTGGTCATGTGCGTGTGTGTGCGTGCGAGCGACTCTTCCTTCCTCCCTCTCCGTGATGCAACGGCATACTCGCAGCTATTGACCTTTTGCCACTGCAATACTTACACAGTGTTCGTCGTCAATTGTGCGCTCGTCAAACTTCTTGAGTGTGGCCAACAGCTCCCAGCGCACAACGAACACACCTGGCAGCACGCCTGCTTGGCCGAATGCTGGGAGCGGCGCTGACTTCTTTGCCTTCTTTGCCAGCTGGCGCTGCAGCGGCTCCATGGCCTGGGGGTGAGCCATCTCCTCGTACTTCTGCCGCACGTTTTCAGCGGCGCCGGCCCACGCCTTGGCGACTGCCTTGCTTGCCTGTGCAGTGGTCAGAGGTGACGGCGCGGACGTCGAGCGGAGAGATCTGAGGAACTGCTTGGTGTACAGCTGCTCGGCGGTGCGCTGCGCTGGCATGTTTGCCAGTTGGCTCTGGCCTGGCAGCAGCTGGTTCCTGGGCGCGTGTAGGAGCGGATTTGGTTGTTCCAGAGAGTGAGCGCCAGTGGGCACGGCTGGGTGATGCAGTGACAGTCAGTGCAACATGGGCTGGGTTGGGCTGGCATGGATGGGCTGCATGGCGGCGCAGGGCGTGCTGGCAGCATTGGATGTGAGGTCCGTCGTCAATGTACGTGCCATGCAGACCTTTCCTTTAACACGCGCAGGCACAAGAACTGCCTGTGGCAGGCATACACGACGACGCACTGGGGCTCAGATGGGGTGCAGCAGCTGCAGCAGCAGCGAGGGACGAGCTCCGCGATTCAGGACGCAGGGGCAGGTGATTTGCCGATGGCAGCGGGAGTGTGTCGTCGTGAGGGTGACGAGAATGAGCGAGATCGACGAGTGTGGGAGTGCAACGTTTGCACTCCCACACTCCGGCGTGTGGACACTTGGGACAGAGGCTTCTGATGCCATTCCCTTAGAGGGTCCAAATGACTGCAGAGGTCCTGTTTAAATAGGGGAGGAGCCAACTGACTGGAGAGGAGCATCAGAGAGCATCTTGCTGCAAGAGGGGAGGCCTGCATGGAGGAGAGATGGAGGTCGAGGGACGGACGAGGGATGCACAACGGCTGGCCGTTCTCTGAGTCGCTCTCACAAGCACAAGCACAAGCACAAGCACTTAACCTTCCCCACACGTCATTGTGTGCATGACTCTCAAACCCTCAGCCATCTCTGGAAACCTATAGGAAGTACCCGCACGCTGTCTCGCTGATCTGACCCCTGAATTCTCTGATGGTGCTTGCCCTGACCTGAAACGATCACAGCTGAGTGGCAGCTGCAGCTGTGTGCGCTACCAGATCTGAGTTTCCGGCCTTGGCCAGCACACGCGCGCGCACCACGCGCACTGAGCCCTTGTATGCGACCAGGTGGTCGAGGTCGTGGCGCTCGTCCTGCTCCTCCCAGGCGAACTCCCATCGCCAACACGCCGCACCGTCGGCGCCCGTGCTCTCCGTGAACTCAGTGAACTCCACCGCATCGCCGTCCTCATCCTTGTCGTCGTCCGCATCTTCGTAATCGCTGTCCTTGGCAGTCGCGAGCAGGGCGCGCTGCTTGGCCCCGAGCAGCTCGCTGAGCCGGAAGTTGTCAAACTGAGCGTTGGCAGCTGCGTTGGCCGCTGCCACTGTGCCGTACACGTCCTCCAATGAGCCAATCACCTTCATGTTGTGCTGGCTGCGGATTTGATCCTGCTTGTACTCCTACGTGTGCATGCGTGTGTGCGTGCGAGTGAGGCTCTCCGAGACTCAGCGGCGCTCGCGTGCACGCACCCGCGACTGCATAACTTTGGCACACACCCACATCGAACTGGTCAGCGTACGCGTGCCTGCCGAACGTCTTGATGGCGGCAGATAGCTCCCAGCGCACCACAAACACGTCTGGGAACACGCCTGCTAGGGCAGGCAGCGCCGGCCGAGCCGGCACCGACTTCGCAAGCGGCTGCCTGGGCGCGTTGCCACCGGAGGACATTGCGGCTATCTGCTTGGTGCGGGCCATTTGTCTGCTGTTGACAGGCGGTTGGTTGTTTTGAGAGAGGGGGCGCGCTCAGTGGGCTTAAGGGCATGAGTGGGCATGCACGCACAGCACGGCTGTCGCATGCCATGATGGCGCAGTAGGGCGTGCTGGCAGCCATTGGACTTCGCGCAGTGAGCAGGCTGCCTCCGCCCCGCTGGACGCACATATAGCAGGCGAGCACGAGAGGCTGCCTGCAAGGCACACACGACACGTCGCACTCACTGGGCTCACATGGGGGGCAGTAGCATGAGCAGCAGCGAGCGAGGGGCGGCAGGCAAGATCCGCGAGGCGAGGATTGAGAGGACGGAGAGGTGACGATGGCAGCAGGAGGTCGTGTGGTGCATGCCACCCTGGCGTCACCGCTGGCGTTGGTATAGCACCTGATTGCCATCCTGCAGGGACCAGAAGGGACCGTAGATCTGTCACAGTAACAGTAACACAGTAACACGGGGTTTCCAGCTAAGCAGGCTACTCTTCTACTAAAGACACCCGCCGATACTCCGGCACACTTAAGTACTACAGTACCGCCGGCTCCCGGCCGATAGACTACCGCTCCCGCCGGCTAGACTACCCCAAACAGCGGTCTCTGAGAGACATGTCTGGCAAGGAGCATATAGGAGAGGACCTTCCTCAGGGTCACAGTAGTGGCCTTGTGGCCAGTCAAGCCGGCAGAGCCGACTGGCGCTGACTGGAACGGTCCCCGCCTGGCAGTGCATGGCTGTCCAGCTCTCGTTTGCATGGGGCTCAGCCGGCGCCCCATGCCTCATGCATGGCCAGGTCCCACCCTCCAGGGGTGCATGGACGACAGAGTTGTCATGGAGGCTGCCTGAAGACCTTCCAACGCCAGTCACCGGCAGACGAGCGACCCCGAGGATGAGCGCGGTGACGAACGCTGCGATTGGTGAAGCGGATTTACTCTGTGTTGCCTCGGCGGTCGCCACCGCTGAAGCCGTGATGGTAGCCCGCCTCCACGGGCAGCCATCTTGACCAATGTCCAGCATGCATTGACGGGCGCCAGCTCCTCCGCTCGTCGATCAGCTCGTCGAGATCGGTGCCGCATGGCGTCCTGCATGGGGGGAGGATAAGGGCCGTCTCCCAGCACGGGCCGCGGCAGCGCCGCGGCTACTCGCCAAGCCATGGCAGCGCCGGGCAAGCCGCTCCTGAAGTGTTCCACCGAGGGGCAGTCTAGCAGGAGCCGGGCCAGTCGTATTTTACCCCGCTCGTCAGCGGCACGGAGATCCTCGTCACCAGCAGCGCCGCATTGCTGGGTCCAGGGCTCGGCGACGAGAACGCGCCTCCGTTCATCGAGCCCCGTAGATCTGTCAGAGGAGGTAATCCACAAAGAGGGGAGGCCATGGAGAGAAGAGGCGGTGGTCGAGGGCCCGGGACGGATGCAGACGGCTGGACTGCCCGGTCTGGCTCTCTTGCTTCAAGCACTGCCACACGCGCAGTCGCGAGTGCGTGTGTGTGACTCTCAAACTCACGGCCACCCCAGCTGTTTACATCCCATCCCAGTGCTACGATCCCCAGAGCAGGACACCGTCCATCATGGAGCACGCCTGCTCCGCAAGATGATGTAAGCACTTGAAGCCAAGTTCGAGTTAAGGGCAGCAGAGATAAGGGCCCAGTCGGCAAGTTGAAGTAGAAATTGTATGCGACGCGCACAGGGGGGGGGGGCGGGGCAGAAAGTTGTTTTGCAGGCATGGTAGATCTCCGCATCCAAGCCCGTAGCCCAGGCAAGACAGCTGTCTTCAGCCACGAGGGCAATGGTCTTGTTCCATGGGGTGGGCGAAGGCGGGGTTCGGGGTTGCAACACAGGGCAGGGAGGTTGGTGGTTACCCGGCCCGGGATGGCGGAGCAGCTGAACTCCGTGGCGCTGCCCATGCCGGTCACGCCGATGCTGGTATCGCAAGGCAGGTCGTTCGTGGCGCGGCTGTTGTCAATGAAGTCTGTCATGCCGGGCGCAGATGTGACCGAGGAGTAGAACGCCACCGAGTCGGACTGCAGCGGGAACGTGACCGAGAGGATGATGGCGCCATTCACATCTGTGCAGGTCACGGCGATGGGCTTGTTGATGCCCTGGGTGTTGTCGACCGAGATGTTGATTGCAGCCTTGAGACCAGTGCCATCGGTAGCGCAGCTGATTGCGGCGGAATAGACAGCCATGGACACGTAGCCGGAGGGGGGAGGCGATGTGGGGGTTGGCGGGGCATAAGGCTTGGGAGGCGGTGGAGTAGGCCTGGGAGGGGGGGGAGCGGGGCGAGGCGGGGGAGTAGGACTGGGAGGGGATGGAGGTGAACGGAGACGAGGAGATGGGAGTGAGGCTTGGGCGTTGGGGAGGGGCGGTGGAGGCGACAAACATAGCCGGAGGGCGGGGAGCAGGGGGCGAGAGGGGCAGGGGAGGAGGTTGGAGGAGGCAGCGTTTGGCATGCGGGGTGATGGTGATGCGTGGGGGTGATGCGGGGAGGGTGAGGGGAGGCGACGCCAGGCGGCGCAGGGGGGGCGACGGGCGTGAGAGAGGGGCATGCGGCGAGGGTGGAGGGGAGGGGAGGGAATGTGGAGGAAAAGGCGGCGGGGGAGAGCACGGACCAGGGGCCATAGCGGGAGGCTCGGTGGGCGTGCAGCAGCGGTGTTGGGCGGCGGTTAGGAGAAAAGCGAGTCGAATGCTGGCCGCGAAACGAAGTGACGTTGTTCGCGGAGCCCGGAAACAGCCGACTTATCCTTGACCACACAGGTTTGAGAAGAGCGTGCGTCGAGAGGCACGGTGAGGCTAGGGCAGACAGGGTCCTTGCAGTCGAGCGTCCACCACAGCAGGGAGTGGCAGGCTCTGTGGATAGAATCTCCGCTGTAGGTGAAGTTGGGTGCCGCAGATGCATCGAACTCAATCATCACCGCGTCTACGTTGTGAACGTTCGCGGTGGCGTCGGACGCGGAGGATGCAACGGCTGTGCATACCACGCACGTTAAATGGGTCTCAGGCATGTGTCAGGGTTGTGAGCCACCAGAACGAGCTGCCAGAAGCTTGCGCGTATTGTTGCAGAAGCTCAACTGCAGCGTCGCAGGTTCGACGTGTGTGTGGGGTGAGGTGCTGTGTGGAGGGGTGGGGGGGGCAAAGGTCAGGGGGGCGGGTGATGCTGATCCCCCGTTAGGTGTAGGGGTTAGAGTTAGGGTTTAGGGTGCAGGGTTAGGGTCATGCTGCTCCCCATTAGAGAGGGAGGAGCAAGGGGAAGGCAGAATGTAAGTGTTGTACACAGTTACATCGGCTTTCCAGCAAAGACACCTCTATCCTAGTACCAACCGCCTAGGGACCCAAGTACAGTTTCTGCCGAACAATTACTTGTGAGCGCAGACGCCACCAGCTGGCTGCCTGCCAACTTGCAGTCCCAGAGCAAAAAGAGACTATTGTGCGACGCCTCCCAAATAGTCCTAACTGCTTCCAGGCGGATAGGGGTCAAGTGGCGTTAGCCAATCTACTTGAATGTGTGACACACAAGCTGATTAGCAATCGGGCCTGCTGCGTACGTTCCAAATCAAGCGGAATTTCGAATTTGGACACCTGGGCGCCCCGAGATATGGGGTCCATAAGTTGGGGGTGGTGTGGGTGGGTAGGGGGGGCGGCAAACTAAATATGGGGGGTCGAGAACTATCTTTCCACTGGACCGATTTTGATGGGAAGGCCACCATTGGAACCGCCTTGATGAGGGGAGCACAAATCCACTCTCAGAAGAGACCCTGGGTTATAGGGTGGGAGTCCCCCCCCCCTGAACGCCCCAACTCCCCGCGTGCTCCCTGCGGTGCACCAAGTGCTCACCTAGGGATGTGGGCATCCTTCACGGATTGATATGGGACCTTTACCATGTGAATCTCCTTGGAGAGCACAGCAAAACACCTCAGGACAGTAAACCCTGAATCTGCCTGGAAAGTGTGAACTGGAGGGCCCACACTCCTGGTGGCGGCCATCTCGGCCAAGATATGGCGCGTTTTGGGGGGGTAATTTTGACCATCTTTTGGCAACTTAGACATTGCGATGGACAGCCCTCACTGTAAAGAAGCCATGCGCATCGGTCCCGGCTCCAGGCATGGCGTACTTAGTGAGATTGGGCGGGTGGGTGGGTGGGACCCCCCAAAAAAACTTCTACCATGTGTGTCAAAAATAACTTTTCTGCCCACCCCGTGGAGGTAACAGTAACACGTGGTTTCCAGCTTAGCAGGCTACTCTTCTACTAGAGACACCCGCCGATACTCCAGCACACTTGAGTACTAGAGTACCGCTGGCTCCCGGCCGATAGACTACCGCTCCCGCCGGCTAGACTACCCCAAACAGCGGTCTCTGGGAGACATGTCTGGCAAGGAGCATATAGGAGAGGACCTTCCTCAGGGTCACAGTAGTGGCCTCGTGGCCAGTCAAGCCGGCAGAGGCGACTGGCGCTGACTGGAACGGTCCCCGCCTGGCAGTACATGGCTGTCCAGCTCTCGTTTGCATGGGGCTCAGCCGGCGCCCCATGCTTCATGCATGGCCAGGTCCCACCCTCCAGGGGTGCATGGACGACAGAGTTGTCATGGAGGCTGCCTGAAGACCTTCCAACGCCAGTCACCGGCAGAGCGAGCCCCTTTTAAATGCTTCCCTCCACGGGGCTCGATTAACGGAGGCGCGTTCTCGTCGCCGAGCCCTGGACCCAGCAATGTGGCGCTGCTGGTGACGAGGATCTCCGTGCCGCTGACGAGCGGGGTAAAATACGACTGGCCTGGCTCCTGCTAGACTGCCCCTCGGTGGAACACTACAAGGAGCGGCTTGCCCGGCGCTGCCATGGCTTGGCGAGTAGCCGCGGCGCTGCCGCGGCCCGTGCTGGGAGACGGCCCTTATCCTCCCCCCATGCAGGACGCCATGCGGCACCGATCTCGACGAGTTGATCGACGAGCGGAGGAGCTGGCGCCCGTCAATGCATGCTGGACATTGGTCAAGATGGCTGCCCGTGGAGGCGGGCTACCATCACGGCTTCAGCGGTGGCGACCGCCGAGGCAACACAGAGTAAATCCGCTTCACCAATCGCAGCGTTCGTCACCGCGCTCATCCTCGGGGTCGCTCGTCTGCCGGTGACTGGCGTTGGAAGGTCTCAGGCAGCCTCCATGACAACTCTGTCGTCCATGCACCCCTGGAGGGTGGGACCTGGCCATGCATGAGGCATGGGGCGCCGGCTGAGCCCCATGCAAACGAGAGCTGGACAGCCATGCACTGCCAGGCGGGGACCGTTCCAGTCAGCGCCAGTCGGCTCTGCCGGCTTGACTGGCCACAAGGCCACTACTGTGACCCTGAGGAAGGTCCTCTCCTATATGCTCCTTGCCAGACATGTCTCTCAGAGACCGCTGTTTGGGGTAGTCTAGCCGGCGGGAGCGGTAGTCTATTGGCCGGGAGCCGGCGGTTCTCTAGTACACTCAAGTGGGCTGGAGTATCGGCGGGTGATCTCTAGTAGAAGAGTAGCCTGCTTAGCTGGAAACCCCGTGTTACTTGTTACTTGTATCACGCATCTGCAACATGCAACACGCAACACCACGCAACACGCAACACCCTGTGCACCCTGCGCCGGACTCACTGCCACTGGGGGTGAGGGTCCCGTTTGCGTGGATGTAGTCGCCGGCGGGGAGGTCCATTGAGAGGGAGAAGCCTTTGGTCATGCCCACCACAACCTACGTGCGGGCTCATGCGCAACACGCGGTCCTCATCCACGCTCAAAGTTTTTTAGTAGTAGATTAGCACCTACAGCGCCAGACTAGCGCCAGACTAGTCTTTCACCTGGGTCGCCACAACCGAAAGCCTCTTATGTAGAGATCCGAGGAAGTCCTTCGGATCCACAGGGCACTCTCGGCGAGCATACGGCACCACCCACCTCATGCGGCGCATTGTAGCCCCACATGTCGGTGGTGGTGAGCACGACGTTGAGATTCGCAACGGGATCGGAGCCAGGGGGCGAGGGCGGGGGGCTTGGCGGGGGACTTGGCGGGGGGCAGCTGTGCTGCCACCAGCGCCACCAGCGCCACCAGCACAATGCCTCGTGTCGCCATGACGTGCATGGTGTTGTTGGTGGCCGACCGACGGCGTGCGGAGGTTTCGCTGGGGCGTTTTTGCAGTGCTGGGGGGGGGACTATCTGCGCACACGGTATGCGGGTCCAGTCCCTTGCATGTGCACGTGGGGGCGCGTACAGAGATTGATGATGAGAGTTTTACAATCCACTTCTGGCGGTCACACGTACGGTTCCAAAGCTCCAGTGGGACTTAGAGAAACAAGGCTCAAGGCCCACAAAAGGTCAAGCTACAAGTAGCCCACGGTAACGCCATCCACACTTGGTGGCGGGCGCCAAGCAAGCAGCACCACTGTGCAGGCTGCACACCCAGCCCCTCAAATGGCCAGAGGGCGGACCCAAGGTATAAAACCATGAAGGGACCAAAAAGCCCTCCCCCAGACCACCGGAAGCGGGGCTAGTAGCACACCCGCCGCAGCACTCTACTCAGCGACCACACCGCACCCGCCACCGCACGCGTGTGGCGCCACCTCCCCTTCAAAAGAGATTGGTGGCGCATGCACTGGACACTGTTCGTGCACAAGCGTTCTCTGCGGCCAAACAGGCCATGCATGGCATCACATAGGTGTAGCAATTGCGTATGCTGCAAGGAGGGCGCCTTGGAATATGCCGAAAGGGCGACCCCTGACTAGACCAGCACGAGACCTCCTCCAAGGACGCGCCTCAGGCATACATCTCTTAGGAAGCACATTGCTTTGGAGGGCGTGTCCAGGGCGCACCCGAGTGTGCACACGTGCAGCTCACGTTTGCACGCACCCCCGGACCCTACTAACTTACTTGCTGTGCAGGCGCCGCGCCTGGGGCGGCGGCCACCACCCCTGCTCCCCTCCCTACCCAGCCCCCGGATATCTCGAAGCGCAAGGCGGTGTATTTTTTGCGTTTGTGCTCGTCCGCGCTCGGGGCCTGGGCCTGCTGCGAGTCTGAGTAGCGGTTGGCCAACCCATGGTTCACACGCCCAAATGATAATTGCTCGGCTCTCTCAGCCAGCGCAGCGCGGTGCATGGCGATTGCAACCCGCAAGGTCATGGGCATGCTGCAGGTGGTGGCCAGTCATGGTGCTCACGCGGAGCATCCCGGCCCGTCTGGAAGGCCCTGCCTGCACCGCCCCAGTGCTTCACGTGCCAGGGGGCGCCCGTCTCCCCTGTGTCCCTCATAAATGCCGCCCATAGCACGCGACTGAGGGGAGAATGGGGCGGTTGCACCACGAGAATCGCCACTGCACTGAAATACCTGTTGGTGAAGGCCGCTCTCTTGCTGCTGCTGGAGCCGCTTCTCGAAGGGCGGGCCGCGCAGGAAGGGCGTAGGAGGGAGGGGAGGTCGTGTGACAGGAACCACGTTTTTTGTGGATAGGAGTCGGACGCCTATTGTTTTCTCTACAGGTGTGAATACTCCAGCTAGGTCTCACCATAAGCTGTGGTTTGGCGCTACCGTGGGCTACCTTTGTAGCTTTACCTTTCTTTGGTGGGCCGTGTGCCTGCTCTCTTAAGTCCCGCTGGAGCTTTGGAACCGAACGTGTGACCGCAGTGGATTGTAAAACTCTCATCATAAGCTATGTACCGTGGAAGTGGCATAGGTCTTGGGTGTCCCCCCCTTTCCGAAACTTGGCCCACAGCCCCCCGGCTCCCCCCCTCGCGGCCAGAGCTCTTATATACACATCCCATGAAGCTGGTTGCGTTGGTAGAGGAGCAGACGCTGTATTGGCGGAGCGTCAATCCATGTTAACAAAACTTGGCCCACAGCCCTTCGACGTTCCCCCGCCCCATCCTCGCGGCCAGAGCTCCTGTATACACCCTCCATGCGGCTGGTTGCGTTGGTGGAGGAGCAGACGCTGCAACGGCAGAGCGCAAAGTGGGGCCCGCACCCAGCACAAAGTGCCCACAGGCAATGTCACGCTACGCACCAGCGGTAAGTCTTTATGCATCAACCGTTCACATCCTGGCGTCTGTACGGGCGTAGCCACTGTGTCCGCAGTGCCAAATAGGAGCACTTGTGTGGCCCACACCCAGGGTTGTACGGTACGTACGTATTTCGGGTCTGGAGCGTACGTACGTACGTATTTTTCGGAAATACGTACGTACGCTGGCCGTACGCGTGCGAAAATCGGGACGCCGCAGCACTATACGCCTTTCACTTGAACCACAAAAACGGTCATAACTCACGCTCCTGTGCTCGGATCGCAACCATTAAACATGCATTGGAAAGCTGATAGAAAGGGTTGTCCAGTGCAATCTAGTAGGAGGCGACCTGCAGGGCAGGGAGTTGCTGCCCTTTTTGTTTGTGGTGCGGTGCGAGATTAACGGAGGCGCGTTCTCGTCGCCGAGCCCTGGACCCAGCAATGCGGCGCTGCTGGTGACGAGGATCTCCGTGCCGCTGACGAGCGGGGTAAAATACGACTGGCCCGGCTCCTGCTAGACTGCCCCTCGGTGGAACACTTCAGGAGCGGCTTGCCCGGCGCTGCCATGGCTTGGCGAGTAGCCGCGGCGCTGCCGCGGCCCGTGCTGGGAGACGGCCCTTATCCTCCCCCATGCAGGACGCCATGCGGCACCGATCTCGACGAGTTGATCGACGAGCGGAGGAGCTGGCGCCCGTCAATGCATGCTGGACATTGGTCAAGATGGCTGCCCGTGGAGGCGGGCTACCATCACGGCTTCAGCGGTGGCGACCGCCGAGGCAACACAGATTAAATCCGCTTCACCAATCGCAGCGTTCGTCACCGCGCTCATCCTCGGGGGCGCTCGTCTGCCGGTGACTGGCGTTGGAAGGTCTTCAGGCAGCCTCCATGACAACTCTGTCGTCCATGCACCCCTGGAGGGTGGGACCTGGCCATGCATGAGGCATGGGGCGCCGGCTGAGCCCCATGCAAACGAGAGCTGGACAGCCGTGCACTGCCAGGCGGGGACCTTTCCAGTCAGCGCCAGTCGGCTCTGCCGGCTTGACTGGTCACGAGGCCACTACTGTGACCCTGAGGAAGGTCCTCTTCTATATGCTCCTTGCCAGACATGTCTCTCAGAGACCGCTGTTTGGGGTAGTCTAGCCGGCGGGAGTGGCAGTCTATCGGCCGGGAGCCGGCGGTACTCTAGTATTTAAGTGCGCTGGAGTATCGGCGGGTGTCTCTAGTAGAAGAGTAGCCTGCTTAGCTGGAAACCCCGTGTTACTGTTACTGTTACTGCGGTGCGAGCGCGTGCGCGCGTGGTGTGCCGCAGCACCCCCGCAGGCACGCCCCCCTACTGCAGTGCTGCTTACTGAGGTCATACAGATAGCCCGTGCTGCAAGCTTTCCAATGCAAGTCGAATGGCTCAAATCCAGGCAGAGGGCAGGGAGTTCCGTCCGCTGTTGTGTGCATCGTTGCAAGCGCGCGCGCGTGGTGCTGCAGCCGAACCCAAGGCCCACCCCCTACTGCAGTGCAATACTACAAATGAGCAGTGCTCTCGATAGCCCTTGTTACAAACTTTCCAGTGCAAGTAGAATGGTTTCGATCCAAGCTCAGGAACGTGAGCTATGGCCGTTTTTGTGTTTCAAGTAAAAGGCGTCTAGTGCTGCGTACAGCGCGTACGTATATACGCTCCCTCACGTACGTACGTACGTACGTACGAAAAATACGTACGTACGCGTACTCACGTACCGTGCAACCCTGCCCACACCACGGCATGCGCGCACCCTTGGCGCGCTCCGCGCGCTTCAGCGCGGTACTTCTATCTATTGACCGCCCCTGTAAGCTACTGCTGACTGCACAGCGCCAAGAGGGAGTTTTTGTGTGTGTCTGTTGCAGATCGCGTTGAGTCACCCACCCACCCCCAGCCTTGTCCCAGCTGCTGCTGGGACAAGATGCAAGATGCAGTGGTGGTCAAGCACCACTGAAAGGCAGCCTGCCAACACCAGGTGGTCTATGCTGACGAGAGTGCATGCAGCCCATGCACCCCCATGCGCGCCCACCGCCTGCGCTCCGCGCGCACAGCGCGTGTTGCCCACCCCTGTTCCTCTACCACCCCAGGCACCTGGAGCATGGATGCGAGGCAGCTGCGGCGCTGAGCGCGCTGCGCGTGGCTGCTGCCACACTGCTAGCTGAGGCTGACCCCCCACCCACCCGCCCATCCAAGCCTGCAGCCTGCGCTTCGCGCGGGCAGCGCGCGCTGCCTGCCCTTGTGCCTCTTCCATCCCAGGCACCTGGAGCATGGATACTGGGCGGCGGGGCGGCAGTGATCGAGTGCGGCAGCGACGCTCGCGTGTGAGCGGCAGATGGCGGCACGGCGGCAGTGTGCGCTGCGCGAGCGTGTGCAACTGCAACACTCGCGTGTGAGCGACCGCATAGCTCGCTTGTGCACGGCGGATGGCGGCACGGCGGCAGCGCGCGCTGCGCGAGCGTGTGTGATCGCGATGCTCGAGCACGTGTGCGACCGCGACGCTCACTTGTGCTCGGCGGATGGCGGCACGGCGGCAGCGCGCACTGCGATCAAGTGCGGCCGCGACGCTCGCGTGTGCGCACCAGATAGCGGCGGGGTGGCAGTGCCCGCTGCAATCAAGTGCCGCCGCGCCGCTTGCGTGTGTGCGCCAGATAGCGGTGGGGTGGCAGTGCCCGCTGTGATCACCTGCGGTCACGTCGCACGCGTATGCGTAGCAGATGGTGGCAGGGCGACGGCACGCACTGCAATCAAGTACGGCCGCAACGCTCGTGTGTAAACGACAGAAGGTGGCGGGAAGGCTGCGTGCGCTGCGATCAAGTGCGGTCGCAACACTCGTGTGTGCGCGGCACATGGTGGCGGGGCGGCAGCCCGCACTGCGATCAAGTGCGGCCGCAACGCGCACGTGTGCGTGACAGATGGCGGCACGGTGGCGGTGTGCGCTGTGTGCGCTGTGTGCGTGTGCATGCACGGCCGCGACGCTCGCGTGTGTGCGGCAGATGGTAGCAGGGCAGCGGTGTGCGCTGCGGCCGAGTGCGGTCGTGACAGCGCACGCACGGCAGATGGCGGCACGTCGGCGGTGTGTGCTGCACTCAAGCGCGGCCGCGACGCTCACGTATGCGCGGCAGATGGCGGCACAGCGGCAGCACACGCTGCGTTCAAGTGCGGCCGCGGCGCTCACGTGTGCGCGGCAGATGGCAGCGGGGCGGGGGGCGGGCTGTGAACGAGTGCGGCCGCGACGCTCGCTTGTGCGCGGCAGATGGCGGCGGGGTGGCAGTGCCCGCTGCGATCAAGTGCGGTCACGGTCGCTCGCGTGTGAGTGTCAGATAGCGGCAGGGCGGTGTGGGCTGCAAGCGTGTGCATGTGCGGCCGCGGCGCTCGCGTGTGTGTGTCAGATGGCGGCAGGGTGGCGGTGTGCGCTGTGAGAGCGGCCACAATGCTCATGTGTGCGCGGCAGATGGCGGCAGGGCGGCAGTGCGTGCTGAGACCGAGTGTGGTCGCGACGCTTGCATGTGCGCGGCGGATGACGGCAAGGCGGCGGTGTGCACTGCGGCCGTGTGCGGTGGCGACACTCATGTGTGTGCGGCAGATGGCGGCAGGGTGGCAGTGAGAGCTGTGAGCGCGTGCGCTGTGAGCGTGTGTGGCCACGACGCTTGAGTGTGCACGGCGGATGGTGGCAGGGCTGCAGTGCACGCTGCGGCTAAGTGCGCTCGCAGCACTTGTGTGTGTGCGGCTGATGCCGGCAGGGCGGCAGGGCGCGCTGCGACCGAGTGTGTGTGGCTGTGACGCTCGCATGTGCGCAGCAGATGACGGCACGGCAGGGACATGGCCTGGAAGGGCCATATGAACTTCAGATGCATGCTCATAATTCCTGGAATGTGGGTGTGAGACAGTGTCTGCATCTTCTGGGTAGCCTGGTCGCGCGTTCAAGCCACCCGAAAGGCCACCCGAAAGGCTACTTTCAAGGGAGGGTGATCTGAGTGACCTTCTCTGATCGGCCTGAAACTTTGCACATGTCATTGAATGCCCATATAAAGGTCAAGTGCATGCTCAGAATGCCAAAAATGAGCGGTCGGGTAGTGGCTGCATGTGCTGGGTAGCCCCCGGTCACGCGCTCGAGCCACCCGAAAGCCTGCCCCAAAGGGAGGAGGGTCTTGGTGACTTTCTTCGATTGGCCTAAAACTTTGGACACGACATGGCATCGACATATGCAGGTCAGGTGCTTCATCAGAATGCCTAAACTTTGGGTTCAGGTAGTAGCTGCGTTTGCTAGGTAGCCCCCGGTCACGCGTTGAAGCCGATGTAGAGGCGAGGTCATGCCAGTCAAGGGCCGCTCTCTATCATCAATCCCAGCAAGTTAGCAGAGCACACGAGCAGTGCATCAGGATCATCAGAGGGGGTCTGGTTGCTGCGATGAATCGCCGCAGCCCGAGGAAGTGGACTGGTTTGTGAGTGTGACATCTCTAGGGCAGATCTAGAGGCGGAGCCATGCCATCATCGACCACTCTCCTCTCTCATTGACCCCACTGGGGTCACTCGCTGGGCCAGCAAGTGATCAATGAATCACGGTCATCAGAGGTGGTCCGGTTGTTTTGATCATTCGCCGCCGCCCGAGGAGGTTGACAGTGTGTTGAGTGTGCAAGATACTTTGAGTGTGACAGATGGCAGATGCAGGGGTGGGTCCACGCCCATCATTGACCGCTCTCTCCCATTGACCTCAAAAGTCTTAAGAGCCCAGGAGCACTGGCAGTGCATCAGAGTCATCACAAGGGGCCCGGTCGTGGCAATACTTTGATACATAACAGGTGACTGTACTACATTAGGATCATCTTGCTTCGACCAAACACACACACATGCACACACCACTACCGCATAGCCGAGCATCACAGCGCGTGCACACGTGAGCGTCGCGGCCGCACTCGATCGCAGCGCGCCCTGAAGCGCTGCCACCATCTGCCGCGCACACGTGAGCGCCGGGGCCGCACGCGCGCCCCGCCGCCCCGCCGCCATCTGCCGCGCACACGTGAGCGCCGCGGCCACACTTGCTCACAGCGTGCGCTGCCGCCATCTGCCGCGCACACGTGAGCGTCGCGGCCGCACTCGATCGCAGCGCGCACTGTCGCCGTGCCACCATCTGCCGCGCACACGTGTGTGTCGCGGCCGCACTTGATCACAGCGGGCGCTGCCGCGCTGCCGCCATCTGCCGCGCACACGTGAGCGCCGCGGCCGCACTTGAACGCAGCGTGTGCTGCCGCCGTGCCGCCATCTGCCGCGCACAAGCGAGCTACACGGCCGCTCACACGCGAGGTTGCGGCCGCACACGCTCGCGCAGCGCACACTGCCGCCGTGCCGCCATCTGCCGCTCACACGCGAGCGTCGCTGCCGCACTCGATCACTGCCGCCCCGCCGCCCAGTATCCATGCTCCAGGTGCCTGGGATGGAAGAGGCACAAGGCAGGCAGCGCGCCCTGCCCGCGCGAAGCGCAGACTGCAGGCTTGGATGGGCGGGTGGGTGGGGGTCAGCCTCAGCTACAAGTGTGGCAGCAGTCACGCGCAGCGCGCTCAGCGCCGCAGCTGCCTCGCATCCATGCTCCAGGTGCCTGGGGTGGTAGAGGAAAAGGGGTGGGCAACACGCGCTGTGCGCGCGGAGCGCAGGCGGTGGGCGCGCATGGGGCCTGAGGGGGTCTGTGAGGGGAGGTGACGTCATACGCGTGCGCTGGCGGATGTGCTGTGGTCGCTGAGTTGAGTGTTGCGGCGGGTGTGCTACCAGCCCCGCTTCCACTGGTTTGGGGGAGGGCTTTCTGGTCCCTTCATGGTTTTATACCTTGGGCCTGTCCTCCGGCCACTGGAGGGGTTGGGTGTCGAGCCTGCACTGTGATGCTGCTTGCTTGGTGCCCGCCACGCCGTGGTTTGGCGCTACCGTGGGCTACCTTTGTAGCTTTACCTTTCTTTGGTGGGCCTCGTGCCTGCTCTCTTAAGTCCCGCTGGAGCTTTAGAACCGAACGTGTGACCGCCGGCAGGGGATTGTAAAACTCTCATCATAAATGGGGGTGCATGGGCTGCATGCACTCTCGTCAGCACAGACCACCTGCTGTTGGCAGGCTGCCTTTCAGTGGTGCTTGACCACCACTGCATCTTGCATCTTGTCCCAGCAGCAGCTGGGACAAGGCTGGGGGTGGGTGGGTGACTCAACGCGATCTGCAACAGACACACACACAAAAAATCCCTCTTGACGCTGTGCAGGCAGCAGTAGCTTACAGGGGCGGTCAATAGATAGAAGTACCGCGCTGAAGCGCGCGGAGCGCGCCAAGGGTGCGCGCATGCCGTGGTGTGGGCCACACAAGTGCTCCTATTTGGCTCTGCAGACACAATGGCTACGCCCGTACAGACGCCAGGATGTGAACTTTGGATGCATAAAGACTACGTTACCGCGGGTGCGTAGCGTGACATGGCCTGTGGGCACTTTGCGCTGGGTGCGGGCCCCACTTTGCGCTCTGCCGTTGCAGCGTCTGCTCCTCCACCAACGCAACCAGCCGCATGGAGGGTGTATACAGGAGCTCTGGCCGCGAGGATGGGGCGGGGGAACGTCGAAGGGCTGTGGGCCAAGTTTTGTTAACATGGATTGACGCTCCGCCAATACAGCGTCTGCTCCTCTACCAACGCAACCAGCTTCATGGGATGTGTATATAAGAGCTCTGGCCGCGAGGGGGGGAGCCGGGGGGCTGTGGGCCAAGTTTTGGAAAGGGGGGCACACCCAAGACCTATGCCACTTCCACGGTACATAGCTTATGGTGAGACCTAGCTGAATATTCACGTGGAATATTACACGTGGAATATTATTATTGATGATTATGCAGCTGCATGAATACCGCTAACACACAGGCTTGCGTGCTTGCATACGAACGCAAGCACGCAAGCAGCCTAGGTCAGCGCCGCTCATCTCCTTAACTCCTCAACTCCTGAACTCCCCACACACACGCCTGCCGCACACACTGCAAGGCGCACCCCACCCCCCTGTTCCTATGCCACCCCATGCACCTATACTAGTGACTAGTAGTGTGCCATGAAGATCGCTGCGCGGGGGTCGCGCTCTTGGCAGCGCCCCCACATCTGGACGGACAACTGCTGACCTCCCCAGCTACTCACGCACTCACGTTGCGAGGCGTGCGCGCTCCTGTTCCTGGTCCTCTAACACCCACAAAACATATAGTATGCATGCAGCTCTCGCGCATTGTGCAGCGTCCCCACGATTTGACTGACAACTGCCGACCTCCCTCCTCACACACCACACGCACACAAAGCACCCCCGAGCACAGGGGGGGGGGGGGGGTAGGAAAGTCGATTTCAGACCCCATGCCCCAAAACTTCGAATTTTGAAACCGGACCGGCGCCATGCCCTTCCCCTCGCTCAGTTGCGTCCGTATCCTCCCTAAAAAAAACTGGCTACGGGGGGTTGGTTAGTTGGTCCGGGGACTTTTCCAAAAACAATTGCAACTTTCTACCTCCGTTCAACACGAGAGTGGGCGCGTTGAATGCCTGTCGTCAAGAGGAGTCCAAATCCACCCTCAAATCATCCACACACCCAATACATATTGCAGGGGTGTGGGAGTCCCACACCGGGCAGCAGGTGTGGACCACTGGTTCACATCCCCTGAGAGCCAGGATGCTCTGCAGACCTCCGATTGGGCTGGGGGTGGGCGCGCTAGATTCGTGTTGCAACACAGATGCCAAATGCATGCTCATTCATGCGGCTCATTAGTTGGGAGGGTGTGGGTGGGGCCATGGAGTGTGGGCCTGCCCGGGGGCGTGTGGCCACCTTCTGAGGCCAGTTTCAAGAAGTTGGAGTGAGTTGCACAGACACCCACTGAAACCATGGACAGGGAATGATGTTATGGAGCTGCACACCAAGTTTTAGTTGCAACAGATAAGGCCAGGGTGTACGTGGGGTTGGTTGGTCCCCCGGGGACTTTTTCAAAAACATACGGCATGGGTTACAGTTACAGTTACAGTTACATCGACTTTCCAGCAAGACTACCTCTAGTCCTAGTACCACCGCCTAGACCCAAGTACAGTTCTGGCCCTAACAATTACTTGTGAGGGGCGGTAGCCACCAGCCGGCTGCCTGCCAACGTGTAGTCCCAGAGCAAAAAGGAGAGCTATTGTGCGACGCCTCCAAAATAGGTCCTAACTGCTTCTAGGGGATAGGGGGTCAAGTGGCGCTTGCCAATCTACTTGACCGCCGTGGTGGAGGGGCCGGCGCCTGAGGGGCAGCCGGACCGTACACCACGGCTCTCCACCCGACCCTATCCTGAGCACGCTCAAACGCCGTGTCCGAAAAAGTCTTCCAATCAGAACGAGTGCCACTAGTTTCGCCTAGCTGCTGAATCAGTAGCTTAAGAAAATAGTGTCGGGAGGAGGCTGGAGGCCGGCCTTGCTGCCGAGCCACATCCATTGTGCAGTCAAAAGTCGTACGAGGAAGACGAGAAGCCGGCATGCGCATCACATGGCCTAGCCACTGCATTGATCGCTTTGCCACAAGGCTCTCAATTGGCTCAGTGTCGCACGCCTGCCGAATATAAGTTAATCTGTGCCGGTCGACCAGGCGCACACCCAGAATGCGACGAAGGCAGTTAGAGTGGGCAACCTCCAATCGAGTCACTTGTGTTTTAGTAGGGGCCCATGTTTCGCAGCCGTACAGAAAGTGGGGCAGCACGAAAGTGTTGTAAACCCGCATCTTAGACTGCACTTGCATCTAACGGCATGAGGTTTGAAAAAAAAATCCTGCCCCCTCCCCTGCCCGAGCATAAGATTTGTGCTAACAAAAACATGGCCAGAGCAGCACACAAACACACACACGCACACGCCTGACATGCACACTGAGAGGCGCGCTCAACGCCCCCCTCCCCCCCCTCCCCCCCTTCTCCGCTGCCACCCCAGGCACCCATAGAAAGCATCACATACAAATCGCGGTTTGTCGAGCTGGCGAGGCAGTGCCGCCTCATTTCGAATGCCAACTGATGAACTCCCCCCCAACTGCTGAACTCACACACACACACACACACACACTCACACACACGCACACACACACACACACACCACCACCTGGTAGGCTGGCACGCTGCGAGGCCTTGCGGGCTTTCCTAGCACAGCCCCCCTAGATGTGTAGTGTAGGCCTTTACTCACGCCCCGGGGTCCTCCGGGCGAGTACGTGTACCTGTGAAACCCCACACACACCACGCGCACACACGCCTGCCACGCGCACTGAGAGGCGCGTTTACAGCTCCCCCTGCTCTTCTGGTACCCTGGTACCCATAGTAAGCGTGCCGTGAAGATCGCGGATGTATAGAGCTGGCGAGGCAGTGCCGCCCCGTCTCGACTGCCAACTGCTGAACTCACCCCCCACATAACACGCACACAGGCACACCTGCCGCACGCACTGAGAGGCATGCACACTGCCCCCCCCCCCTGCTCCTCTGCCACCCCGGGCACCTAGCAGGCGCGTGGCGCGTGGATTATCCCCCTAAACATAGACACTGTGTTCTGGCATGGTAGCCACGGTTCAGTGACTCTTTTAAGCGGGGTAGTCTCCTTGGCACTCCGTTTAGGGGTTGAGATTGGTGCCGCCGCATCCGCCATCAATTCTAGGGAGGTACAATGCTGCTGGGGGTGTGCTAAACAGGGGGCAGAATCCACAGTGTCTACCGACACCTGTGTCCAGTGGCAGCGTCAGTCCTTTAGTCGACTGTTGAAGCCGCTGTTGAATGCTGTTGAATGCTGTTGATATCCGGTCGAATCAACCAAGAGCTGATTCAAGTGGCGTTCGACAGGGTCGCGATGTTGATTCAACCGCCGGGTTGAATCAACTCCGTTTCAACACCTCCACACTAGTGTGTCGGTTTTCTTGCTCGTTGCTGATCTGCTGAGGTCGTGAATGTGCAGGAATGGTTCTAGAAGGTGATCTGCAAGCGTATGTGCCCAGGGGGGGGGGGGGGTTCCGGGGTGTAGGGGACAGCTGGTTTTACACGCCGCGCACCACGTGTTTTAGGGGGAGTATTGAGATGTTCCGTCCTGGAAATGGACAATTTATAACTTGAGATTTTGTAGATTGCTCAATGGGTTAGGCATTAGGCCATTTGAGGGGCTGGGTGTGCAGCCTGCACAGTGGTGCTGCTTGCTTGGCGCCCGCCACCAAGTGTGGATGGCGTTACCGTGGGCTACTTGTAGCTTGACCTTTTGTGGGCCTTGAGCCTTGTTTCTCTAAGTCCCACTGGAGCTTTGGAACCGTACGTGTGACCGCCAGAAGTGGATTGTAACCAAACATCATCAAAAAAAATGCAACCGCGCGCGCCTCGTGGTTGACGGCGAGCGGGTGGCTGCACCTGTTTGTTAGTTGCATCTCCTCTGGGGGTGTGTTTGAAGGGAGGTGGCGCCACACACGTGCGGTGGCGGGTGCGGTGTGGTCGCTGGGTAGAGTGCTGCGGCGGGTGTGCTACCAGCCCCGCTTCCAGTGGTTGGGGGGAGGGCCTTTCTGGTCCCTTTATGATGATGATGAGTTTTTACCTTTATGGTTTTATACCTTGGGCCCGCCCTCCGGCCACTGGAGGGGTTGGGTGTGGAGCCTGCATTGTGGTGCTGCTTGCTTGGTTGGCGCTACCGTGGGCTACTTTTGTAGCTCGACCTTTTTGGTGGGCCTCGTGCCTGCTCTCTTGAGTCCCGCTGGAGCTTTGGAACCGAACGTGTGACCGCCGGCAGTGGATTGTAAAACTCTCATCATCATTATCTTCGAATTTTGAGACGAAATGGCACTAGTTACTTTTATGGTGTGGTTCTGGCCGAGACCGGCACCAACACGTGACGGTCTGGCAAGTGGGGCGATGATGCATGACAGCAGGATGATACGCCACCCATTCCGTAGCCGAGGAATGCAGTGGGGCATGCAGCGATACATCCGAGAGCTCGGTCGCAGTTTGACCGCGACGTTACATCCTACGGCTCTGCGGCGCCCCTCGGCGGCGCCCCTCGCCCCACTTTCTGTTCATCACCCCGCATGGGCAGATCGCACGGAGGTCGGGGCGGTCAGGCGGCGGCGGCATGGCCGCCGTTCCTGCATGGAGGTCAAATAACGTACTGTCGAACCCTGCAGGTCACGTATGGCCAGTCTCCTGACGCCCTAGTCACATGTTGATCACGTAGCTGCAGCAGCTACGTGAACAGCCCCGCAATCCGCAGTGTGCAGCACGCATGGTGCGCCATGTGGGTTGCATGGGCGCAGCGCCCATGCACATGTGGCTGCAGACCAAGCTCAAGCTGGACAGTACCAAGCGCCGTCTATGCTGGCGAGGTGCGCGCATGCATGCCACCAAACAACCCTCACCACTGCGTGCGTGCCCCCCCCCCCCTCCTCGCGTGCGAGCCCCGCCTTCCCACACCTTGCGTGCGCGTGCCCCCCATCTGCGTGCGCAGTCCCCCCCACCTCTGCGCAAGCGCTCCCCAACCTCCCCACCTCAACGGTAGCGTGCGCCTCTTGCGCCCCCCCCCCCCCCAAACACACACACAAAACAACACACACACACACACACACGCACACACGCCACCTCTGTGCGCACAGGGAAGTCCAACATGTCCGTCAACAAGTTTGCACGGCGCCTTGCACGGCGCCGGCGCGAGCCGCTCTCCCCAGTTCGCCGGCGCACGACGCCCTCCCCACCTCAACAGTGGGTTATTTGCATGGCACTCGAGTGAGCGCTGCCACTCGCCCACACGACTGCCACTCACCCACTCCTGCCCTTGCTGCTGCCTGCGTGCACGCAGTGACGTGCAAGCCCCCGCCTTCCCACACCTTGCGTGCGCCCCCCCCCCCCCCCCCCATCTGCGTGCGCGTGGTCCCCCCCCCCTCCCCCACCTCTGCGTAAAGCGCTCCCACCTCACAGTAGCGTGCGCCTCTCTGCCCCTCCCCCCCCACACACACACAATACAACACACACACACACACACACGCAAACACCACCTCTGTGCGCACAGGGAAGTCCAACATGTCCGGTAACACGTGTGCGTACTCCTTGCACGGCGCCGGCGCGAGCTGCTCTCCCCAGTTCGCCGGCGCACGACGCCCTCCCCACCTCAACGGTGGGTTATCTGCATGGCACTCGAGTGAGCGCTGCCACTCACCCACAGTGCTGCCATTCACCCACTCCTGCCCTTGCTGCTGCCTGCATGCACGCAGTGACGCCACTTCTGCTGCAACGCGATGCCGGACTGCACCCTTCGTTACCAAGATCGGCAACGAGTGGCACGCTCTGAGCCAGTGCAGCGGTACATGTTCATTGCATGGGCAAGGCAGCAGCTGGGCCTAGTGTCTACATTGAACGCAGCGTGTCCTGTTGCGCACCACCTTGAGGCTTGTCGCTGCGTCCGAACACCTCCTGCAATCCACAGCGAGGCCTGGTTGTATTGAACTGGCTGGTGCCTGGTCACAGGCACTTAAGGCTCTTTCCTCATGGCATAGAACACCGGCTGTGTAGAGAGGGAGGTAGAAGAACCTAGAGGAAGAGAGGAACACCGGCAGTACACGGTGGCGTGCCACTAGCACACACTCTCTTGCTTGCTCCCATGACTCATGACGCGCTCTGAGGCGCGCAAACACAGTGCGGCCGCCGGCGCGCTCATCGCCCGCGCAGCCACCACCACAGAATCACCGGTGAGCAGCGGCTCCCCCGGCTCAGACTCCCCGCCACGCCACCGCGCGTGCGTGGATGCGACACAGACACAGCTTTCGGCGCTCCACGGGGCGCGGGGGGCAGCCACATACGCGGAGGCTGCGCAACACCTGCATGGCGACGCCAGCAACCACATCTCGGCCTCGGCCGACACCACAGACGCCCTCCGCGCCCTCAGCGCGGGGCAGGCAGACATCAGACGCCTGGTAGGGGGGCTGCTGGACAGGGAGGCGAGGGCGCGCGCCCAGCCACAGAATGCGCCGACGCAGGTGGGCGCGCCACAGGTTGCCGACGCCGGCCACAGCGGTGCCCTTGCGGGGGTGCTCGCTGTGGTGCAGGCGCAGGCGCAACAGATTGCGTCCCTGGTGGATGTGTTGAGCCTCCTGGTGAGCCGCGTCCCTGGGGCGCCCATGCAGATGCCGCATGCAGAGCCCGCCCGCGCGCGGGCCGGCCATGCGGCCCACAGTGCGGCGCCCCGCGCTGCGCCTGCTGCCGAGGCTGCTCAGCCTGCCCGGCCCGCTGCTGCTGCCGCCCCTGTGGCGTCGGCGGGGGGGGGGCGGCGACGGAGCGGCCTGCGTCGGGCGCCACGCGTGCCGCATCTGCGCGCGGCCCCTCCCGCCGGGGGGGGCTGCCTGCGCGTGTGGGCGACACGTCGCTGCGCCGCAGCTTCGTGCTGTCCATCGCAGTGGCACGCGGCGCCAACTGGTTCCTCGCGGGCGGTGGCAGGCGGATGGATGAAGAGGAGGCGACGGCGGCGGCGGCGGAGCGGATCGCTGCGGTGCGCTTCCTCTACGGCGGCACCGGCCGGCGGGAGCCGGCTGATGGTGGCGTCGTGTCCGCGTCGCTCCTCAACGCCAAGCCTGCCGTCGGGGGCATCGGCGTGGAGCCACACGGGGGCGGTGTGCTGCGTGTGCTCTTCACCGTGGCGTCTGACGCCGTGGCCGACACTGTCGTGCGCTGGCGCCACGAGCTGCGCCGCTGCGTGGACTCGACTGCAGTCTTCGATGTCCTCAGTGACTGCGAGGAGGCGCAGCACCAGGCGCTGTGGCCCGCTTTCCTCGCCGCCAAGGTTGCGGGGAAGCGGGCGCAGTTCCACCGCGCGCGCCTCGTCGTTGACGGCGAGCGGGTGCCTGCACCTGCTTGCTAGATGGCATTCCCTCTGGGGGTGTTTTTGAAGGGGAGGTGGCGCCACACGCGTGCGGTGGCGGGTGCGGTGTGGTCGCTGAGTAGAGTGCTGCGGCGGGTGTGCTACTAGCCCCGCTTCCGGTGGTCTGGGGGAGGGCTTTTTGGTCCCTTCATGGTTTTATACCTTGGGTCCGCCCTCTGGCCATTTGAGGGGCTGGGTGTGCAGCCTGCACAGTGGTGCTGCTTGCTTGGCGCCCGCCACCAAGTGTGGATGGCGTTACCGTGGGCTACTTTGATGATGAGAGTTTTACAATCCACTTCTGGCGGTCACACGTACGGTTCCAAAGCTCCAGTGGGACTTAGAGAAACAAGGCTCAAGGCCCACAAAAGGTCAAGCTACAAGTAGCCCACGGTAACGCCATCCACACTTGGTGGCGGGCGCCAAGCAAGCAGCACCACTGTGCAGGCTGCACACCCAGCCCCTCAAATGGCCAGAGGGCGGACCCAAGGTATAAAACCATGAAGGGACCAAAAAGTCCTCCCCCAGACCACCGGAAGCGGGGCTAGTAGCACACCCGCTGCAGCACTCTACTCAGCGACCACACCGCACCCGCCACCGCACGCGTGTGGCGCCACCTCCCCTTCAAAAAACCCCCAGAGGGAATGCCATCTAGCAAGCAGGTGCAGGCACCCGCTCGCCGTCAACGACGAGGCGCGCGCGGTGGAACTGCGCCCGCTTCCCCGCAACCTTGGCGGCGAGGAAAGCGGGCCACAGCGCCTGGTGCTGCGCCTCCTCGCGGTCACTGAGGACGTCGAAGACTGCAGTCGAGTCCACGCAGCGGCGCAGCTCGTGGCGCCAGCGCACGACAGTGTCGGCCACGGCGTCAGACGCCACGGTGAAGAGCACACGCAGCACACCGCCCCCGCGTGGCTCCACGCCGATGCCCCCGACGGCAGGCTTGGCGTTGAGGAGCGACGCGGACACGACGCCACCATCAGCCGGCTCCCGCCGGCCGGTGCCGCCGTAGAGGAAGCGCACGACATCCGTAGCCAGGCGGACGGGCAGGCTGGTGCCGTCCTCGGCAGCTGCAGCGATCCGCTCCGCCGCCGCCGCCGTCGCCTCCTCTTCATCCATCCGCCTGCCACCGCCCGCGAGAAACCAGTTGGCGCCGCGTGTCACCGGGATGGACAGCACGAAGCTGCGGCGCAGCGACGTGTCGCCCACACGCGCAGGCAGCCCCCCCCGGCGGGAGGGCCGGCGCGCAGATGCGGCACGCGTGGCGCCCGACGCAGGCCGCTCCGTCGCCGGCCCCCCCCCGCCGACGCCACAGGGGCGGCAGCAGCAGCGGGCCGGGCAGGCTGAGCAGCCTCGGCAGCAGGCGCAGCGCGGGGCGCCGCACTGTGGGCCGCATGGCCGCATGGCCGGCCCGCGCGCGGGCGGGCTCTGCATGCGGCATCTGCATGGGCGCCCCAGGGACGCGGCTCACCAGGAGGCTCACCACATCCACCAGGGACGCAATATGTTGCGCCTACGCCTGCACCACAGCGAGCACCCCCGCAAGGGCACCGCTGTGGCCGGCGTCGGCAACCTGTGGCGCGCCCACCTGCGTCGGCGCATTCTGTGGCTGGGCGCGCGCCCTCGCCTCCCTGTCCAGCAGCCCCCCTACCAGGCGTCTGATGTCTGCCTGCCCCGCGCTGAGGGCGCGGAGGGCGTCTGTGGTGTCGGCCGAGGCCGAGATGTGGTTGCTGGCGTCGGCATGCAGGTGTACTACTTGTAGCTTGACCTTTTGTGGGCCTCGAGCCTTGTTTCTCTAAGTCCCACTGGAGCTTTGGAACCGTACGTGTGACCGCCAGAAGTGGATTGTAAAACTCTCATCATCATCTCTTGTAAGCTGTCCCCCTTCCCTACAGCAGTTGATTAAACCTGAACAGGTGGGTTGCTGTTCTGTTGAGTCAACAGCCCCTATTGTGAAGCACGCTGTAATGAACTGGACGTGCACGTGCTGAGCGTATGCGTCTTCAATGTGTTATCTACGTGCTGTACGGCCCATCCGCTGACGGCTCCAAGCCCGTCAAGGGCTACGGCGACGCTGACTACGCTGGCTGCGTCGACACGCGCCGCTCTACCACCTCGATCTGCCTAATGCTCAGTTCTAAATAACAAGCGATGGCGATGGCGCGACAGCCTCCGCCTACAAGAGCGTCCATCAGGAAAGCCGCCGCCCTCGCCGCCCACAGCGGACCGATCGGCGGCGAGGCAGCGGGCGGGCAGCAGCCAGGCAGCGGGGAGGCAGCGGCAGCGGAGAGGGCAGCGGGAGGGGGGGGATCTCGTGAAGGGGATGCGTGCAGAGATGGAGGCCATGCGTGCAGGGATGCAGGCCATGCGGGGAGAGATGCAGGCCATGCGGGCAGATATGCTGGAAATGTTTGATGCGCAGACCAGCACCAGGCACAGCAGCGGGGCGACAGCGACAGCGACAGCGGAGAAGGCAGCCGCCATCGTGGTGCCCGAACCCTCAACCCCCGTGCGCGCTGCACCCCCGACCATGCAACGGTCTGGGGAGCGCTATCGGGGGCGGCGTCAGGCGGGGGCATGCGGACACCGGGGGGAACAGCCGCCACCATGACGACCCTGACGGCCATGCATGCAGAGCAGATGGCCAGGGATGCAACGAGGGCGGCAGTATGGGCAGAATGCCCATGGTGAGACAGCGGGGGGGGGGGAGATTTGCTGAGTCGCATGGGCGACGTGCATGGAGGAAAGAGCGTTGCGCATGCATGGAGCGCAGCTGGGGTGCGGGCCGCGCGCCAGCACAGCACAGGGTGCGGGCCGGGCCTCGCGCCAGCACAGCACAGGGGCCCGGCCTCGCGCCAGCACAGCACAGGGTGCGGGCCGGGCCTCGCGCCAGCACAGCACAGGGTGCGGGCCGGGCCTCGCGCCAGCACAGCACAGGGGCCGGGCCTCGCGCCAGCACAGCGGAGGGTCGGGCCGGGCCTCGCGCCAGCACAGCACAGGGTGCGGGCCGGGCCTCGCGCCAGCACAGCACAGGGTGCGGGCCGGGCCTCGCGCCAGCACAGCACAGGGGCCGGGCCTCGCGCCAGCACAGCACAGGGTGCGGGCCTCGTGCCAGCACAGCACAGGGGCCGGGCCTCGCGCCAGCACAGCGGAGGGTGCAGGCCAGGCCTCGCGCCAGCACAGCAAAGGGTGCGGGCCGGGCCTCGCGCCAGCACAGCACAGGGGCCGGGCCTCGCGCCAGCACAGCGGAGGGTGCGGGCCGGGCCTCGCGCCAGCACCGCACAGGGGCCGGGTCTCGCGCCAGCACAGCACAGGGTGCGGGCCGGGCCTCGTGCCAGCACAGCACAGGGGCCGGGCCTCGCGCCAGCACAGCACAGGGTGCGGGCCGGGCCTCGCGCCAGCACAGCACGGGGGCCGGGCCTCGCGCCAGCACAGCGGAGGGTGCGGGCCGGGCCTCGCGCCAGCACAGCACAGGGGGCGGGCCGGGCCTCGCGCCAGCACAGCACAGGGGCCGGGCCTCGCGCCAGCACAGCGGAGGGTGCGGGCCGGGCCTTGCGCCAGCACAGCACAAGGGCCGGGCCTCGCGCCAGCACAGCGGAGGGTGCGGGCCGTGGCTCGCGCCAGCACAGGACAGGGTGCGGGCCGGGCCTCGTGCCAGCACAGCGGAGGGTGCGGGTTGGGCCTCGCGCCAGCACAGCACAGGGTGCAGGCCGGGCCTCGCGCCAGCACAGCACAGGGGCCGGGCCTCGCGCCAGCACAGCACAGGGGCCGGGCCTCGCGCCAGCACAGCGGAGGGTGCGGGCGGGCCTCGCGCCAGCACAGCACAGGGTGCGGGCCGGGCCTCGCGCCGGCACAGCTCAGGGTGCGGGCCGGGCCTCGCGCCAGCACAGCACAGGGTGCGGGCCGGGCCTCGCGCCAGCACAGCACAGGGGCCGGGCCTCGCGCCAGCACAGCACAGGGTGCAGGCCGGGCCTCGCGCCAGCACAGCACAGGGGCCAGGCCTCGCGCCAGCACAGCGGAGGGTGCGGGCCGGGCCTCGCGCCAGCACAGCACAGGGTGCGGGCCGGGCCTCGCGCCAGCACAGCACAGGGGCCGGGCCTTGCGCCAGCACAGCGGAGGTTGCGGGCCGGGCCTCGCGCCAGCACAACACAGGGGCCGGGCCTCGCGCCAGCACAGCGGAGGGTGCGGGTCGGGCCTCGCGCCAGCACAGCACAGGGTGCGGGCCGGGCCTTGCGCCAGCACAGCACAGGGGCCGGGCCTCGCGCCAGCACAGCGGAGGGTGCGGGCCGGGCCTCGCGCCAGAACAGCACAGGGGCCGGGCCTCGCGCCAGCACAGCGTTGATTCGTTGGGGAGTTGACGATGCAATTGGAGCGGAGCTACTGGAGCTATTGTCGCGGAGCCTGCGGCTGCTGGAAGGGAGCCTGCATGAAGATTGCTGCGGGCACGGCGGCGGCGGGGACTAGCATAAGGCACACCTGCGGCCTGCGCAGTCACATAGTATAAATTCAAGGAACACACCTATTTTGCGATTGCGATTTACCTGCCTCGCGTTTCCGTTTCCCCACATGCGTTCTTCAACAAGCGTTTGCTGTCGCTGCGGTAGGGGACCTAGGGGTGCGCCCACGCTCTTTACAGAGTTGGGGTTCCCTACCACCAACAGCCAGCCATCTCAGTAAGGTGCTCGGGCCATACGCGCCGAGCACGGTCTTATACGCCTTTAGAGGTGTCCCTGACTGTGACATCCATCATCATCATTGTTGTTGAGGGATGGTTGAGTCAACTATTGCTCAACTGACACCAGGGAGTTGAAACGCTGTTGAAACAACCGCAATTGATTCAACCTGAACAGGTGGGTTGCTGTTCTGTTGAGTCAACAGCCCCTCTTCGACTGCATTTCCTGTTGAATCAACTGCGTTTCAATCTCAGCTATGTTACTGACGAGGTGCAGCAGACGTGGGCGGCAAGAGCTCTTGCTGCTGCTGCTGCTCCTGCCAGCGCACCACCCACCTGCAGCCGTGCAAGGCTGTTCGCAATGCCGAACATGTCAGGGGCCAGCGGCGCCCTGGCCGTCTGCCGCTTGCGCTTGTCGCTGGTGCCGGTGGTCGTCTTGGCGGTCTGCCGGGCGATCTGCTTGGCGCGGGGCATTCCTCTGCTGTGGGCGGGTGAGTGGGTGGGTGTGGTTGTCTCAGAGAGAGCTGCCCAGGCTGGAGTGTGTTACCAGCATGGCAGGCATTGCTTGCTGCGTATGACGGGCATGACGAGTGCGTGGAAGTGCAGCATGCACAGCGCAGCATGGCAACGCAGCATGGCCTTCGGATGGCATGGAGCGAGGCCTGCTTGAGAGCTATCCTCTCCTGCAATTCGAGCCACAGGGCGCGCTATGCACGACCCCTCCCAAGCACCACAGAGGCACACGAGGGGGCCTGGTAGGCATGTGGCGTCGCACTGCTCATATGAGGCGGGATCTCAGGCGAGCTCCACGAGGCAGGAGTCAGTGTAGGAGTCGATGGCAGGGAGTGGGTCGGGTCAGCAGACCGAGGGGTGTCGTGACAGAATGAGCCAGCGCTTTCGCAATGCTTCCACTCCCCCACTTTCCCGCACCCCCCGCAATGCCTGCACTTACCACACACCCCGCGGTCCACACCACACACAGAAGAGGGCCCAAACTGCTGACGAGAGGTGGTGGTCGAGGGACGAACGCCGCTGCGCATGCGCAACGGTCGGCCACCCTCTCTCAATCGCACCATCGCACCATCTCTCTTCGTGTGCTTTACAACGGCCACTACCCGCAACAACGCAACTCGACGCTATCCCTCGTCCTCGTCGTCACCAAACGACAGCAGGGTCTTCTTCGCAGCGCCGCCGGCACCTGCACTACTCCCACCGCCCGCCCCCGTTCCCGGCCTGGATTCTCCTCTCCCCTTTCCCCCGCCGCCGCCCGCTCCCGCCTTGACCGCCGCCTTGGACACCGCCTCGGCGATGCGTGCCTTCTTGAACACGTGCTTGTTGTCGCGCACCTGGTTGGGGTTGGGTTCAGTAGGGGTTAGAGCACGTGGGTTGGAGTTTGATAGGTTTGGCTGGTAGGCTGGCGCACTGCGTGGCTTCGCGGACTCTCCTAGTGGAGGTCCCCTAGACGTGTTGTCTAGGCCTTAACTCATGCCCCGGGGAAACGCTAACGTGTAAAAACTGTGAAACCTTGACAGGTTTGGGGTTCAGCGTTCATGGTTGGATGGCCTAGCTCAAGGGTTGTGAATGCGTGCCTGTTGACGCGCACCTAGATGTGAGTAGGAAGGGGCTCGAAGGAGGGTTGAGTCGTGCCAGCGCAGGGGGCAGGGGGGCTGCACAACACGTGCACACGCACCGCAGACTGCATGCCATCGTCTCATCAGAGCACACCAGATCGTCGGAGCGTCCCTGCAGCTGCTTCCCCCCCTCCCCTACACCAACACACGCATGCGCACACACAAAGCATCGCCGTGCATCTCGCCATCGCCACGCAACGCACATTCTGCAGCTCCCCCATCTCTGCCCTCTGCAGCGCCTGCTGGATCGCCTGGTTGTCGGGCTCCAGCTTTGCAGCCTTGATGTACGCGTCCTTGGCCTCAGAGTACAGCTGCGAGGAGTGTGGAAGTGTGGAAGTGTGGAAGTGTGGAAGTGCGGAGGTGTGGAAGTGTGGAAGTGTGGACGTGGGGGTCGGCTTTGCAGCCTTGATGTACGCATCCTTGGCCTCAGAGTACAGCTGCGGGGAGTGTGGAGGTGTGGAAGTGTGGACGTGAGGGTTAGCTTTGCAGCCTTGACGTACAAGTTGTTTTGCCTCGAAGTACAGATGTGAGTGATTTCCTTTTCGGCTGTCCACAGCCATTTGGCTGCATTACAGGTGTAATTTGACCTTGAACACAGCTCGACCCATTCAGTGGATTGTAAGTATGACAAGCCCGCCAGATAGAGGTCGGCAAGAGCTTTCAAATTACCTAAATATTAGGACAGACGGTCAACGGGAGCTCAACGCCCAACGAGGTCAAAGCAAAATCCTACTGTGGAAAAATAATAATAAAAACTGATAAGGAAATCACTGAGATGTGAGGAGTGCGGGGGTGTGGAGGCGCATTGTCGTACGCCCTGTGAAGAGCAGGCCACATCAGAGCAGGCGCCACCAAACCACGTGCGCCCCGTAACCACATCCACACCCCATACCCCATGCCCACACTAACGGCGAGCAGCGCCAGGACCGCCGCGCCCATGCGCTGGTGCGGGCCACCCCACCCCACACCCATGCCCACACCCACACCCCACACCCCATGCCCACACCCACGTGCAGCGCCAGGAACGCCGCGCCCATGCGCTGGTGCGCCTTGCCCCATGCGCGCTCCAGCGCCACCCCACCCCACACCCACCCCACACTCGCGTCCACACCCCATGCCCACACTCACGCCGCACCCATGCGCTGCTGCGCCACCCCACCCCGCATCCACCCACCC
>VFSX01000065.1:462500-587500 GCA_016618255.1 Chlamydomonas sp. UWO 241 | reverse complement strand
GCAACGCCTGGGGGGGTGAGCACGCCCTGGGGGGGGCAGCACGCTGGGTTGTCAAGCACGCCTGGGGGGGCAGCAACGCCTGGGGGGGCAGCACGCCTGGGGGGGGCAGCACGCCTGGGGGGCCAGCACGCCTGGGGGGGCGCCCGCTGGGGGGCAGCAAACGCCTTGGGGGGGGCAGCACGCCTGGGGGGGCAGCAATACGCCTGGGGGGGGGCAGCCACTGCCTGGGGGGGGCAGCACGCCTGGGGGGGGCAAGCACGCCTGGGGGGGGCAGCAACGCCTGGGGGGGCAGCACGCCTGGGGGGGCAGCATGCCTGGGGGGGCAGCACCGCTAGGGGGGCAAGCACCTGGGGCAGCACGCCTGGGGGGGCAGCACGCCTGGGGGGGGCAGCACGCCTGGGGGGGCAGCACGCCTGGGGGGGGCAGCACGCCTGGGGGGGGCAGCACGCCTGGGGGGGGCAGCACGCCTGGGGGGGGCAGCATGCCTAGGGGGGGCAGCACGCCTGGCAGGATACGAGTGAATGGAGGATGTCGGCCATCGCGCGCTTGAGGGCGTCCTATTGTACATGTGAATTTAGGGGGGGGCATGTTGAGATGCATCCTGTTTTTGCGTGCCTGTGTAAGGGGGGGGGGCGCGTCTAGCAGGATACGTGTGAATGGAGGTTGGCCATCGCGCGCTTGGGGGCGTCCTGTTGTACATGTGAGTTTAGGGGGGGCATGTTGAGATGCATCGTGTTTGTGTGTGGGGTGTGGGGTGGGTGGGGGTGGGGGGGTGGGGGTGGACAGCACGCCTAGCAGGATACGCGTGAATGGAGGTTGTCGGCCATCGCGCGCTTGAGTGCGTCCTGTTGTACAGGCGAATTGTGCGAGGCGGTGGTGCGGGGTGCGGGGGGCATGTGGGCATGCATCCTGTGGGTGTGTAGCCAAGCCATCCAACGCAGCCCTGTTCAAAATAAACGACAGCGGCTCGTTCATGGGCTCGGCATCGTAAACATCGCCCGGCCGCCGCCGCCCCCCCTCCGCCCCCCCCCCCCCTGCCCCCCCTCTCCTTGTCCCCACACCAAGCCGTACCAAGCCAGCCAGCACAGCTCAAAATCAACAACGGCCGCCTGCAAGGCGTCAACGCCTAATAGAGCACGACTGCAACATCCAGTAGACAGCCATCTGTCGGTGGCGCTCGGGCGCTATACGCCGAGCACAGTTGATTACGATAAAAAAAATCCATCAGCAGCAGCAGAAGCAACAGCAGCAGAAGCAGCAGCAGCAGCATGACGGCACGTGCACCCACCGACTCGACGTCGTCGTCTCGCAAGTCGCCCCCTCCCTTCCCGCGCCGCCCTCCGCACCCCTCCTCGTCCTCCCAGCCGTCAAACCCCTCGCCGCCGCCGCCGCCGCCGCGCTTGCGTGCGAGCAGCGACTTTGGTACGTCGCGCTCCTACGAGCAGCACATGGGAAGGGGGAGGGGGGGGGAGTGAGTTAAGTGCAACGGGGTTACGGGTTTCGGGGTCCGGGGTTTGCGAGTTTAGGGTGCGGTGAAAACCCCTCGCCGTTGCCGCCGCCGCCGCGCTTGCGTGCCAGCAGCGACTTTGGTGCGTCGCGCTCCTGCGAGCAGCACATGGGAGGGGGGAGGAGAGGGGGGTGGGCGTTTTGGGGTTCAGGGTTCGCTGGTTTAGGGTGCGGTGAAACCCCTCGCCGTTGCCGCCGCCGCCGCGCTTGCGTGCCAGCAGTGACTTTGGTGCGCCGCGCTCCTGAGAGCAGCACACGGGATGGGGGGGAGAGGGGGATGGGCGTTTTGGGGTTCAGGGTTTGCTGGTTTAGGGTGCGGTGAAACCCCTCGCCGTTGCCGCCGCCGCCGCGCTTGCGTGCCAGAGCGCCTTTGGTGCGTCGCGCTCCTGCCAACAGCACACAGGGAGGGGGGGGGGGTTCAAGGGCAAGAGGGTTGCGAGTTCAAGGTGTGGTGCGTGAAACCCCTCGCCGTCGCCGCCGCCGCGCGTGCGAGCCAGCCAGCAGCAACTTGGGTGCGTCACGCTCCTGCGGGCAAGCACACGGGAGGGGGGGGAGAGGGAGTTTAGGGTGACGGGGTTGAGGGCTTCAGGGCTCAGGGTGTGCGCGTTCAGGGTGCGGTGCGGTGCGTTGGCTTCTGCGGAGCAGCATCTCAGAGGTGTGTGGACAAAAGGGTGGGAGTGGGGCACAGCGCAGCGCGTCTCATGCTACTGCATCATGGCGCCCACACACACACACACGCACGCACGCGCGCACCCGCGCGCACACACGCACACATGCACACGCACGCACACACACACACACACACACACACACACGCGCGCAAACACACACAAACACGCACACACACACATGCACACACCGCGAAGCCGCCCTCCCCAAAGCCGGCACGATCGTCTACTGTCGGCTCGTCCTCGTCTGCTCCGCCGCCGCCGCCGCCGCGGCCACCCAGCATGTGCTCGTACTTCTGGAGGAACCTGGCGTTGGCATGCGTGAACGTGTGTGTGTATACACACGCTGCATGGGTGCATGGGGGCTGCATGGGCGCTGTATGGGCGCCGCATGAGCGCTGCATGGGCGCTGCATGGGCGCCGCATGGGCGCTGCATGGGCGCTGCATGGGCGCATGGGCGCTGCATGGGCGCCCATGCGGCGTGTGCAGCGCCCCTCCCTCACTTTGGCACTTGGCGTTGGAAGTTGAGGTTGATGCCCTGCTTTGCCGACCCTCCGGCCGAGCCTCCACCTGTGCCACCCGCTCCACCGCCACCTCCCCCCCGCCCACTGCCACCCCCTTGATGGGAATCACGGTCCTGCCCGGACATGCTAGATCCATATTGGTCGCTATGTCCCCCGCCTCCGTAGTCTTCGTTTTCTCCTCCAGCGCGCCCCTTGCCGCCTCGTCCACCATCACGCCCACCGCGCCCACCACCTCGTCCTCTGCCCATGCTTATATATTAGCAATCGATACGCAACTGTTACGGCGACGGCTGTTGCATTCGCACTTGTGTGGCCCCACACTTGTGATTGTCTCCGTCAGCAACAGTTGTGTCCGCACAGCACGTAATTGTACAACTCTGCTAGGCACTAGGTATCCGCAGCGCCGCGAAACCACTCAAGACTTCACAACAAGCACGCAACAAGCAACACCTGTGCTACAACCAGCGAGCACCTCCCGCAAGCATGCAGGCCGCCGAGACGTCGATGCCACCTCCACCTCCCGTTTCGGTGGGTGGGGAGGTTGCCTTACAGGTTGTAGAGGGCATGCTAGAGGGGGATGCGTCTTACAGGACGCGTGGCGTCTGGTGGCCGCCAGCGCTTTCTCGTCTCTCATCTTGTCCAGCTTGCAAGCACATTATACGCATAAACACACGAGCTATAGGATCAAGCTTGCATGCGCACGGCACGTGTGGTCTCAGGCTGTCCACATGCATGCTTACACACATGCATGCACACACACACACACACATGCGTGCACGCACACACACGCGTGCGCACACACACACACACACACACACAAACACACGGACGCACGCAGATGCCCCTGAAGCGCTCGCATGACGCGAGCCAGCGGGCGGGCGGAGGCGGCTTCGTCGTGCGGGTCCCCAAAACGGACAGCGTGGAGGTGCACCGCATGCGGCTGCATCAACAGGAGGCCAAGCGAGGTGATGATGCGGTGATGAAAGAAGAGGTGCGCCAGCGTGGACGGGGGGATGTTGCATGGGTGGGTGTGCACGGGGGGGGGTGCGGGGTGTGCATGCGTGCGTGCACGGGGGGGGGGGGGATGCGGGGTGTCGCTCTCGTCTCTACCGCTCCGTCGCCATTGCTCTGTGCACGGGGGGCTCCTGCTTCCGTGTGGCGTCGCTTTGATCCGTGTGACCACTAGAGTTCAGGAGTTAGTGCTTAAGCACACACACACACATACACACCCCTGACACGCACACACACCACACACCACTCCCCCCGCCTCCCCCCTGCAGACCCCGCACCCCCTGCACCTCCCAGCAGGCCCCCCATGCTCCCCATGGGAGCCCCCCCCCCTCCCTCATCTCCCCCACGGGCACCCACAAGCTGGTGGAACGTGCTGACCCATCGCCCGCCGCGTGTGCGCAGGAGACCGAGCCAGCTGGTAGAGTCCGGGCCGTGAAGTTCCAGGGGTAGGCGCGCCTGATGCGACTCCCCACCCCGCCATGCGCACGAGCCAGTGGATGGATGCCGATCAAGCGCACCAGCTGCGCACGTGTACCTGGAGTCCAGGTCCTTCCCTCTCCACCCACCCACCCACCCACCCACCGTATTGTCTGCCCTTGCCGCCCCTCAGCGCCAAGCCCAATGCGACCCGGGCTGTGGCCGTGGCTGTGGTAGCAAGCGATGGGAGCAAGCGAGAGTGCCGCCATGGTGGCCGTCGTCGTGGCACCCCACGACGCACACACGCAGCTTCATATCAGGGGTGGCAGTTTCCAGTTGCAGCAGTAGCGTAGGCCTGTCCTGTAGTAGGTTTTCCCGCGTACATGTGCGGTCGTCGCGTCAAAATTTGCCTTCTCATCTGCCTTTCATCCCCTTCCCCCGTTTGTGTTGTAACGCCGGTGTGACAGTTTTCCTCACTCCCAGCACCACAAGCTCTTCAGCTGCTGCAGCAGCCTGTTGGCACTTTGGAGTACTGACTGCTTGGGTGCTGGTGGGGTGCTGGTGCTTGGGTGGGTAGTGACACGCTGGATACGCTGACCGCGGTTCCCTCTCCCCCCCCCCTTCTCCCCTGATGCGTGCAACCCTAAAATGAATTTGGACTCCCTGCGAACTAGTGAGCACCTGGTGAGCACTGTCGATGCGAATGGGTACCTGTACGAACGGTATAAATTTACAGTTTACAAATTTGCGACGCTAGGCATCAGGGGTGCGTGCTCACAGGAACCAAGCGCGGTGGTGCTCGCTTGGAGCAGCGAAAAAAGTGACGGTGCCCAAAGTGGAAGTGGCCAAAAGGCGGGCGGTCCACACGCGCACTCCACGCACTCCTCGAAGCGGCGTGCTGCGTCCAACTTCGCGTCTGGTGGTGACACTGCTACTATTGAAGTGTCGCCTGTGTCTCGCGCTTGCCTGAACTCAAGGCAAGTCGCTGAAGCGCGCGCGCGCGACTGTCACTGGTAGCTGGCGGCATCTCACCGCACGTCCCCAACCAAGCGCACTACTTCTTTCGCCTTCACCATGGGCGTTTGTCACGATTCGATGGCCGGGTCGACGCCCTCTCAAGCAGGGAGGCAGTCCCCGCACCAACACAACAACCAGCCGCGCGGCAGTGCAGCCGCGCATGCATGCAGCACATCTGCATGCTCCACAACCAGCGGGGCCGGCAGCACCAGCGGCAACAGCAACAGCGACAGCGGCACCACCCCCAGCGGGAAGGACGCTGGTGGCCAGAAGGAGGTGCAGCCGGCAGAGGTGACGTTAACGCTGCGCGCCGAGCTGCACGCCACCGCCGCCACCGCCCCTACCGCCCCACCTGCCCCCCCTACCCCCACCTGGTGCGGCGGCCGGTGCGCCAGCCGCAAAGCACGCATCGCCGCAGTGGTGGCGCTGCTGCTGGTGGTGCTCGGCGCCACCGCCGGCACCGTTGCCGGCGTGCTCACCGCGAGCGGCGGCGGACCAGCGCCCACACCCGCACCCGCTACCGAGCCCGGGGCAGTGGCTGCAGCCACCACGGCTGCCTCTGGATGGGGCTTGGCCCCGGCCGACGAGGATGTTGCCGCCACGGGCGCGACGGACGGCAGCAGCGGCGCGGCGCCAGTCGCCGGGCAGTGGAACGTGTTTGCGGGCGAGCCGAGCGTGCCGGGCCGCCCACTCGCCCCGGCTATCGTGTGGCCGGGGCGCCGCATCCCGCCCTCCCCCCCACCATCACTGACCCCCCCGCCGTCGCCGCCGCCGCGGCCTTCGCGGTCCCAACCCCTCCCCCCCCGCCTCTTTCCCCCTTCCCCCCCCTCCCGCCCTCTCCTCCTCCCCCCTTCCGTCCCTCCCTCCCTCCTCCCCGCCCGCCCCTCCGCCATCCCCCCTCCCCTCCCTCTCCCCCCTCCCTCGCCATCCCTCCCCCGCCGCCCCCCCTTCCCGCCCTCCCCCCCTCCCCCTCCCCTCTCCCCCCCCGCCCCCCTCCCCCCTCCCCTCCCCCGCCCCGTCCCCCACCGCCCTCATTGCCCTCGTCCTCAACCACACCCACCTCCAACAACGATGCCATCCCAGCCGCCACGTCCGACTGCCTCATGTGCGTCACCGTCTCTAACACGCTCCAAGCTGGCATCCCGGCCGCATGGGGCGAGCCAGCGTGCAACCGTCTCAGGGACGCCGCCACCACTCTCCTGGGGTTCCAGCTCACGTGCTCGGCCACGGGGCCTGACTTCATCAGGGTGGGTGCGGCATGCATTTGTGCGTATGTATATCCAGGGCGCTCACTATTAACGTCACAGTCAAGCCGAGGGGGGGCGCTTGCCTTGGACCCACCCACCCAAACACCCATGCAATGCCGCCGTTTACCCATCCACAACGCTGCCGTCAACCAATCAAGCCCGCCCCCCTGCCCACACCGCCCACACCGCCCACACCCACCCACCCACCGCGCCCGCCCGCCGCCGCCGCCCCGCCGCACCGCCCACCCCTCCCCCACTCAGGTGTGTGGCATCGCGGGGTGGACGGCCAACGCGCTCGCGGCCAGCCTGCGCAGCCAGGCCGGCTACGCGTCGATGGTCGACGCGGCGGGCTACGCCAGCCAGTTTGAGCCGTCGTGCGCGTTCGGCGTGCGCGTGCTCACCACGTGCGGCGTGGAGCACGAGGCCGCGGCGTCCACGGACGGCGGCTGCACGCGAGCAGGCGGCTTCGCCGGCACGTCCACGCTGCCCCCGCCCCCGCCCCCATCGCCCCCGCGTCCCCCACCGCCCCGCCCCGCGCCCGCCGATGGCCACGGCCTCCTCCAGCCCGCCCCCGCCCCGCCCGCCGCCGCCGTCGCCGCCGCCATCCCCCGCCCCCCCGGCGAGCCCCGCGGCGGAGCCTGGCATGGACGTGTGGATCATCGCGGGTCAGAGCAACGCCGTCGGGGCCAACTACCTCGACCCCACGCCGCAGTCGGTGTGCGGCACGCCGCTCCCGGGGCAGCTCCTCATGTTCCCGAAGTCGCACAGGCGGTGGATGGACGCCAAGGCGAGCATCGGCTACTTCTCAAACGGCTTCAACCAGGAGGTGTTTGTGGACAAGGCGATGGGGCCGGAGATTGAGTTTGGGCGCGCGCTGCTCAACGCAGGTGTGTGGGTGGGTGGTGTGGGGGGGGGAGTGTGTGTGTGTGTGGGAGGGGAGGGGGTGAAGGGGGGGGGGGGGTGGGGTGGGGGGAGGGGGTGTTTGAGAGGGGGGTCAGTGGCGTGACACGGGGGGGGGGGGAGGGGCTTGTTGCAAGGGTGGCAAGGCAAGATGGGGGGGGGGCGAGGTGCTCACCTCTTGTCTCGAGACGGAGCCTTTCCACTTCTTCAGCGCAACGCCACGCCACGCCCTCCCCACCCCCATGGCCTAGCAGGCACACGACACGCCCCACGCCCCTCACCCCTCACACCCCTCCGCCCCCCCCCCCCCCACACACACACGCAAACAAACAGGCGTCGTCCCGTCGGGAAAGGTCGGCTTCATCCCCACCGCCACCACCGGATCGTACCTCTCTGATTGGATGCCACCATCCGACGAGCAGCCGCAGGGTGGGACTGAGTGGAACACGATGGTGCGTGCGCCGCGCGCGTGCCTGTGGGGGGGGGCACCCTGTGCGCGTGTGTGCCAGTGATGTCCTCAGCACCCCCGCAGCCCCCGCTGTGGGGGCGAACCGCGAAATTTGAGGGGAAACTGCGGGGGCGAATCGATCTCACTCCGAAAAGTGTGTAATTGGGCAATTTCACACTTTCCACGGAAAATCGCCTCCTGCGGGGGCACTTTGGCATGTTCCCTTGTCGCAAGGGTAAACAGGACAGGACAGGACGTTCTCGGTTTCCTTAGGGACACCACTGGTGTGCGCGCGTGCGCACGCGCGCTCAATGTGCATGAGACCCTCTTGCTGCTGCGCCGCTGACACCGCCCCCTTCCTCCCAAACGAACACACACGCAGCTTGCGGTCGTGCGCCAGGCAATGTCGGCCGCGGGCCCCGGCGCGGTGCTGAAGGGCGTCATGTGGGTGCAGGGTGAGGCCGACGGGCTAGGCGCCGACACCGCCGCGTCGTACGGCGTCCGCTTCACGACATTTGTGGGCGCGATGCGCAAGGAGCTGGCGGAGTACCACGCGCGGCTGCCGATGGTAATGGGAGTCATGTCGGCGGGAGAGCGGCTGCTGTACTACCCATACCTGGAGCCGGTGCGTGCGTGCGTGCGTGTGTGTTGGTGCTTGTGTGCGTGTGTGTGTGTGTGTGTAGCGGGACCAGGGGGACCGCCCCTTAGGCTAGACTCTGTGTAAGCCCGGGCCTGAGGGTGTGGCGTAGACTAGAGTAGTATAGCCCCGTATCAGTGTGTGCATGTGTGTGTGCGTGAGCGCCTCGCGGTGTGGCCTGATGCACAGACCCCGCACCCACACCTCTTAAGTGGCGTCACAACTTGCTCTTCAGTACGACTGCGAGCACGCGTGCACCATCTCCTCACCTCCCCGACTCCCCCCCACCCCTCCCCATCTTCAACCCACACACGTGTTTCAAACGACCCCGCGACCCGGCACCCGTGGTCCTCTCCTCACCCCCTACCCCTCTCTCACGCGCGCCACGCGTGCAGATCCGAGCCGCCCAGCTCGTCAACGACCCCGCAACGTCGCCCATCGTCCGCGTCGACCTCGGCAACTTCGAGTTCTACCTGGAGGTCCTCGGGGGACAGACCTACATGCGCCACCTCTCGAAGTGGGGCCAGTGCGACATGGGGGCTGCCATGGCTAGGCAGTGGCTCACGTCGGGGTTGCAATGAGCGCGCGGGGAACGAGTGAGAGAGTATGTGAGCGAGAGAGAGAGAGAGAGAGGGCGAAGTAGCGCATCGCCAAGTGACCGAGCGCTAGGCAACAACAAGGTCTAACTAAAAATTCAAATAAACCAGTGAATACCTGCACAGGAAACGGAGCAGACCTGTGGTGGATATTGATGCTAGCGTCTAACACTGCACGTGTAACAAAAGCAATAAGCAACCCGTCGACGGAGTCCCTAGGCTCTAAAAGCAAGCGCGCGCTCTGCCTACGGCGCCCATCGAAAGCCCCGGAGAGCCCGAAAGACCACAGCGTTCACTGCCTGTGAATTGGGAGGGAGATTCTTCCGTGGGATTTTCCTAGGAGAAGTTTTACAAGTTTTATACGCATGCGCCCCGGGGCTCACGCGTGAGTCAAGGCCTACTAGACTTCAAGTCTAGCTCTACTAGGAGAGCCCACAAGGCCACGCAGCGCGCCAGCCTACCAGCTCCTTGTAGGGGATTCTTCACGTTTTGGGCCCGTGCCAGGTGCCACAGGTCGAGCTGGCAGCCGCCCTATCAGCCAATGCCAGGTTCCAGCTGCAGCGCTGCACCATCCTGGTGCCCGCCGACGAGCGACACCATCAGGTTGACCAAACAGCGAAAAAGCCCCAGCTCCCAGCGCCTGGCTCCGTCACTCGTCTGATCAAGCCGACTGCCACCAGTTGCCGAGCCACACCAGGCCCACAGACAGACAACAACAACAACAAACAGCGCAGCTCCGCGCATGCTGAACCAGCGTGCCCGATTGCCCCGCCGCTGTGGCCAGGCCGGCTGCCACCTCACAAGAGAAAAAGAGAGAGTGAGAGGGTCACAGGCAGGCAGGCAGCTCTGCTCAGGCAGCTGCCACCGCCTCGGTACTGGTAATCAAGCGATAAGTCGACCACGAACGGCCGCCTCCCTCCCGTGGCCAGGCTGGCTGCTCACTTTAGAGAGAGGGCCGCAGACCTGCCGTACACCCTGCTCAGCAGAGCCAGCAGCTCAGCCAGCTGCCACCGCTCACGCAGCCTCAGTACTGGTTATTGTCAGGCTCCTGAGTCGCGTCCCGTTCAGTGGCGTGCCGATCGTGTCGTGCCACCGCTCACTCTGCCTCAGTACTGGTAATCGAGCGACACGAGCGCCATGAAGTCGACGACGACAAACAGCGCGTGCTGCTGGTCCGCCCCGCCCTGCTCGCTCGCCTGCTGCTGCACAGCCAACGGCAACGCGGCCGCCACCGCGGCACTCAGAGCGTCCTCGGGAACGTGCATCCCGTCGGGCCCGAGCCGCACAAGCACCTGTGTGTGCATGTGCGTGTGCGTGTGTGTGTGTGTGTGTGTGTGTGTGTGTGTATGTGTCAGTCGGTCACCCGCTATTCGAAAGCCATCCCAGTGCACGGGTCAGACCTCGTAACAATTGCCGGGGTGTATTGCTGTTAGTAGAACAGGCGTTGCAGGTGCATGCGGACGGCCTCATGTAACACTTGGTTGGTTGGTTGGTTGTGTGTCAGTGATGTCTAAAAGCGGTACCCTGGTACGTGTGAGGGTCGTAAATGGGTGACCCTCGCAGCACAACAGAGCGCTGAGCGCGAAACGTATTTGTGTAAAGGCCGTAAAAACTTGGCGCACACTTTCATGTCGCAAGAGCGACCCCGATCGCTTCAAAACGGCCCTGTAGGGGCGGCTCCGCGTCACGAGACCGGCACACCGCCAACAACTTTGACACAACTGACCCACACCCACACCCAGACACACCCACCCGCGCGCACGCCACACAAGCACGCGCGCGCACCGGCATCCCAGAGTCGAGGTCGAGCGGGAGCGTTGCTAGCAGCTGGTGGTTCTCGCGCTGGCTCTTCGGGTGCTGTCCACCCACGGGGCCGCCGTCGTTGCCCCACCCAGACATCACTGACCCACACCCAAGAGACTCTGTGCCAGCCATCTCCCAGCTTACGCTGGGGGATTGGTAATGTTTGACGTGTCTTTCCAAGCACAGAAACCCAGACGCACCCACACGCACGCGCGCGGCACAAGCACACGCGCGCGCACCGGCATCCCGATCCCAGAGTCGAGGTCGAGCGGGAGCGTCGCAACCAGCTGGTGGTTCTCGCGCTGGCTCTTGGGGTGCTGCCCAGCCACGGAGCCGGCATCGTTACCCCACCCAGACATCACTGACCCACACCCACACCCAGACACACCCACCCGCGCGCACACACGCCATTCAAACACACGCGCGCGCACCGGCATCCCAATCCCAGAGTCGAGGTCGAGCGGGAGCGTCGCTAGCAGCTGGTGGTTCTCGCGCTGGCTTTTCGGGTGCTGCCCACCCACGGAGACGCCGTCGCCGTCGCCGTTGCCGTTTCCGCTGCCAGCGCCGCCGCCGGTGGGGTAATGCAGCGAGGGCTGCGTGCCGCGGTAGACGGCGGACAGCGTTGCCTGCAGAGAGAGAGAGTGTGTGTGTATGTGTGTGTGTGTGTGTGCGTGTGTGTGCGTGTGTGTGCGTGCGTGCGTGTGTGTGTGCGCGCGTGTGTGTGTGTGTGTGTTTTGTGTGTGTGTGTGTGTGCGTGTGTGTGTGTGTGTGTGTGTGTGCGTGTGTGTGCGTGTGTGCGTGCGTGCGTGTGTGTGCGCGTGTGTGTGTGTGTGTGTGCGTGTGTGTGTGTGTGTGTGCGTGTGTGTGCGTGCGTGTGCGTGCGCGAGTGTGCGCGCGCGTGTGTGTGTGTGTGTGTGTGTGTGTGTGTGTGTGTGCGTGTGTTGAGTGTGCGAGCAGAAGCGCAAGTGCTGGCGGGCGGCGCTGCACTCGCCTCATAGAGCCCATGCCCCGGCGCCTGGTTGGTCAGCGTCATCGTCGGCAGCACCTTTTCAGCCTCGCGCGCCGTGCCCGCGTCGGGGAATGGGATGCTCGCCTGCGCAGGTGTCGGCATGGCGGCGATGGCATCACGTCAGTGATTTTGTTTTGGGCTCCTGGGAGCCATTTGGGAGCCATTTGGCTACTGACGATCCCATCGGATAGAGCTCAACCAACCAAGTTGCTTGATGGTCTGACGATCCCATCAGATGGATCTCGTCAAGAGCTTGAGAATTACCTATATTTGATTGTCAACGGTCAACGCTTAGGCAGCGGCCAAGGCGCTCAACGGGACGTCCGTCCGCGCGCCGGCTCCCAGAAGATAACAAAAAAGCTGAAAACAAAATCACTGCATCACGTCATGATGGTCGATGTAAGCAGTCTGATGGATGCGTCGTACGGCGCTTCAGTGCGACACGAGTTCACTCTCTAGAGGGAGGAGGGAGCGGGTTGGTCTGGCTGTGGGTTTGTTGGCTTGCTCGGAAGCACGTCCCTCGCCCGCGCGCACAGCATAAACACAGGGGGGTGCGCAATCTCCATGGTAGGTATTGCCACGCCTTGTAAGTATTACCCGCCTCTGATGCGCCGCGCGGCGGCAGGACGCGGCACGCAGCAGCCATCGCCTCAACACCGTCCGCGAGGCATGCGACCACGCTGCTTGATCGTTATTGTAACACGCCGTCACACTCGGGCGTGGGAATTTGCAGCACAAAACATGTTCCCGATCCCACGATGCCTCACCTGTGTCGCACGCGGCGGCAGGACGCGGCACGCGGAGGCCATCGCCTCGACATTGTACGCGAGGCACGCGACCACTCGGTACGGTCGGTCGAGCAGCGCGGCGACGCCCCGCACTGCGCGCGTGTTGCATGTGTGTGTGTGTGTGTGTGTGTGTGTCACCCTGCTGGGGGAGGAGGAGCCGTCGGGCGGGGCGGGGCGAGAGAGGCTCTGTGGTGGCAGAGTGTGTGTGTGTGTGTGCGTGCGTGATAGAAGAGAGAGTGTGTGTGTGGGTGGGTGGCGTGTGGCGTGCGGGATGCATGTGTGGTGGGGGTGGTGTCTGCAGCTGTGTCCCACACTCGGTACGGCCGGTCGACGCGTGGGGCGTTTGGTGCGCGAGTGGCGCGTGCAGTGTGTTGCGGTTAGGGTTTTAGGTTTTAGGGTAAACCCTTACTAAGGGTTTACCTTAACTAAGGGTTAAGGGTTTATGGTTTAGGGTTTAGGGTTAAGGATTTAGGGTTCAGGGTGTAGGGTGGTGTGGGGCGTGTGTTGCGTGGGGTGAGTGGTTTTTGTTGCCGTTACGTGGGTCTCCCACCAACAACTGACGACAACTAACTCCCCGCTCACTGTCTCCCACGGCAAGCAGCTCTATCTCTCTCCCCCTCTTGGGTGCGTGCTCTAGACCACGCGCGTCGAACAACCGACAACAACATCCAGCAACTGACACACAACAGCCAACAACCGACAACAACAACCAACAACCGCGAGCGTGCTTCAGAACACGCGTCGAACAACCGCCAACAACCCAAAGCAACAAAATAAAACAACCAACTCACCGTCGCCAACCGCGAGCAGTTCTCTCGCGCGCGTGCTTGACACCACGCAAGCTAAAGTACAGTAAAAAAACTGACAACAACAGCCAACAATCTCCACCAACACCCTCCAACAACAACCACCAACATCCGCCAACGACCAACTCACCGTCGCCCACCGCGAGCAGCTCTCTCGCGCGCATGCTTGACACCACGCAAGCCAAAGAACAGTAAAAAAGTGACAACAGCAGCCAACAACCACCACCAAAAACCTCCAATCACAACCACCAACATCTGGCAACGACCAACTCACCGTCGCCAACCGCGAGCAGCTCTCTCGCGCGGGCGTGCTTGGCACCACGCGCGCCAAGCAACAGCCAAAAAGCACCAACAACTGACAACATCAGCCAACAACCTCCAACAACCACCTCCAACAACCACCAACAACAACCAACTCACCGTCGCCCACCGCGAGCAGCTCTCTCGCGCGCGTGCTCGACACCACGCGCGCATGGCTGCTTGCGCCGTCGCCGCCGTCCACACTGTTCTCACCGTCCACACTGTTCACACTGTTCCCGCCGGCCTCCACGAGGTCGAGGATCGACACCGAGAGGGAGTACTTCTTGCCGAGGGCGCGGAGTGTGTCGGCGGTGCCGGCCGCCTTGTAGCCTGGGCGTGGTGTGTGGGGGGGGGAGTGTGTGGGAGGGGGGGGCGTGTGCGTGTGTGTGCGTGTGCGTGTGTGTGTATGTGTGTGTGTGTGTGTGAGTGTGTGTGTGTGTGTGTGTGTTTAAGGTTTAGGGTTCAAGGGGCATGGCTCCACCGGGTCATCATCGCCGTATGGCGGTCGGGGAGAGCCCCGAGGGAATGGAAGACTGCTATTATCACACCGTTATATAAGGGGAAGGGTCTGCGTGACTTCCCTGGTAGCTACCGCGGTATAAGCCTTCTCTCTATTGCCGGGAAAGTGTACGCTGCCATACTTCTGCACCGCGTCTCCACGCAGGTTGATGGTCAGTTGCACGAGACTCAGTGCGGTTTCAGAAAAAGCAGAGGTACTGTTGATGAGATTTTTACTCTTCGCTCGCTGAGCGCGGCACATGCCGAGTACAAACAATGCATGGCTGTGGCATTTGTCGACTATTCTAAAGCTTACGATTGCATAAACCGTGCGGCACTGTGGAGAGTCCTTAGATTATATAGTGTTCATCCGCACATTATTGATCTGTTGGAGGATCTTCACACCAACACAGCAGCTGCCGTGCGGCTGGCTGGGAAAGTCGGGCACAAATTCCCTGTGTCGTCTGGTGTGCGACGGGTGCGTCATTGCTCCTGTGTTGTTCAATGTTTTTACCACATAGTGAAAAAGGCGCTAGGCATGATGCCAGAGGGAGCTGGCGTGTCAGTCGTGACCCGAGCCGGCGGCACTGTGTTGTCGTTGTCGGTTGATCACGTAGTGATGCTTATGTATGCCGACAATTTATGTTTGTTCTCGCATGACCCAGCTCAGTTGGCGCTTATGCTGAAAATCCTTGACAAAGTGTCCTCTAGCTTTGGCATGCAAATCAACGCCGCCAAGACAGAAGTGATGATTTTGCCAGCAGATTTTGTCGCGGATCTGCCCACGTTTGCGCTGACTGGTGGTGAAGTGAAGACCGTCTCTGCATTTAAGTATCTAGGGAGTTGGATAACCCAGAGTGGTGGTGTGGAAAAGGAGATCGGTGTGCGTGTCGGTCGCGCGCTGGGCGTGTTTGCGTCTTTTGATAAGATTTGGGCCAGCAAGAAGATGCAAGTGCAGTCTAAGATGCGGGTTTACAACACTTTCGTGCTGCCCCACTTTCTGTACGGCTGCGAAACATGGGCCCCTACTAAAACACAACTGACTCGATTGGAGGTTGCCCACTCTAACTGCCTTTGTCGCAATCTGGGTGTGCGCCTGGTCGACCGGCACAGATTAACTTATATTCGGCAGGCATGCGACACTGAGTCAATTGAGAGCCTTGTGGCAAAGCAATCAATGCAGTGGCTAGGCCATGTGATGCCGGCTTCTCGTCTTCCTCGTACGACTTTTGACTACACAATGGATGTGGCTTGGCAGCAAGGCCGGCCTCCAGCCTCCTCCCGACACTATTTTCTTAAGCTACTGACTCAGCAGCTAGGCAAAACTAGTGGCACTCGTTCTGATTGGAAGACTTTTTCGGACACGGCGTTTGAGCGTGCTCAGGATAGGGTCGGGTGGAGAGCCGTGGTGTACGGTCCGGCTGCCCCTCAGGCGCCGGCCCCTCCACCACGGCGGTCAAGTAGATTGGCAAGCGCCACTTGACCCCCTATCCCCTAGAAGCAGTTAGGACCTATTTTGGAGGCGTCGCACAATAGCTCTCCTTTTTGCTCTAGGACTACACGTTGGCAGGCAGCCGGCTGGTGGCTACCGCCCCTCACAAGTAATTGTTAGGGCCAGAACTGGACTTGGGTCTAGGCGGTGGTACTAGGACTAGAGGTAGTCTTTGCTGGAAAGCCGATGTAACTGCAACTGTAACAGTTCAAGGGGGTTTGGATTACAGATCTCCTGCTGCGGGGCGCGCACTGAAGCGTGAGTTTGCTCGAGCTGCAGGTTTAGGGTCCACTGCTGCGTACAGGTTCACTGCTTAGTGCTTAGTGCTTAAGGTGTCGGGCGCTAGCGCCGACACCGGTTTTATACATCATTACTGGTGTCACACAGACTGTGATATCCATCATCATCAGTGCGCACCGACGCGGTAGTTGGCGCCCGCGACGACGCCCTTGGCTTTGACGTTTAGGGTTAAGGGGTCGAACGTTCAAGGTTAGAGGTTAAGGGTTGAAGGTTCAAGGGTTTAGGGCCCAAGGGTCAATGATTGCAGGGGATGGGTGTTCACGATTACACAAGGGTACGCACCGAAGCGATAGTTGGCACCCGCGACGACGCCCTTAGCTATGAGGTTCAGGGTTTAGGGGTCAAGGGTCAAGGGTTCAAAGGCAGGTTTAAGGCAGGTTAATTAAGGGAATACTGGGGTGTGTGAGGAGCTCCCAGCTGCAGCCGCATCCCTTGGCCTGTGGCCACATCATTCTGGAATCACGTTCGGCGAGGGATTCGCTTCCTGGTGAGAATCTCGGCTTTCAGGGGAGTCAGTTGCGGACGTCCAAACCTTTACTCTTAATAATACCCCCTCCTCCTCTTACGCACCGAAGCGGTAGTTGGCACCCGCAACAACGCCCTTGGCTTTGAGGTCGTGAGCGAGCAGCTTGACGAAGGCCTCGGCGCTCATCTGCGTTTGTGTGCGTGTATTCGTGTGTGCGTGCACGTGTGTGCATGCGCGCGCGTGTCTGGTCACCCACAGCAAACGATGCGATGCGGTGTGTGTGTGTGTGTGTGTGTTTGTGTGTGCGTCAGTGTGTGTTGCACAAGGCGACGTGGCGGAGATCGAGTGCTCACAGAACACACACACACACACACACAAGCACAGACGCCGCTGAGATGCGACAAGGGAAGCGGCAGGGAGGGACCACGCCCCGTGCATCGGGGCCCTGCTGGCACAAGGCATCGGTAATGTGTGCACCACACACAACACACACAAAACACATACACACACACACATGACAGCGCATGTGATCACATGTATAACGCATGCACGCGCGTAACCCCTGACCAGCACCAAGCGCTGTCGCACCAATCCCCCCACCCTGCACACCCACCCTGAGCAGATATGGCCGCTTAAACCAAAACAGAAAACAGGTGCACCTCGTGTATCGCCCTGAATGGCACCACGCGCTGTCGCACCAACCGCCGAGCGCACGCACACAGACCCCTCCTCCATCACACCCTGCTCATAGAACGCCCCCCGAGCGCTATCAAACCAACCGCCCAGCGCACGCACACACACGCACACGCACGCACACCCCTCCCCCCCCTCTGGCACCCCCTCCCCCATCAGCACAAATACGTGCATATCGAACGCACCTCGCGTACCTCCCTGAACGGCACCGCGCGCTGTCGCACCAACCGCCCCCCCCCCCTGCACACCCACCCTGAGCAGCGAAGGCCGCTAAAAAATGCGCCTCGCGCATCTCCCTGAATGGCACCGCGCGCTGCCGCGCCAACCGCCCCGCGCACACGCCCTCCCCCCTGGCACCCCTTGCCCACCCTGAGCAGATACGACCCCTACACCCAACCTCAAACGCACCTAGCGTATCCCCCTGAACGGCACCGCGCGCTGTCGCACCAACCGCCCCGTGCATGCCCCCCCCCCACGGGCAGAGGGGCTCCTAAGCGCGTGCTCTCTCAACCAAGGTGCTTACTCATCACACCCCACCCACCCACACTTCTCGCACCCACCCACCCCACACCCTCACACACACGTGCACATCACATGCATGACCCAATCAACGCTCCTCGCGTATCGCCCTGAACGGCACCGCGCGCTGTCGCACCAACCGCCCCCCCCCCTGCACACCCACCCTGAGCAGAGAAGGCCGCTAAAAACAAAACAAAAACAAACACAAACACACCTTGCGTATCTCCCTGAATGGCACCGCGCGCTGTCGCACCAACCGCCCTGCGCACACGCCCCCCCCCGGCACCCCTGCCAACTCTGAGCTGACAAAGGCCCCCACACCCAACCTCAAATGCACCTAGTGTATCCCCCTGAACGGCACCGCGCGCTGTCGCACCAACCGCCCCGTGCATGCCCCCCCCCCCCCGTGCAGAGGGGCTCCTAAGCGCGTGCTCTCTCAACCAAGGTGCTTACTCATCACACCCCACCCACCCACACTTCTCGCACCCACCCACCCCACACCCTCACACACACGTGCACATCACATGCATGACCCAATCAACACACCTCGCGTATCTCCCTGAACGGCACCGCGCGCTGCCGCACCAACCGCCCCGCGCACGCGTCTGCCCACGAGCTCAGCACGCGAGGGCGGTCGGACGGAGCGACGAGCGGCTGGCGGATCGGCCACCCGAGCACCTCGGCCATGCCACTACAGAGTGTGTGTGTGTGTATGTGTGGAGGGCGGTCGGACGGAGCCACGAGCGGCTGGCGGATCGGCCATGCCACTACGTGGTGTGGGCGGTGTGTGCGTGGCACCCAGTGTACACACACGCACACACACACACACACACACCCTTAACAACACACACACACACTTTCACGGCTTCATGACACACCCACGCACCCACCGACCACCTAACCACCCAAGTTGCGACACCCACCGCACCTGAACGACAGCATGGAGGGGTGCCCTCCCATCTCTGCCGCCCTCTCCGCCAGCGCCCGGTGCCCGCTGTGCAGCGCGTCAAACTTCCCGAGCGCTACGATCACATCTGCCGTGTCGCTCGGGACGACTGCGCGCATGCGTGCGTATGTGTGTGTGTTTGTGTGTGTATGTTTGTGTGTGGACATGGCCGATGCCGTGTACCATATGCCAGTGTGCGGCCCCAACGCGCGGGACGTGGTCCCTCCCTGCCGCGTCCCCACCGTCGCATCTCAGCGGTGCACGCCACGTGTTGGGACAGGCCTCCTCAAACAGCGACTCCGTCGGCAGGGGTGCTGGAGACGCCGCTGGAGTTGAGGAGGCAGAGAGCCCATCTGCATGGGCACGCATGACACGCATGGAGCGCGGTGAGTGTGTTGCTGAGCCCACGGGCCAGGTGATCGAGACATGCAATGCGCGCCTTGACATGCAGGCGAGTGTAGGCCTACTAGTAGGCCTGCTGTCAAAGGCCTGCTGCACGAACTGACTCCTCACCCTTGGTGCCAGATGGCTTGCATGCTACTCGCTGGTGCGGCCTCCTTCCACCCCGCATGGTCTGTTGCACATGCTGGAAGCGACCACTAGTGCTGGGTGACGTCGCAGCGCTGCAGCGGTGGTGCACCTGGAGTGGTGGGCTCATGACAGCGACTCACGCTCTACAAGCCCTAGCAGCACACTGACGCTGCAGAATCGTGCTACTATGTTAACCAAACAGTTCAGCCAAACGAGGCTACACGATCGGCGACGAGCAGCGCAACGCTGCGTCAGTTGTGTGTGGTATCCACACACATCGGTATTTCCATCTCAACATCTCCTTCCCTCGATTGCCCCTCCCAATCGACGCCATGCAGGGCCTAAACAGACCCGTGGTTCAGGGAAGCGGTGCGAGCAGGGCATCCGCAGCCATGCATGCATGCGCTCTGAACCAGCGCGCGCGCGCCTGCCAGCCCTCGATGTGCGCCAGCACCAGCGGCATCTCCAGGGTGACGACGTTCTACAGTGCTCCGACTGGGGCGCGGAGGAGCTCTATCGTCATGAGGGCAGATGGAAAGATGAGGGCAGATGGAAACTTCGGCGCCCCAGCTCCACGCAACCCCCAGCCCTCCGATTTCGACGTGGATGCGCCTCCCCAGCCCAGTGCCAGCGGTGCGGAGGACGATGCGGATCTGGGCCCGCGCGAGGACGACGTGCTGCCAGACAGCCTCGCAGGAGCCCTGAAGCAGGCCGCAGCCGCGACTGCTGACGCCATCCGTCGCTCTAACAACCGCTGCCAGGTCGAGCTGCTCTTGACAGACTTCTGGGACCCCATCTCGGGTGGGTGTTGGCTGTGGGAGGGGTGGGTGCATGGTATCGCATGGGATGAGCCGGCAGGCATGCATGGCCACGCATGGGCACTACTATCACCTGCACTAAACGCGAGGTCGGCAGCGCACAGTGCTCCGGGCAGTGGCACAGGGCCAGTGCGCACGCCCCAGCAGCAGCCTGGCACCTCAGCGTCGCAGCACGAAGACCCTCGCATGGCCCCGCCACTGTTGCTGCACCGTGCAGGCCCCATCTTCCCTAACCGCGGAGACCAGGAGAAGTTCTGGAAAATGACGCGCCGCTTCACGGAGGACCTGGGCGAGGCGATGGGCACCGGCTCTGCTGGGATCAATGCTGTCTACCCGGACTCGGGCGTCGCTGCGATGCTGTCGTACCAGTGGAAGCAGGCGAGCAGGCAGTCATACGTGTGTGCGCACGTGCATGCGGGCGCGCGTGTGTGCGTGGGTGTGTGCTTGCGTGCGAGTGTCTTGCCTGCGTGCATGCGGACGCATCTCACTGACTTGCTGCCCCCCCCCCCCCTGGACACCCACCCACAGGATTCAGAGAACGGGAAGCTCCCTTTCAAGATCACTTCGCTCACTGACCGGCTGCCCATCTCCAAGGACGACCAGATCGTTGTTGTCGCGTGCCCCGACCCGGTCGGTGCTAACGATTGCATCCGCATCGTGCGGTCGGTCGGAGAGCAGGTGTGTGTGTGTGTGTGTGTGTGTGCTGGCGCGTGTTTGTGTGTGTGTGCGCGCGAGTGTGTGTGTGTGCTGTCGTGCGTGTGTGTGTGTGTGCGTGTGTGTTTCGTGTTCTGATGGCACGGCCAGATGTGTGTGTGTGTGTGTGTGTGTGTGCTTCGTGTTTTGATGGCACGGCCAGGTGTGTGATGTTGTGCAATGCGACCTGACACGTGCGCAGGACGAGGCAGAGGGTCGCGAGCACCGCCTCATCATCCCCTCCCCCCCGCGCCCGCCGACCTGTGCTCGCACATGGCGCAGCATCATTGCATTCCATCTCAAGCGTGGATTCGCATGCCTTTGCTTTGCTCAGGACGAGGCTGAGGGTCGCGAGTTCCGCCCCATCATCCTCTTTAACCCGCGCCTATCGAGTGGAGATGTCGGTCTCGGCCTAAACGCGCGCCGCATGCGCGACTCGTTCCAGGTGACAAACATTTCACAATAAGCCCCCCACCACTAGTAGCCAGGCACCCGTCTGTAGTCGAATACGATGCCTGTAGGTGCGTCACACACGACTGTAAAAACCATCATCATCAATAACAGCAAGATCAACTTTCCCGCAGAGGAATCTGCCAATGGTATCATAGTACTAGTACCAGTACAACGACCGCCTGTGCCCAAGTCCGGTGATGGCGCTTAAAATTCAATCCATCAACATCCAAACTTAAGCGCAGCTCTGTGGCTTACTCGACCCCCCCCTAACTAAGGTCTCATCGATTGAGGGACTTCGCCCCGCCATGAACATGCCCGGGGTTCATGCATACACACCACCTATCTCCTTACTCCCACACAACCCTGTGGCTTACTCGGCACCACCCTGCACCGCTCGCCGCCCGCCCGCTTGTGCAGTTACATTAACAGTGACAGTAAAAGTGGCAGTGACAGTGTCAGCTTTCCAGCAGAGACATCTTCCGGTCCTTGTGCCACCGCCCAGACCAAAGTCCAGTTCTGGCCCTCACAATCCCATGTGCCCGCATGCGCGCGACACGCGTTGCAGAACGCGTTTGTCGTCACGTACTCTCTGCGCCCGATCCAGGACGTTGGGAGCGTGTACCGCGCGTACCCCGGGCAGTGGAAGGTGCGTGCGTGGGCACAATGGGCATACCGTGTGTGCCTTGCGTGTGTGAGTTTGTGTGTGTATTGTGCGCTCATGAAGGAAGGAAGGAAGGAAGGAAGGAAGGAAGGAAGGAAGGAAGGAAGGAGAGGCGCACGTGGGTCTTGCGTGGGTGGTGCATGGGGAAGGTGCGTTGGCGCAGCAGTGGCCGGTGCACCATCCTGCCCACCTGCCCCCCCGCCTACCTCCCCGCCTGCCCGCCCGCCCGCCTGACTGACTGGCTGACTGACCGCCCGCCCGCCTGCCCGACCACCCCGCCCGCCCGCCTGCCCGCCCGTCTGCCAGCCTGACCGCCCGCCTGCCTGCTTGCCTGCCTGCCTGCCCGCCCGCCTGCCCGCTTACCTGCCTGCCAGCCTGCCTGCCTGCCCGCCCGTCGGCCTGCCCGCCCGCGTGCCTTCCTACCTGCCCGCCTGCCTGCCTGCTTGCCTGTCTGCTTGCCTGCCTGCCTTTCTGCCTGTCTACCCGCCTGCTCGCCTGCCTGCTTTGAGTCCTGCGCCAGTTGTGATGAAGCTATTGTCAATAACGTCATACTGTAGCACTTGTGCTTTGGGATGCTTTACGATTACACTTCTATTTAAACCAGCTCTCTGAACCCAGCCTCCAACCCCATGCGTGTCGAGAGGGACGTGCCGCATGCCGCAACGCCGCATGGCGGCTCGTTTCGCATGCGCTTGGCACAGCACACACACGTGCATGTGGCCGCCCGCCTGCCTTGCGCCCGCCTGCCTGCCAGCCCGCCCGCCTGCCTGCCTGCCTGCCTGCCTGCCTGCCCGCCTGCCTTGCGCCCGCCTGCCTGCCCGCCTGCCTGCCCGCCTGCCTGCCTGCCCGCCTGCCTGCCTGCCTGCCCTGCGCGGGTTGTGATGAAGCTATTGTCAATTACGTCATACTGTAGCACTCGTGCTTAGGGATGCTTGACGATTACAGTTATATTTAACCCAGCTCTCTGAACCCATGCAAGGCCGCATGCCGTGGCGACGCGTGCCCCCCTGTGCGCTTTCACTTATGTTCACTTTTGCAGTGCACGCACCCATGTGTGCGAGCGCGAGTGCCTGCCTGCCTGCCTGCTTGCCTGCTCGCCTGCTCGCCTTGTCTACCTTGAGTCCTGCACGGGTTGTGATGAAGCCATTGTCAATCACGTCATACTGTAGCACTCGCGCTTTGGGATGCTTGACGACTGCAGTTCTATTTAACCCAGCTCTCTGAACCCACCCTCCCACCCCATGCGCGCACCCAGAGCCACGCCATGGCACGCGCCGCATGCGCTCGGCACGCCACACGTCCACGCACGTGCGCATACACATGCACGCCCACGATTCGCGCATCATGCACACATCCCATGCCCCACACACATCCCACGCACCCACCACCACCACCACCACCCATCCACAAAGAGCATCCCTGACCCTCCCAACCCCGTGGCGCATGTCTTCCTTGAAAACGAGGCCAAGCCCGGCCGCTACAAGCGCGCACACACACACACACACACACACACACAGGTCTTCCTTGAGGACGAGGCCAAGCCCGGCCGCTACAAGCTGATTGCCGAGCGCCCGATGCGCCCGGCTGGCGACGCGCTTGACTCCATCATCGACCAGGTGCGCTCATAATACACACGCACGCGCACACGCGCGCACATGCACGCGCACTTTGCATGCACGTGCACACACACACACACACACACACGTGCACACGCTCACGCACACACAGACACACATGCGCACACGCCCGCACACACACACACACACACAGGCCGAGAACCCCGCCGGCGTTGACGGCGAGCCCGTGCAGCGGACCCCGATCGCGATGCTGGGCAGCATGGTGAAGGACATGCAGCGCTTCATGCGGTCGCTCAGCAACTGAGGAGCGCCCGGGGGAGTTTCAAAGCGGCAGAGGAAGTCTGTGAGCAAGGGCAGCGCTTCGTGCGGCTGCTCAGCAGCTGCAACTGAGCGAGGAGCGCGTGAGCGAGCCACATCCACACTTCACGCGCGAGTGTGGACGGCACAGCGGCGGCTTATTATGAGCGGACCGCGATGCACAGCGGGGTGGGCTGGCTCTGGGCAGCACGCCCCTCAATTACCACGAATAAAGCGCCTGGTGGGGTTCACTAGCTGGGTACGGGAGGGAGCCACCTGTGCCAGGCGAGGAGCAGTAACAAACAAGTGAGTAACAAACAAACGGTGATCCTCTCTGCCCTGCAGCTGTACACGATCACGACGCCCACGACGCACACAAATGTCGCGACACACGCCGTCGTGGTGCGACCAACGGTGATCGGGTCGGGTATCACGGCCCGCAAGACTACTGCCAACTCCTTCCCGCTCAGGCGCGTGCAGCGGCAACAGCAACCCACGCTTCGGCAGCAGCAGCAGCGGCGAAGCGACAGTGGATCACCACAGGTGAGAAGGGCTTCACAGCAGCAGCACTTCGGCTGCGCCATGAAGACGGTCGTGCGGCGGCAGTGAACAGCACGAGCCGGCAGCCGGCGAGTCTGGTCGCTCCATATACACGACACCGCACCGCAAGCCGCAGTACTTTTTAGCGTGCCGGCCGCGCGCATCTTTGCTGAGTGCGTATTGGAAGTCTGAAACCCGCGCATGTGGGCGACACGTTGCTGCACCGCAGCCACGTGCTGTCCATCCCAGTGGCGGCTATCAGGCTCCTCGCGCCGATGGCGTGATGAGCAGTATGTTCAACGATGATGCGGCAGGAGTGCGGATCGCTCTCGCCGCGGGCAGCAGCCTGCCTGTGTGCCTGGCTATGGCTTCTTGTACAAGGCCTCTGGCTGGAAGGAGCCGCTGGCGGCAGCGTCGTGTCAGCGTCGCTCCTCAATGCCGGCGGGGGCATTGATGTGGAGCCGTGCGCGGGCGGCGTGCTGCGTGTGCTCTTCACCGCGACGTTTGACGTCGTGCGCTGGCGCCTCGTGCTGCGCGATCGACAGAATTGTTCTGGACCGTCGGCAGTCGCCTTCGACATGCTCAGTGACCGCGACAAGGCGCAGCACCGGGCGCTGCGACCCGCTTTTCTCGCCGCCAAGGCTGCGGGGAGTTCCACCGCGCTCGCCTCGTGGTTGACGGCGAGCAGGTGGCTGCACCTATTTATTAAGTTGCACTCTGCCGCAGGGCGTGTGTTGAAGGGGAGTTGACGCCACACGCGCACGGTGGCGGGTGCGGTGTGGTTGCTGGGTAGAGTGCTGTGGCGGGTGCGGTGTTCTGCCGCTTTCGGTTGGTTAGGGGCCTTCTTAGTCCCTTCATGGTCCTGGCTGTACAGCCGGTTGGGGTCTGCCTCTTGTTGCTTCAGGGCTGAGTGTGGTGCCTGGCTTGCGGTGCTGCTTGCTTGGCGCCCGCCGCCTCGTGTGGGCGGCGCTACCACCGTGGGCCTCGTCTGGGGCCTCGTCAGTGATTTCCTTTCCGGCTGTAAGCAGCCATTCCGGCTCCAGCCGGCTGTAGGCCAAATAATTATTTGGAGCTCGCACAGCCATCGCACAGCCGGAAAGCCGGCTTTGCAAAAAAAAACTGTTCTTCGAGCGCGAACAGGGTGCGTGAAGAACTGCCAGCAAGTAAAGCAGGCTGCGAACAGCCAACCTCTAGTCTACGTTTGGGCCAACCTGGGCCAGAGCCGGAGCTGGGCGGCCCCATCGCGGTGCCAATCCCTCCGGCGCCCTCAGCTAGGTCTGCAGCCGCTGCTCCCCGGCCAGACTGCATGCCGTCGCCTGAGCCCAGGGAGACCGCTGAGCCAGAGGCCGCTGAGCCACAGGCCGTCTAGGTGTTGAGCCAGAACAATGGCAACAGGGCTGCTGAAGGCGCGGGAGCCAAGATGGAGAGGCGGTGGCGGCGGCAGAGGTCGAGGGGGCGGTCACGGACCGCATGGGCGTCGGCTACATCACACGGCTGTCGCCGCAAAGCCTTCAGCTGCCCCACCTTTGAGCGGTTGGCTGAGCTGGCGATCATCATGGTGCCCGTGTCTGTGGAGTATGAGCAACTGTTTGCTGTGAGCGCTCAACTTCATCAAGAGCAAGTCGCGCAAGGGCTGCAGAACCCACACCTGCCCGATGCGCTGCGGCTGTTCTTCCCCAACACCTTCGACATACTGACCTCCTCCTACGCCAAGGCCTTCGAGGCATGGAACGAGGCGACGGCGGTGTGCGGGCGCTACAAGAAGTCCTCATTGCTGGGCAGGGGGGATCTGTGTTTGTCAGAGAGGGAGGGAGAGAGAGGGTCTGCCAACGTGTAACAGGAAACGATTTCCCAAGTGATTCATCGCCCCCAAAGTGTGAAAGTATGATTTCCACACGTTCTGGCTGTGGAAAATAAATTCAAAATGCTGAAAAGGCCTTATGCCTGCTGTTTTGTGTCCCTCTGGAGCTTTGGACTGATTGTGGATGGATAAACAACTCAAATTGAAATAAACAAACTGTAACGTATCATGCACACAGTCCTCACACATGCACACATGCACACACACACATGCGTGCACGCACGCACACACACACACACACACACACACACACACACACACACATGCACACACGCACGCACACACACACACACACACGCGCACACACACACACACACACACACACACACACACACACACACACACGCACACGCACACACACAGGTGCGTAGCACCAGGGTCACCGCCAACGGGCCAACGGTGCCAACGGCCAACGCCAACGGTGCCAACGCCAACGGCAAATAAAAACGTTGGCTTAGCCAACTGTCAGCCAACGGTGGCGCAAAAGTGCTCACATCATGGATCTTAGCAGCCACAGAGAAGTGGGGATGATGCTTGCAGGGGAACAACACTAACTGACTGAGCACGACCCACACTGAACACGCTTGAGCACTGGATGTGTGTGCGTGCCTGGTATGCAAGTGCTCCCAGTGCCCACCTCAGGGTGAATAATGTACTCGCAGCTCTGCATGAGCTATACAGCCACGCTATATCGCCAGTACCGGCTCGTAGCGCGCGAATTATCCGATTCCACACTTTTCCTCCTTCCGGAAGCGCGTTTTTCGCCCCGTTTGCGCCTTTGGCACCGTTGGCCCAGCCAAAGCCAACGCCAACCGTCGGACGTTTCTGGTGACCCTGGGCACCACCACGTAGGTCGTACCTTCAGCTTCCCAGAAGAGTGTCTCTCCGGAATGGACCCGCAACACCAAGGAAAGCCCACTACCCCCTAAGGAAGAGAGAGAGAGAGAGAGAGAGAAGAGAGAATCAACCCACCCACTTACAAGTCAGAGAGGGGGACTGGCAGCAGCGTCCGAGTAGGACGCGCGGCGCGTCATGGGGCGGCCTGCAGTGATGCGCCAGCTGGCGCTGCTGTCGTGCGTCCTGCTGCTGAGTGGTGTGTGTGTGCAAGGCAGGAGGCTGCGCTCCGACCATGGGGACAGCAGTGACGACCAAGAGGACTACCCGTCCCCAGACACCCCTTCTATTCCCGAGCCAGCGCCTCCCACGTACGCCCCCACACGCCTCATGCCCAATGCGAAGTGCGTGGAGGATACCAATGGTGTACTGTGCGATGTGGGGGAGACGCTGGTGACGCTCTCTGGGAACACAAATAGCACGCAAGCAAACACAGCCTCAGTTAGCTACAGAGGCACGCTTCCCGACTGGGGAGCCAACGTAAGCACGGATGTGACTACGCCCATGCTAATAAACGAGAACAACAGCTGCTCTCTCTCCAAGATCACGCTGTGGTGCGGATGGAACACCAGCTTTGCCACCACAGGGCTGCAGCTCGCGGGCATCGTGTTGGCAGGGGGGAGCGCACGCCTGACGGTGACCGACTCCAAGGTCATGCTGCCCAGCTGCAGCGCATGGGTGGAGCTGCGCGACGCCATCTGCGACAGCGGCGCTCTGTACGGCCACGCGCTGGTGCGCAGCGTGCCCATGCGTGCCCATGCGTGCATGCATGCTGCATGCATGCATGGGGCGTAACAACCTTTGAAGTCACCCGCCCGGACGCCCATCGGTGCCCGTGTTTCCACGTATCCCCCAGGCGGGAGGGGTTGCGCACTCATACTGCACGAGCCGTGCCCCACACACCCCTCCCCCTCCCCCCTCTCCCCTGCCCCCGCGACCCCCCCGCACCCCCCCCGCCCACCCCACAACAACAGGTATCTGGCAGCCTGATCACCGTCGTGTCCTTCGAGGGCACGGGCGTCTCGTGGAACAACGTGCGCCTGCCGCTGTCGGTCGACTGCATGAACGCGACTTCGGTCGACGCGTCGCGCGCGTGCGCCGTCAACGCGGTCGCGAGCGGCGCGGCCGCCAGCGCCTCGCTTGATGCCGTCAACACACACGCCGCCTGGAAGGCAGCCACCGTGGCCTCCAAAGCGGCCAGGGCCGCGGCCACGGCCACGGGCACGGGCACTGCCTCGGCGTTCTCCGACTCCATCATCCTCGTCATGGGCGGCAGCGTTTCGCTGCTGCGGGCGGCCGCGGCGGCGGCGGCGCGCACGGCGGCGACGGCGGGCGGCGGTAACGCGTCGGCGGGCGGCTGGCAGACGACGATCTCGGCCAACGTGACGATTATGGTGCGCGCGTGGGCGCAGGCGGGCGGGCTGTGGGCTGTGGGCATGTGCGTGTGTGCATGTGTGTTTGTGTGTGTGTGTGTGTGTGTGTGCATGCACATGGCGTGTGTACATGTGGTCGGCGGCGCCGCGACGAGCGGCTCCGGCACCCTCCCTCCCCCCCCACACACATGTTGACACACACCGCCCCCACCAACCGCAGCCGGCGCCCAGACTCTCTCTGCCCACCACACTCGACGCGCAAAGCACCAACCAACCAATCAACCACAAACCAACTAACCAACTACCTATCAACCACCCGCCCCGACCAACCGCAGCCGACGCTCGGCCTCTCCCTCCCCGCCGAGGTCGACGTGCAAGGCGCCAAGCAACCAACCAACCAAGCACCCAACTTATCAACCACCGCCTAACCAAGTAGCTAACCGACTCACCAATCAACCAACTAGCCATCCACCAACTTATCAACCAACCAACCAGCTAATCAACTAACCCACCAACCACCAAACCAACCAACCGCCACGCAGCCGGCGCCCGGCCTCTCCCTCCCCGCCGAGCTCGACGTGCAAGGCGTGGTCGGCGCCGCCGCAACGAGCGGCTCTGGCGCGCTCACCCTGCTGGACCTCGTGGTCATCAACGCGCCGCCCAACCCGCCGCGCTACCCTCTCGGCCTCCTCACGAGCCTCCCGTGGTTTGTCGAGTTCGCCGGAGCGGTGGGTTGTCGGTGGGCTATTTGTCACCTTTTTCAAGCGGGCTTGGGCAGGGCTTAGGACAGAGACCGGCAGAGCACGTTTGACGACGCAAAGGTGAATCGACCTGGTGGTCATTATCGGGCCGCCTGAACCGCCGCGCTACCCGCTTGAGCCTCGCGTGGTTTGTCGAGTGTTGGAACGGTGCTTGGTTCGGGATTTGTTTCGGCTTTGTTGGGTGTGGGACGGAGATCATCGACAACCGCCAGCACGTCTCCCCCCCCCCCCCCCCCCCCCACCCACACTCGTCTAATATGCCGACATAGGCGCCCGACAAACTGCTCACTCGACCACGCACGCACACACACACTCACACACACTCACACACACACACACACACACACACAGGCAGTGTCGGGGTCAGCGGCTCTAGCGAAGCAGCTGTTGATGAAACGCGTCCGCGTGGCTGTGCCTGATGGGGAGCTGACATACCTGCTGGCGGTCGAGGTGTGTGTGTGTGTGTGTGCGTGCACGCGTGGCATTATATCTCCTCATAACAACGAGTGGTCACCCGCTATTGACAGACGCCTGTATGCAGACCCTTGGGACGGTATCGCCGTTATCTATGTGACGATCTGGAATAGAATGTGTGCGCGTGTTCATGTGCGTATGTGTGTGCATATGCGTGTGCACCAGTGGTGTCCGTAAGGAAACAAAGAATGCTGTTTTTGCCCCCGCAACACTGGAGGGATTATGCCGAATTGCCCCCGCAATGAGACGATTTTTGTGCGGAATTGTCACACTTTTAGGAGAAATTCCCGCGATTTGCCCCCACAGATTCCTCCCAAATTTCTCAGGTTGCCCCCGCAGCGAGGGCTGCGGGGGCGCTAAGGACGTCACTGTTGTGCACAACAGTGCACACGAAGCCGCAGTCTCGGCGCCACGTCGTTGTCTTCCGCGAACGCGAGCGCGCCCGTGGGCTGAACCTAAAAAAAACGCGTCAACCCCCAACTATCGTTCGTATTGTTCGCCTTCGCGCGGGGAGGGTCGAGACTGGCATTGTTTAATCCAGGTGTGGGGGTGGTGTTGCGTCGATGTCGGTCGGTTAGACGCCCGAAATCGCGATTTTCGACATTTTAGGTAGTTTCTAAACTTCGCAGGGGTGGGGTAGGGGGGTGGGGTGGGGGTGAAAACGACAGTTATTTACAAAGGCAAACCGCACGTACGGTATCCCCCAAACCCCTCCTCCCGAAAGGGCTGCGGTAGGGGCCCCTAAAAAAATCTGTGTCTTCCCTTCGTCTTCCGCCAACGCGCGCGCACACGCACGCGCTGACACACACACACACGCACACACAGGGCTGCGGGCTCGGCGGCGGCTCTGTCTTACGCCAATGCGAGCGCGCGCGCGCTCACACACACACACATGCACGCACGCACGCACGCACACAAGCAGGCACGCACACACGCACACACAGGGACGTGGTCTCGGCATCTCCCCCAACACGAGCGTCCTTGCGGGCGCGAGCTCGTTTGCCGTCGGCAAGGCGCCCTACAGCAGGTACCTGGTATACGACGCGCTCGAGGCGACGGGCGGCGAGTGGGCGTGGACCGATGTGAAGATCACGGCGTACAATGCGGTGAGAACGAGTGCCCCACTGCGACATGAACGCCTTGCTCGGATCCTTGTGATGATGATGACGATGATGATGGTGTTTTTTACAGTCGTGTGTGACGCACGCGAGCTCGATTAACGGAGGCGCGTTCTCGTCGCCGGGCCCTGGACCCAGCAATGCGGCGCTGCTGGTGACGAGGATCTCCGTGCCGCTGACGAGCAGGGTAAAATACGACTGGCCTGGCTCCTGCTAGACTGCCCCTCGGTGGAACACTTCAGGAGCGGCTTGCCCGGCGCTGCCATGGCTTGGCGAGTAGCCGCGGCGCTGCCGCGGCCCGTGCTGGGAGACGGCCCTTATCCTCCCCCCATGCAGGACGCCATGCGGCACCGATCTCGACGAGTTGATCGACGAGCGGAGGAGCTGGCGCCCGTCAATGCATGCTGGACATTGGTCAAGATGGCTGCCCGTGGAGGCGGGCTACCATCACGGCTTCAGCGGTGGCGACCGCCGAGGCAACACAGAGTAAATCCGCTTCACCAATCGCAGCGTTCGTCACCGCGCTCATCCTCGGGGTCGCTCGTCTGCCGGTGACTGGCGTTGGAAGGTCTTCAGGCAGCCTCCATGACAACTCTGTCGTCCATGCACCCCTGGAGGGTGGGACCTGGCCATGCATGAGGCATGGGGCGCCGGCTGAGCCCCATGCAAACGAGAGCTGGACAGCCATGCACTGCCAGGCGGGGACCGTTCCAGTCAGCGCCAGTCGGCTCTGCCGGCTTGACTGGCCACAAGGCCACTACTGTGACCCTGAGGAAGGTCCTCTCCTATATGCTCCTTGCCAGACATGTCTCTCAGAGACCGCTGTTTGGGGTAGTCTAGCCGGCGGGAGCGGTAGTCTATCGGCCGGGAGCCGGCGGTACTCTAGTACTTAAGTGTGCTGGAGTATCGGCGGGTGTCTCTAGTAGAAGAGTAGCCTGCTTAGCTGGAAACCCCGTGTTACTGTGACTGTGTGACGCACCTACCGGCAGCGTATTCGACTACAGACGGGTGCCTGGCTACTTGTGGTGAGGGGCTAGTGGGTTGGGCTGGACCTAGACAGGGCACTAGGCCCCCAGATCTGACTCCTCCCCGTGGGAGCTCGGCCGCAGGGTTCACAGGCCCACGGGATCGCGCCCCTAGACCTAGTTAGTTATAAGCCGCTGGCGGCGAGTGGGCGTGGACCAATGTGAAGATCACGGCGTACAATGCGGTGAGAGCGCGCGGTGGCCCTTATAAGTGCCGCAGGGGCAGCCCCCTCCTGCCTTCATCCCCGCCCTCATCCCCCCCCTCCCTGCTCCTCGCCCCCTCCCCTCCCCTCCCCTCCACCTCCCCCCTGCTTGTGCAGACTCCCAAAGCTCACGCCACCGCGCATCGTCAGCCGCATCAAACTCGGGGACCTGCTGTTTGAGCATCGCCCCCTCCCCCCCCACACTCGTGGCCCCCTAGCCTCACCTCGCCCCTCTCCCTTTCCCTCACCTCACCTCGCCTCACCGCCCCCCACCCCCTGCTCGTGCAGACGCCCTAGCTGATACTATGCGCATCGTCGGCCGCATTAAAACCGCCTCCCCCCTTTCCCTCCTGGTCCCTGCCCTCACCTGGCCTCCCCCTCCCCCCCCCACTCCTGGCCCCTAGCCGCACCTCGCCCCGCTCCCCCCTCCCTCACCTCGCCTCACCTCACCTCCCCCCTGCCTGTGCAGACGCCCAAGCTGACGACGACGCGCATCGTCGGCCGCACCAAACTCGGGGACCTGCTGTTTGAGCGCGCGTCCAACGGCGACATGGTGCGTGCCAGTGGATCCGTTAGCCCCCCCCCCCTCCCCGCACCCCGCAAACGTGCATTAACGGGGTGAGATTTACATATTCTGACTGGTTCTGCGCGGTGAGATTGCGTTTTTTTCTTCTTCGCAAAAACAATCGGCTGTTTGCGGGGCGAGATTGAGGAAGTGAGCGTGAGGCCCGGGTCGAGCCGTCATTTTCCCAAGATCCTTAGCGGAACCACTGGTGCGTGCATGCTTGTCACACACTGCGCTGGTGCCGTGTGTTGGGTGTCAAAGAGTGCTCCTGTCTCGCGCTAGACTGTCTCGCCCACCTGAGTCAGGGGTCACTGGTGTACGTGGCACTGCCTGGGGGACAGCGACTCAGTTCGCTGTGAACTTTGATACATGCGTTCGTGCGTGCGTTCCTGTAATATGCGCGCACTTTATCTTACTATCTGTGCGCGCCTCCCCTAATATGTACGCACTACTCACCTACGTCATGCCCCCCCCCCCCCACACACACACACACTTCCTCTGATCTGCTCGCACTTCTTCTAATCAGCGCACACTACTCACTTACGTCCTACCCCCCCCCTCCCCCTTGCACACAGGTCCCGCGCCCCCTGAGCGACGCGGTCGCCCTCCCCACGTCCCTCCCCCTCGCCCGCCTCAACATCGCCGAGTCCAGCTCCGACGCGGCCCCCGCGCTGCTGCTGCTCACCGGCCCCACCACGCTGGTGCTGCCGGAGGACGGCGCGCAGAGCGTTGTGCTCGGGTCTGCGCTGCTGGTCGGCAACCCCGCAGACGCGGTGTGGGGCCAGGTGAGCTGGTTGGCTAGTTGGTAGAACTCAGGCGCACACCAACAATGCGTTGCTGTCACTACCTGAGTGGTATGGGGTGGATCTGGGGGCCCAGGGCCCTAGGTCCAGTGCGTTCGCGCATGTGGGGGGTTGCCCTCACCCCTGCCAGGTAGCCAGCCAGTTTCCTACTGAAACCGAGTTTAAGGTGTCGGGCGCTAGCGCTCACACAGGTCGTATACATCATTACTGGTGTCACACAGACTGTAATATCCATCATCAGGTGGCTGGTTGGCTTTGGCAAACTTGGCCGCCCCATCAGGTTGTACCCCCCCACACACGCACGCACACACGCATGCGCACACGCACATCCACACGCACATGCACACACACACACGCACATGCACACACACATGCAGGTGCTTGACGTGGGCAACGCCCGCCCTGCCGCGCGCCCTGACTACCGCGGCTTCATCTCGTTGCCCCCACACAGCAGCGGTTCGCTGACGTTGAAGTCGCTTACGTTGAGCAACATCCAGCCGCTCGGGTCAACGGCCAGAAGGCGTGCGCTGTCCTCCGTTGCGTCTATGGTCGGGGGTGATGGCGCGTCCGCCGGCGGGCGCCGCGCCCTCGCGTCTTCGGACGCCGTCACGGATGAGGACGTGGAGGTGGGTCTAGAACGATGGCCCCTGTACACACTGTATGTTTTGGCAACTTCATCTGTATTGTTTTTGCCCCCCCCCTCCGCCCCTGCCGCCACTATCCCACCACCCAAGTCTACCAGTACTGCCCCCCTCCCGCCTCAAATCCGACAGATTATTGACCAACCCCTGGAACCCGTGCAGGATGCGCTCGGGAACTACTCGTCGATGCTGTGGCTGTTTGACGTGCAGCGCGGCCACGACAGCGACGGGGACAGCGACAACGCCATGCCAATGATGCTGGTGGACGTGTCGATCGTGGTCTCTGTGGTGGAACTACAAGTCTTGCGCCAGGTGTGTGTAGTAGGGTTTTGGGGGTGGCGTTGAGCGCCACACGGGGGTGGTGTAAGCGCTGCATGGTGGGTGGTTTAACAGTGTTGGGGACAGCGACAACGCCATGCCGATGCTGCTGGTGGACGTGTCGATCGTGGTCTGTGGTGGAGCTACAAGTCTTGCGCCAGGTGGGTGTAGTAGGGTTTTGGGGTGGGGTTAAGCGCCACACGGGGGTGGTTTTTTAATGTTAAAAGCGCTACAAGGAGGGTGGGTTAACAGTGTCGGGGACAGCGACAACACCATGCCGTCTGCTGCTGGTGGATGTGTCGATCGTGGTCTCTGTGGTGGAGCTGCAGGTCTTGCGCCAGGTGTGTGTAGTCGGGTTTAGGGGTGGGGTTAAGCACTACAGGGGTGGGTGGGTTAACAGTGTCGGGGACAGCGACAACACCATGCTGTCTGTTGCTGACAGACGTGTCGATCGTGGTCTCTGTGGTGGAGTTGCAGGTCGTGCGCTAAGTTTGTGCAGTGTACCGGGTTTGGGGGCTAGGTCAAGTGCCATGGGGGGGTCAACGCCTGGGTTGGTGGGTGGGTTAAGCGTGGGTCACCCTAACAACTATCATGTAGCCAAATAGGGCGCATTTGACACCCACTCGACACACACATCACCCCACCACCGCTCTCACTCCTCCCCTATTCTAGGTGATGCCGCTGCATCCCGCTCGGCATCCCTGACGACACGTACGCCCCGCTGTCTTCGCTCCTCCACCACCCCGCTCCCACTCACACCTCCACGCACACACACTCCCGTGCCCCCACCGACACCCACCCACCCGTGTCCCTGTGCAAAGGTGCTCTGCTGCTTCCCTGCCAACGCGTACACCCCGCTGTCTTCGCGCCTCCACCACCCGCCCCCACTTGCACCCCCACGCACACACACCCCACGCACCCATCCTCCCGTGCCCCCACCGACACCCACCCACCCGTGTCCCTGTGTCAAGGTGCTCCGCCGCATTCTGCTTAATATCTTTGCCAACGCGTACGCCCTCTGCTGCTGTCGCGCCTCGCCGACTCGAGCCCCCACGCACGCACCCTCCCGTGCCCTCGCACCCACACACACGCATCCCTGTGCCCTTTGCCCAAACTCTGAATTATGAACCCTTAACCATCAACAAAGGTGCTCCGCCGCAGTCCGCTCGGCATCCCTGACGACGCATACGCCCTGTTGCCGTCACGCCTTGCTGACTCGAGCCCCCACGCACGCAACCTCCCGTTCCCTCGCACCCACCCACCAGCATCCCTGTGCCCTTTGCCTGAACCCTGAATTCTGAACCCTTAACGACCAACAAAGGTGCTCCGCCGCATCTCGCTCGGCATCCCTGATAACACGTACGCCCTGATGCCGTCGCGCCTCGCTGACTCGAGCCCCCACGCACGCACCCTCCCGTTCCCTCGCACCCACCCACCAGCATCCCTGTGCCCTTTGCCTGAACCCTGAATTCTGAACCCTTAACGATCAACAAAGGTGCTCCGCCGCATCTCGCTCGGCATCCCTGACGACACGTATGCCCTGATGCCGTCGCGCCTCGCCGACTCGAGCTCCCACGCACGCACCCTCCCGTGCCCTCGCACCCACCCACCAGCATCCCTGCGCCCTTTGCCTAAACCCTTTACTCTGAACCCTCAACCATCAATACAGGTGCTCCGCCGCATTCCGCTTGGCATCCCTGACGACGCGTACGCCCCGCTGTCTTCACGCCTCCACCACCCGCCTTCACTTTCACCCCCACGCACCCCCACACACACGCACCCACCTTGCCGTGCCCCCACCGATACCCACCCACCCATGTCCCTGTGCCAAGGTGCTCCGCCGCATTCCGCTCGGCATCCCTGACGACACGTACGCCCTGCTGTCGTCGCGCCTTAACAAGTCGGGCACCAACGCGACGCTCACGGCGCCGGACGTCTCGCTCGACCTGCTCGCGCGTGAGGGGTGAGGGCAACGTTTTTTTTGTGGGGTGTGGGGTTGTGAAACCCGGCACTGGCGCGATGCTGATGCAGCCGGGTAAAGGGTATCGGTTCTCATTTTGGGGGTCGAGGGTTAAGGGTCTCTAGAGTCTCTAGGGTTTTAAAACCGGACGCCAACGCGACGCTCACGGCGCCGGATGTCTCACTCGACCTGCTCGCGCGTGAGGGGTGAGGGCTCGTGCTTGAGCTTGGGGCAATTGGGTCTATTTGGGGCAAGAATTATGAGATTTAGCGGGTTTGAACCCTGGCAACCTGTCTTTCCCCACCGCACATGTCGCTCGGGGTCGTGGGTCGGCAGTGCTCCTCGCACCTCGACTGTTGCAGCTAGGGCTGCCCCCCCCCTCCCCCCCCCACACACAAAACAACTGAACCCCCCAAACCTCCCCAAACCCCTCGACCCCAAACCTCCCTTTCCCCGTCTCCACCAGGTTGCTCGGGATCGTGGGCACGGACGTCCCGGGTCCAATCTTCTTCACGTACCTGGACTGGTTCGGCATGGCGTGGCGCAACGTCACGCTGACGAGCGTCACGCCGCCGGGCGCGCCGCGCGCGGCCTTTTCGAGCGAGGTGCGGAAACAATCCCGGGGAGGGGGGGCGTCCCCACGCTTGCGTTCCGTGCACATACATCCGCACGCCCACCAGTGGTTCCGATAAGGATCTCGGAAAAATGCTGGCTCAACCCGGGCCTCACGCTGATTTCGCCAATCTCAACCCGACCGAGGCGAATTCTGGCGGGAAAAGTGTGTAAATGTCGATTTCACACGTTTAGAGTCGGAATTTGCGAAATCTCAACCCGCGCCAGTCCGAAGCGGCCAATCTCAACCCGAAAGTGCACTTTGTCGGGTCGCGGGGTGGCTAACGGAAACACTGACGCCCACGCCCACTCTCGCGTCGCACACGTGTCGCGCGCCGCGCCGCCGGCCGAGCGAGGTGCGGATAACATTCGCGAGGGGGGGGGGGGCGTCCCCACGCTCGCGTCCCGTGCACATACATCTGCATGCCCACGCCCACGCTCGCGTTGCACACGTGTGTCGCGCGCGTCGCCGGCCGCCGTGCCGCGCGCGGCCTTTTCGAGCGAGGTGCGAGAAAACGCCGGGGAGGGGGGGCGGCGCGTCCCCATGCTTGCGTTCCGTGCACTTACATCCGCACGCCCACGCCCACTCTCGCGTCGCACACGTGTCGCGCGCCGCGCCGCCGGCCGAGCGAGGTGCGGATAACATTCGCGGGGAGAGGGGGGGGCGTCCCCACGCTTGCGTCCCATGCATATATATCCGCATGCCCACGCCCACGCTCGCGTCGCACACGTGTGTCGTGCGCCGCCGCCGGCTGCGCCGCGTGCGCGGCCTTTTCGAGCGAGGTGCGAGAAACCGGGGGGGGGGGGCACCCGCACTTGGGCTCCGTCCACACACATGACCATGAACGCCCGCCCACACAGACATTCGACGACCCCCCCCCTCCCCCCCCTGCCAGGTCACCCTTATCGATGAGGGCGCCTTCACGTCGTCGGGCTCGCCCGAGTTCCCAGAGCCTTCCGGCGACTCCATGGATACGTGGCAGATTGCGGTGGCGGTCGTGGTCAGCGTGTGCGGGACAGCGCTGCTCGTGGGCTTGGGGGTCTTCATCTACATGCGCAGGTGGGGTGGGATGTCTGCACCTGTCACAAGCCTTACTCTGAACCAAGCCTCTTATGATTGCGGTTGCGGTCGTGGTCAGCGTGTGCGTCATAGCGCTGCTCGTGGGCTTGGGGGTCTTCATCTACATGCGCAGGTGGGGTGGGATGTCTTTACCTGTCACAAGCCTTACTCTGAACCAAGCCTCTAAGGATGCTCCCAGTGATTGAATCACCAGGCTTGCGCACGCAAGTAACAAGTAACACGGGGTTTCCAGCTAAGCAGGCTACTCTTCTACTAGAGATCACCCGCCGATACTCCAGCCCACTTGAGTGTACTAGAGAACCGCCGGCTCCCGGCCAATAGACTACCGCTCCCGCCGGCTAGACTACCCCAAACAGCGGTCTCTGAGAGACATGTCTGGCAAGGAGCATATAGAAAAGGACCTTCCTCAGGGTCACAGTAGTGGCCTTGTGGCCAGTCAAGCCGGCAGAGCCGACTGGCGCTGACTGGAACGGTCCCCGCCTGGCAGTGCATGGCTGTCCAGCTCTCGTTTGCATGGGGCTCAGCCGGCGCCCCATGCGTCATGCATGGCCAGGTCCCACCCTCCAGGGGTGCATGGACGACAGAGTTGTCATGGAGGCTGCCTGAAGACCTTCCAACGCCAGTCACCGGCAGACGACCCAAGCCATGGCAGCGCCGGGCAAGCTGCTCCTGAAGTGTTCCACCGAGGGGCAGTCTAGCAGGAGCCAGGCCAGTCGTATTTTACCCCGCTCGTCAGCGGCACGGAGATCCTCGTCACCAGCAGCGCCGCATTGCTGGGTCCAGGGCTCAGCGACGAGAACGCGCCTCCGTTAATCGAGCCCCGCACGGGGTTCTAGCTAGGGTTCGAGCCACGCACGGGGTTCTAGCTAGGGTTCGACGTACCCCGGTCGTGTGCACATGTAGAAGGGCGGGGTTGGGGTGGTGGTGGTGCCGGTGGTGGCTTCCTTGTCATAGATTGGGGCCTAGGGTTCCACGGACCTTGTGTTCATGTTCAGCGTGTGCTGCATAGCGCTGCTAGTGGGATTATTAGTGGTCTTCATCTACTTGTGGAGTGTGTGTGGAGTGGATGTGATGCCGGTGGGGGGATCGTCATCACACACGCGTGGGGGCCTAGGGTTCCACGGACCCCGTGGTCGTGGTCAGCGTGTGCTCGTCGGGGTTGCTAGGGTCTTCATCTACATGTTCGGTACATACATACACATAGCCACTGTGCATACACCCGTGCGTGCACACACACACCCCACACACGCATACACCAGGCAGCGCGCGGCAAAGTTGCGCACACACACACACACACACGCACACATACACACAATGTACATGCACATACACTCGCACACACACACACGCCAGGCGGCGCGCGGCAAAGGCGCGCACACACACAGACCCACATGCGCGCACACACACACACCAGGCGGCGCGCGGCAAAGGCGGCGGCGACAAGCGAAAAGTACGCCCCCGACGACAGCTTCGCCGCCGGGATCAAGCCTGGCAAGGGTGGCAACAGCAACGGCGGCGGTGGGGCCAAGGGCGACTCTGGGAGCGAATCGTTGGGCGTGGGAAGCGGCGCGGCTGGCAGGTGAGGCCGCCAAGTAGCTTTCGTTTTCAAATCCAGAATGATAGGAGTTCCTGGCCGTTTCAGGTCGACACCAAATGTCGCATCCGAAAGGCCTCGTCACCAGCTGTCTGTGGTTCCTCCATCATTATCAGCAACCCAGTATTGAGCGAGATGTGGGGGGGCAAAGTTCAAAGCGAACCTAGACCCTCAACCCTTAACCCTCAACCCCAAACCCTTGATCCTCAACCCATACCCTGAATCCTCAACCTCAACCCCAGACCCTCACCCCTCATCCTTGAAACCTGAAACCTGAAACCTTGAACCTAAGCCCTTTACCCCAAACCCCAAACCCCAGAACCTCGAACGTTACCCTGAAACCTCATCCCTCAACCCTGAACCCTCGAACCTACCCAATCCCACCGCGCAAGCGCACCGGCGCCTTCTCGTCCATCCTCGACTGCTACGCCGGAGGCACAGAGGCACGCACACTGCGAGCCCTTGACCATTAGCCCCAAACCCTAGACCCCTGACACATACACGCACACACACACACATTGGGCAGGTGCACCGGCGCCTTCTCGTCCAGCCTCGACTGCTCGGCCGGGGGCACGCACACTGGGAGCCGCGGAGGTTCGGATCCCAAGGCCATTATCGCTGCCGGCGGCGGCGGCGGCGCGGTCGGCTCCGGGGCCAGCGGTGCGACGACGCCGACCGCGCCTGGCTCGTCCAACGTGGTGCGTGCGCAAGTGTGCGTGTGTGTGTGTGAGGGTTGCAGGCGAGGCTTGGTAATGGGACGGGCTTAGTGGGAGGCTCCCGGGGGGTGGGGGCGGCGCGGTCGGGTCCGGGGCCAGTGGCGCGACGATGCCGACCGCGCCTGGCTCGTCCAACGCGGTGCGTGCGCAAGTGTGTATGTGTGTGTGTGAGGGTTGCAGGCGAGGCTTCGTAATGGGACAACGGGCTGAGTGGGAGGCTCCCGGGGGGGGGGGGGGGGGCAGCGCGGTCGGGTCCGGGGCCAGTGGCGCGACGACGCCGACCGCGCCTGGCTCGTTAACGCGGTGAGTAAGCAAGTGTGTGTGTGTGTGTGTGTGAGGGTTGCAGGCGAGGCTTGGTAATGGGACAACGGGCTGAGTGGGAGGCTGCGGGGGGGGGAAGGGCGGTCGGGTCCGGGGCGAGTGGCGCGACGACGTTGTGTGTGTGTGCGAGCCTCTCTCTCTCCCTCTCTCTCATTCTCTCACACACACACCATCCCTCCCTCTTCCCTATCAGGCCGCGCCCCTGCCCGCCCGCGACGGCACCGCGACCCTCCTCGAGCGGATCTTCCAGTCTGAGGAAAACATCGACGAGCCCTCGCCGGACTCGTTCGCGTCCTACTACGATGCTGCTGTGCTAGGCAACGGCAGCGACAACGCGTCCGCGCCGGGAACGCTGCTGTCTGCGGGCGAGGCTGCGCTTGCAGCGGGTGGGTGCGAATAGCACAAATCACACACGCACGCACGCGCACGCGCGCACACACAAACGGTGCTGCGGGGTATGAACGTCATGCTTGTGAAAACGGCCGCCTCTCCGCGTCCTGCCGCCGGAGGCCCTGTACTCACACACACACACACACACGCAGGCGCGCTCGCGGGCGGCCACCCCGGCGTGGCAGCCGCCACCGCCGCCGCCGCCACCGCTGCCGCGGCCGCAGCTGCGCGGAATGGCGGGAGCGGTGGGAGCGGGGGCAGCGGGCAGACGCCGCCCGAGGAGCAGCGCGCAGCGATCAACCGCCACCTGGCCGCGCTGGCGCAGGAGTACAACGTCGGGGGGCAGGCTGCGCAGTGGACGGTGGGTGTGGGGGAAGTGTGGGGGAAGTGTGGGGAGTGTGGGGCGGTGGAAGCGCCACCTGGGGGCGCTGGCGCAGGAGTACAACGTGAACGTGGGGGGGCATGGGGCGGTGGAAGCGCCACCTGGCGGCGCTGGCGCAGGAGTACAACGTGGGGGGGGGGGTCAGGCGGCGCAGTGGACGGTGGGTGTGGGGAAAGTGTGGGGGAAGTGTGGGGGAGTGTGGGGCGGTGGAAGCGCCACCTGGCAGCGCTGGCGCAGGAGTACAACGTGTGTGTGGAGGGGGGGGGCAGGCGGCGCAGTGGACGGTGGTTGTGGGGTTTGTGTGCACACACGCACACGCACACACGGTGTTGTGGGGTCTGTTTTTGCAGACACACACACACACACATGCACATGCACACACGGTGGGTGTGGGGTCTGTTTGTGCTCACACACAAACACAACACACACACATACACACAAAAACTCGCACGCTTGGTGGGCGTGGGGTCTCTTTGTGTACACACACACACAAACACGCACAGCATGCACACACACACACACGCACGGTAGGTGTGGGGTCTCTTTGTGCACACATACACACACACGCACACGCGTGCACGGTGGTTGTGGGGTCTCTTTGTGTACACACACAAACACACACACACACACAAAAAACTCGCACGCTTGGTGGGTGTGAGGTCTCTTTTTGTACACACACACACGCACACGCACACACGCACGACCATGCAACACAGTGTGTGCGTGGTCTCTTTGTGCACACACACACACACTGTGTGTGTGGTCTCTTGGTGCACACACACACACACACACACACACGCACGCGCACACACGCATGCACGCACGCACGCTATGCATGTATGCACGCACGCAGATCGAGCCATCAACAGTGCGCCTCATCCCCAGAACCGTAAACTCGAAGCCCTACCCCCCCCCCCCCCCAAACGCAGGTGCACGGCACGCTTGGCAAGGGCGCGTTTGGCGTGGTCTACAAGGGCACGTGGAGGGGCCTGGAGGTCGCGATCAAGCGCGTGCTCTTCCAGGTGCGTGTGTGTGTGCGTGTGTGTGTGTGTGCGAGTGTGTGTGTGTGCGCGCGTGTGTGTGTGTTTGTGTATATGTGTTCGTCGTTAACGGAGGCGCGTTCTCGTCGCCGAGCCCTGGACCCAGCAATGCGGCGCTGCTGGTGACGAGGATCTCCGTGCCGCTGACGAGCGGGGTGAAATACGACTGGCCCGGCCCCTGCTAGACTGCCCCTCGGTGGAACACTTCAGGAGCAGCTTGCCCGGCGCTGCCATGGCTTGGCGAGTAGCCGCGGCGCTGCCGCGGCCCGTGCTGGGAGATGGCCCTCATCCTCCCCCCATGCAGGACGCCATGCGGCACCGATCACGACGAGTTGATCGACGAGCGGAGGAGCTGGCGCCCGTCAATGCATGCTGGACATTGGTCAAGATGGCTGCCTGTGGAGGCGGGCTACCATCACGGCTTCAGCGGTGGCGACCGCCGAGGCAACACAGAGTAAATCCGCTTCACCAATCGCAGCGTTCGTCACCGCGCTCATCCTCGGGGTCGCTCGTCTGCCGGTGACTGGCGTTGGAAGGTCTTCAGGCAGCCTCCATGACAACTCTGTCGTCCATGCACCCCTGGAGGGTGGGACCTGGCCATGCATGAGGCATGGGGCGCCGGCTGAGCCCCATGCAAACGAGAGCTGGACAGCCATGCACTGCCAGGCGGGGACCGTTCCAGTCAGCGCCAGTCGGCTCTGCCGGCTTGACTGGCCACAAGGCCACTACTGTGACCTTGAGGAAGGTCCTCTCCTACATGCTCCTTGCCAGACATGTCTCTCAGAGACCGCTGTTTGGGGTAGTCTAGCCGGCGGGAGCGGTAGTCTATCGGCCGGGAGCCGGCGGTACTCTAGTACTTAAGTGTGCTGGAGTATCGGCGGGTGTCTCTAGTAGCTGTGTGGTGTATGGCTATGTGTTCATGAGCTCTTCGCCAGGGGCTCCCGCCCTGGCGCCGCTCGATGGCGGACAACCGGGACAACTGCGCTTGGTACTGGGCGGCTGAAAATCTGGAAATTTACCCTGATCGCCTCTGACGCACAGCGCTACTGTGAACTGGTCCTGATGGGGCGAGGCTATGTGGCAGATGGGGCAGCGGTACGATGGAGAGCACGATGCACGATGGCGAGAATTGCGGCGAGCATGCACCCCCTCTCACAACGATCGGAACTCAAGCAGATTGCGGCTCCTAATGGTTTACTGTGCCTGGATGGAAGAGAGAGACGGATGGCGAGAAATTGAGAAACATGGGAAGCGAGGCACATGCGGCTAGGCTTTGTGAGTTGCGGCGCAGGGGTTCCCTGCCCCAAGGCGCAGATTATTAGATGGCGACGCGATCGATGCTCCAGCCGGCATTGGGCGACGCGAGGCCCCACCAGCGGGCGGGCACCATAATGGAGATGGCGGCTAAGAACGGGGAATGCGGCTACCGGGGATGAGGCTACGGGTTATGCATGCCAGGGGACGGCGGACAAGGCTAATGCGTCACGGCGCATGGGTAAAGAACGGGGAATGAGGCTACCGGAGCTGGCGGGCGCGGCGCGCGCACGGCGCGCGCGGCGCATGGGGGTTGCATGGCGGCGCTCTGCGCGTGCATGCATGGAGGAGATTGCTGGCGGGCATGGAGGAGCTTGCTTGAGGGCAAACAGGAGATTGCTCGCGGGCGTGGAGGAGATTGCAGGCGGGCATGGAAGCGGATGGCGAGAAATTGAGAAACATGGGAAGCGAGGCACATGCGGCTAGGCTTTGTGAGGAGGTTGTGGCGCAGGGGTTCCCTGCCCCAAGGCGCAGATTATAGATGGCGCAGCAATCAATACACTAGCCGTGCGGCATGGGGCGAGGCGAGGCCCCACCAGCGGGCGGGCACCATAATGGAGATGGCGGTTAAGAACGGGGAATGAGGCTACAGGGAGAGGATACGGGTTACAGATGCCAAAGGGGACGGCGGAACAAGGATCAGCCATAGGTGTCACGGGAATGGCTAAAGAACGGGAATGAGGCGGGTGGTACGGGTGCTGGCGCGCATGGAGCGCGGCGCGGCGCATGGAGATCGCATGGCGGCGCCCATGCATGGACGAGATTGCTGGCGGGCATACAGGAGATTGCTGGCGGGCATGGAGGAGATTGCTGGCGGGCATACAGGAGATTGCTGGCGGGCGTGGAGGAGATTGCTGGCGGGCATGGAGGAGATTGCTGGAGCCAATGGCGGCGGCGGGACTAGTAGTAGTAGAACACAGGCGCACACCAACAATGCGTTGCTGTCACTACCTGGGTGGTATAGGGTGGATCTGGGGGCCCAGTGTCCTGTCTAGGTCCAGTGCGTGCGCGCGTGTGGGGGTTTACCCTCACCCCTACCAGGTAGCCAGCCAGTTTCCCACTGAAACTGAGTTTAAGGTGTCGGGCGCTAGCGCCGACACCGGTCTTATACATCATTACTGGTGTCACACAGACTGTAATATCCATCATCATCATCAGTAGAAGAATAGCCTGCTTAGCTGGAAACCCCGTGTTACTGTTACTGTTACTGTTCGTCTGTGTGTGTGTGTGTGTGTGTGAGTGTGTGTGTGTGTGTGGTCTACAAGTGCACGTGGAGGGTAGGGGGCTGGAGGTCGCGATCAAGCGCGTGCTCTTCCAGGTGCGTGCGTGGTCGAATTTGCAGTCCGTTGGACGCCTAATGACGGAATGGCGTATCAGACTGGTGCGTGCCCACCGGAGCCCCGCACGCGCGTACGTGTGCGTGTGTGTGCGGGCAGAGTGCTGATGACAATGGATGTTACAGTTGTGAGACGCACCTACAGGCAGCGTGCAGGCAGCGTAGTGCTAGTGCAAGTATTGCCGGTGCATGCGCCCACCCACACATGCACACGCACACACAGACACTTCCATTCCATAATGTTACACGACTGCAACAGCACTACCCGTACTTAAGTACTGGCAATGTTCCAGAGGTCAAAAGGCACATGTGTGTCGTTCTACAGCGGGGGACCAATCAGCGCTAAGAGGGGTACATCACATGGCGGGGGGGGGGGTGCCACTCGGGCCAACCAACTTCAACTTTCAACTTCATTCAACCTCAATCGCGGCGTATCATCCCCCCATGGGCTGATTAATTCCATGGGGCGATAGTCGGGGGTAGGCAGGCCTAGAGGACGTCGGATCAGCTCCTGGATAGGGCGACGGACGAGCGTAGGAAGGCCTGGGATAGGGGGCGGCGGCGGATCATCTCCATGAGCCAACGAACTCGATGGGGCGATGATGAACGTAGGCAGGGGCGCAGGGATGGGGCGGTGGATCATCTCCATGGGCCTCTGAACTCCATGGGGCGATGATGTAGGTAGGCAGGGGGCGGAGGCAGGGGCGAGGGAGGAGAGGCTGGGGCGTGGGGGGTGGTGAGGCGGATCATCTCCATGGGCCTGTGAAGTCCATGGGGCGATGATGTAGGTAGGCAGGGGTGGAGGCAGGGGCAAGGGAGGAAAGGCTGGGGGGAGGGGGGGGGGAGGGAGGGCCAGCATGGGGTCGGCGCGCGTGAGGGCGCATGGGCGGGAGGCGCATGGGGCGGGGGTGCATGGGCCTGCATGGCGCGCACACGGGACGGCAAGCTCCATGTGGGGGTGGAGCGTGGGCGGGTAGTCGACTGTGGGGTGGTGAAGGTGGGAGATAGGTGGACTGTGTAGTTTGGAGCGTGTCAGTGGGAGTGAAGGGTGCTGAAGGGGGGGGCATGGCGATGTGAGGTTCTCTGTGGTGCATGGTGGTGGGGCGCCGCAGTGGGGCGCGGCCGAGGATCTGCTCGGCGGAGGCGAGGCGGTCTGGGATGCGGTCGACAGTCGGCCGAGGAGCTGTTCGGCGCTGGCGAGGGCATGGAGACGGGCTCTGCGATGACATTTTGAATTTGGGGGTCGAGTTGCTCGGCTCGTTGAGGCTGCCCTTCGGACGATGGCGATGGTGGATAGTCCAGGATGGGCCGCATACATTGGCGGCAGTCGACGGGGGGGCGGGGCGATGGGGGAGATGGGCGACGGCGACTCACATGGGCCGACCGCCGCGACTCCGTCGCCCAGGGAGTGGGCCGGCCGCCCAGGGAGTGGGCCCGCCCAGGGAGGGGGCCCGCCCAGGGAGGGGGCCCGCCCAGGGACACAGACACTCACACACACACACACACACGCGCACAGGTCCTCTCAAACACAAGCGACGAGTCGCACCGCCGCACACACACACGCACACACACACACACACACATACGCACACACAGAGAGAGAGAGATCGTTACAGAGAACTCTGCACGGCTGACCTAGTAGGCTGTTTCTAGTAATCAATTGAGGGGATTCCGTTTGAAGGCGGGAGACCAACCATGCGCCAGCAAGAGGATGAACAACAACACACTCACACACACACGCGCACAGGTCCTCTCAAACACGAGCGACGAGTCGCACACACACACACACACACACACACACACAGATGCACACACACGCACGCACACACACACACGCACAGGTCCTCTCAAACACGAGCGACGAGTCGCACACACACACACGCACACACACGCACACACGCACACACACGCACACACACATGCACACACACACAACACACACACGCGCACAGGTCCTCTCAAACACGAGCGACGAGTCGCACCGCCGCACCGCGCTCCGCGAGGCCGCGATCAACGCGACGCTCGACCACGCAAACATCGTGCCCACGTACACATACGACATGCAGCCGCTGACGACGGGTGCAGGGCCGGGCGGAAACGGCGTGAGCGACTGGCAGGTGTGTGTGCGAGAGTGTGTGTGTGTGTGTGTGTGTGTGTGTGTGTGTTCTCGTATATACGGTCACACGCAGATGTGAGGGGGGGGCCCTCACTCCCTCACTCGCATACTCCCTCTCACTCCCTCACTCTCTCTCTCACTCTCTCACTCTCCCTCTCTCTTTCCCTCTTTCTTTCTCTCTCCCTCTCTCACACTCTCTCACTCTCTCTCACTTGCAGATGTACGTCATCCAAGAGTACTGCGACGGCGCCTCGATGTTCGACACGATCCACAAACACACACACACACACACACACGCATGCATGCACACACTCGCAGATGTACATCATCCAAGATGTGAGGGGCGAGACACTCTCTCTCACTTCCTCTCTTTCTCACTCTCTCACACACACTCTCTCACTCTCTCACACTCGCAGATGTACATCATCCAAGAGTACTGCGACGGCGGCTCGATGTTCGACGCGATCCAGGACGGGCGCTTCCAAGACGTTCCGCCATCCACTTTCGCGTCTGCGTCGCCACCAACCGGCGACGCGCCGACCACGCCCGCGCGGCCGCACCTAGGCGTCATGCTCGGGTTTGCGCTCGACATTGCGTCCGGCTGCTCGTACATCCACTCCAAGGTTGGTGGTTCCTGCACGCGCTGCTCCACTCTGGCTCACTGAGTCGGGGCGAGACACGGGACGAAGAGACGTCAGAGGGGGGGGGGGGGCAGCAGTTCGTCTTCTCACACACACACACACACGCACACACGCACACACACACGCACGCACACACGCACGCACCACTTGTGTTTCGCCGGAGAGAGGTTGTAGTGTGCATGTCTCATGGGGGGGGGGGGGGGGCAACCACGCCCACGCGGCCGCACCTGCGGGTCATGCTCGGGTTTGCGCTCGACATTGCGTCTGGTTGCTCCTACATCCACTCCAAGGTCGGTCGGCGGTGCAAGGAGTGTGTGTGCGCGCGTGTGCGTGCGCGCACATGCGTCTTTGTGCCCCCACCCCCCACCCCGCTCACCAGTTAGGTGCACGCAATACAGGTCGGCACACACACACACGCACAACCAACCAACCAGCCAAGCGTTACATGAGGCCGAACTACTTACAGTACACCCCAGCAATTGTTACGAGGTCTGGACCATGCTCTAGGATGTCTTTTGAAAAGGCGGAAGCACACGCGCATACACACACACGCACACGCACAGAGCATCATCCACGGGGACCTCAAGCCTGACAACGTGCTGCTCTAGACACACACACACACTCACACACACACACACACAGAACATCATCCACGGGGACCTCAAGCCTGACAACGTGCTGCTCAAGAGCCGACCGGGCGGCACGGGGACGGGCACCGGGACGGGCACCAGCTACATCGCTAAGGTGGGAAAGGATTGTCACCGCACACGCACGCACGCACCAGGGGTTTCCTTGCGGCCAGTCATCCTTTCGTTTCCTTGAAGAGGGCTTCCTGGTTTCTTACGGAATAATCGCTCCGAAAAGTGCATTAAATTCGACGATTCCACGCGTACGTTTCACGAAAAACGACTCTGCACGTCGATTTTCCCGAATGTCCCCTCTTTGAAACCATCGGAGGCGCGCCCTCCAGACACGGTTGTTTCCGTTTCCTGATCGAGAAAGAACCCCCTGGCATGCATGCACGCACGCATGCTTCAGTCTGCTCCCCCCCCCCCCCCCCTCCCCACACAAACGCACACACACGCACGCACGGCGGTCCATCGCGCCAGAGACCCCACACCCACCCACCCACCTCCACATCCCCACACACCAAACCCAGATCGCTGACTTCGGCATGTCGATGAACATCCGCAGCAACTCGCACATCTCGGGCGTGAAGCACGGCAGGCACCGCTCTCCGCCCACACCACGCATTGCGCCATAGACATTCCACCCCACACCTCCACGCCCACACACCCCCACACACCAAACCCAGATCGCCGACTTCGGCATGTCGATGAACATCCGCAACAACTCGCACATCTCGGGCGTGAAGCACGGCAGACACCGCTCTCCGCCCATACCACGCATTGCGCCGTAGACATTCCACCCCACACCTCCACGCCCCCACACCCCCACATACCAAACCCAGATCGCCGACTTCGGCATGTCGATGAACATCCGCAACAACTCGCACATCTCAGGCGTGAAGCACGGGACGCCGCGCTACATTGCGCCAGGGAGACCCCCACACCCACACCTCACCCCCATGCCCCCACACCTTCACACACACACCAAACCCAGATCGCCGACTTCGGCATGTCGATGAACATCCGCAACAACTCGCACATCTCGGGCGTGAAGCACGGGACGCCGCTCTACATTGCGCCGGAGATCCTGAGGAGCGGAACGGCGTCGCGCGCGGCCGACGTCTACTCGTTCGGCGTCATGATGTGGGAGCTGTTCCACGGTGCGCGACGTGTGTGTGGTGGGGGGGGATTCGGGAGCGTTCGGGGTCATAGCGGGTGTTCACGCAATGCGTGCCGTCGTGCTGCTCTCGGCGAGACCTTTCCAACGCACGCATCCCTCCGCGCCCTCTCCCACCAAGTGTGGGGTGGGTTTCTGGGAAATGGAAAATCCGGCCCAGAGTGGTATGTATATGGCTTGCTGGGGAATCACTGGCACTCACCCCACACTTACCCACCTCTGCCCTCTCACAATGCCCTGTGCAGGCATGTCTGCATGGCACCACCCACCCACGCACCCACCCACGCACCCCGCTCACCGGCCCACCCACCCACCCTCACCCATCCACTTACCCACTCACGCACCCACCCACCCGCCCACTGTGGCATGCAGGCATGTCTGCATGGCACTATCCACCCACGCACGCACCCACCCACGCACCCCGCTCACCGGCTCACCCACCCACCCTCCCCCATGCACTCATCCACTCACGCACCCCACCCACCCGCCCACTCAGTGACTGCGCCATGCAGGCATGTCGGCATGGTACTATCCACCCACGCACGCACCCACCCACGCACCCGCTCACCCACTCACCCTCATCCACCCACCCACTCACACACCTACCACCCACCCACTTACGCACCCACGCACCCGCCCACCCACCCACCCGCCCACTGTGGCATGCATGCATGTCTGCATGGCACCACCCACCCACCCACGCACCTACCCACCCACTCACCCACCCACCCTCACCCACCCACTCACACACTCACACACACACCCGCCCACTGCGGCACGCAGGCATGTCGGCATGGCACCACCTGATGCTCGTGAGCGCGGCGCCGCTCAAGAAGGGCGCCAAGCCCGCCGCGTTCTACCCCGGCCTCTTTGCGTACAAGGACATCGACTGCCACGACGCAGCTGCGGCTGCATCCGCTGCCGAGGGGGGTGCCGCGGGTGCCCCGGGTGCCAAGCAGGCAGGCGGAGGGCTGTCGGACGTTGCCGCGCGTGCGGCCGAGAAGTGCCACGCGATCGACGCGTGGGTCGCGCTCAGCACCGAGTGCCTCGCAGAGGACCCACTGCTGCGCCCGACGTTTGAGTCGGTTACGCGGCGCCTGGGCGCCGTGCGCGAGATGCTTGACGTGGCGATCGACACGCGCGAGAGCGCGCCGCTGCAGCACCGCCCGCCGTCGCTGCCGACGCCGGCCGCGGGGGCGGGGGCGCCGCAGCAGGGGCACCACCCGGAGCAGCTGGGGGCGCCCGGCACCGTGTAGGGGAGGACGTGGCCCACCACGAGGAGTGGTTGACGCCGCTGCTGCCCAGGACCTGACGTGTGTCGACGCGCTGAGCTGCGACTGCGCAGTGGCAGCAGCAGCAGCGACAGCAACGACAGGGGCAGTGCCAAACGCGGCCGCAAACGCCTCGCCCATGACGCTTGGAGCGTGGCGTATTGCAATCGGGAAGGGGGGGCGGCGCCCGTCCGCGGACGCGGCACCATCAGCCTCTCCCCCTTGTTGGCTAGTTTTTGCAGACATGAAAAGAACCTGCTTCCTTCCTGTCGACTTTAGTTTGTGCCATTCTTTTAACTCACCAGCGACATCTTTAGGCAACAAACGCACCATGCATCTCACCCGTCACCTGTCCGCGCCTTGATTCTATGGCGTGTAAAACTGTAAAACTGCACCCACTACTCCCTTCTGAGCCACTTACACATCTCTGTGCATGAAGCTTCCATCGGCAGTGGGTGTGTACAGACGTAGGAGGAAGTTGATGTGAGTGTGGATGTGAGCGCCACTGCCGGCCGCGGGGGGGGGGGGGGGGGGGGGGGGGGGGGGGGCTGCGGGGGTGAGGGACCCGCAGGGACAGCAGGGGCTTCGACCGCAGCAGCTGGCCCGGCACCGCGTAGGGGGGCGCACAATAGCCAAGCACTACCAAGAGGTGGCTGGCCACCGGTAGTAGGGGCCTAGTGGGACTGGCTGAATTTCCCCCGATTGGAATGTTCAGGTTCGATAGCTCTGTGGGAGCCCAGAGAAGCTGTCGGAAGCTGAAGGGGCAGGTGGGCCGTGTGTTTTGGGGCGCAGGAGGGCTTGCCCTGTGGAACAACGCCGCAGGGTAGAGGCCAGCACGCACGCAGACAACTCAATGGGAGCTTCCCCCCATGGGGGCAGCGGGGGCAGGGGGGCCTCCCCTAGCACACTGCCATACACACTCAACACCGCCCTCTGCAGCACCTGGCGGTTGCAGGTCACGCCTCATGAGGATGACCGACATAATTGCCCGAGTTCGCGCTTTCACTGCTTTCACTGCTGCTGCTGCTGCTGCTGCTGCTATGGATGTCTAATTTACTGCTGCCATGCTGCCCACCACACAGCCCCACGTTCGCGCCTTTTGCTGCTGCTGCTGCTGCTGCTGCTGCTGAGGGGGGCTACACCTACGGCCGCTGTCCAACCAGACCTTGAGCACCTGGGGGGCCTGACAATTCCATCCAGGTGGTGCTTTTTATCTGCCTAAAGAACAAAGGACGTCAGAGCCGAGCACTCTCCGTACACGCCCAGCAGGAAATGAGAGGCAGGGAGGCGCAGGGGTCGTGGAGGCAGCTGCAGGGGCAGCAGCAGCCCCATGAGCAGTGCCCACGATGGTTCCCGGGCGACAACCTGCGCTCGAGCGTGCAGACGTGCTGCACGCACGCACGACGCACACGCACGACGCACACAGCACTGGCCCTGCTGCCTGTGGGTGAGAGCATGTAGTCCCTTTGTGGGCACACGTGCCATCACAGTACTGGTGCGCATGTGTCAGCCCACGTGTCAGCCCCTGGGGTCGCTGAGGGGTGCGCTGCTCCACTCCCGCGCAATCACCATTGCTCATCCCTCCGTGGGTCTGGTGTGTGCACCCCCACCTCTTTTAGACAGCCTGCGGGTTGCAAGTTGGGTACAGTGGTGGTGCCTGTCCGCGGCACCATCAGCCTCCCCTTGTCGCAGGGGTCCCCCTGCCTTCAAGGCAAGGCTTGTCGGCTAGTTTATTCCCAGGCTCCAGAGCTGCCGACTTCATGTCGACTCAATCTTGCACGCACGTCTCCTGCCTGCGCACCATTACTCCCTTCTGAGCCATTTAAATATATGTGTGCATGGAATGAGCCTGTGCATGCAGCCTTCTTTCGCTTTGCACGTGTATGTGAGTGTGAATGTGCGCTTCCGACTTTAGCGGTGCCCTGAGGGACCCACCTAACATTAGTGACGGTGACTTGTTGGGAGCGATAGGACTGCTAGCTCAGTACATACACAAGAGGCGCTGCCTTGAGACAGGCACACACACAGTTTTATCGAAGTCGTCCGTCCACGTCGAATAGGGGTCGCGCCCAAGACTAGCGCCCCCTCGCGGACACCATGGCGCTCGATGCCAGACATCGCTTCTTGGCGTCGAAGGTGAGGAGCAGGGGGGCTTCTGACATGCCCCACGCGTAGGTTGCATGGGTCCACTCAACACGCACACTCCCCCCCACCACGCAGCTCGCCGCCGCGTTCGGCCTTGCTGAGAACGCGGTCGAGAAGAACCTGACGTGAGTGGGGGGGGGTTGCGTGCCTCGCGATCTCCATGGGGACTGTGCATGCACAGGGCGCGGGGCATGCGGCTGCTCCTGAGCCCGTCGCATGCACGCTCGCCCCCCCGCAGCCAGGACAAGGTCAAGGTCAGCGCATTCTTCGAGCCCACTGGCCCGGGGTCTCTGCTGTACGTGCACGAGGTGAGTCGAGAGGGGTCAAGCCATGAGGGTGCCATGCGCCATGCGGCAACAGCAGCCCAATGACGATGCGTGCATGCGCGCCGACTGCAGGTGCCGTATGAGAAGTCCAAGGACGGATCGATGCAGCCCGTGGGCGGCAAGCCGACGCTGCACCGCGTCGCGCCGGTGAGTGTCGCTTGTGTGTTCGGTGGTGTTGCACGCATGCACGCATGCATGCGGCGCGCAGGTATCGCGCCGCATACTCTGTTGACGCCGATGCGTTGCATGCGTTTGGTTGCGTCGCAGAACGAGCCCGTGCACGGCAAGATGGTGTACTTTGCACGACTCAACCCCAAGGGCGTGAACGAGCGGTCACTTGACTCGGACGTGCTCGTGGGCGAGGTGCAGGGCAGCGCCTTGGAGAACTTCAAGGCGATCGTGTCGGAGCTGTACCTGCCCATCGTGCAGGAGCAGACGACATGGGGGAAGGCCAAGGAGGCAAACACGCGCGAGTTTGTGGCCGACACGTCCAAGCTCTCGTCCATGCTGTCCGAAGCGGTGCAAACCGTGTCTGGTGGCGTGGAGCTGCGCAAGCCGATGACTGGCGTGGTCGAGAAGTACGATACCAAGCCCAGCGCACACTTGCAGGCCGCGGGCGACGAGGCGACTGCCAGGGAGTGCGAGGAGTGCCTGACAAACTGGTGCCAGGAAGCCGAGCGGCTGCTCGCGCAGAAGAACACGATCAAGGACGGTGAGGAGCCTGGTCCCGACACCGAGCTCGAGTACTGGCGCTCGCGCATGGCCAACCTGTTCTCGATCACGGAGCAGCTCAAGAGCAAGGACTGCAAGTTTGTGCTCGCGGTCGCAAACGCCGGCAAGACCGACGCGGCCAACCGCTGGCGCCCGGTCGACATGCAGATCACGGAGGCCGCAAACGAAGCCAAGGACAACGTCAAGTACCTCGCCACCCTGGAGAAGGGCCTGGCGCCGCTGTACTCTGGCACCGTGCAGGAGGTCACTGAGACAGTGCCCTCGCTGCTGAACCTCGTCAAGATGATGTACACGATCGCGCGCTACTACAACTCGTCCGAGCACATGACGCGCTTCCTGACCAAGCTAACTAACCAGATGATCCGCAAGTGCAAGGCGCAGATCACCGACGCGGGCAAGCTGTGGGACCAGGAGAAGCCGTCCCTCATCCACAACATGAAGGTGTCGGTGGAGCTAGCCAAGGCGTACCGCGACCACTACAAGCTTGCCAAGGAGGAGCTCGCGGGCGCGGGCGGCCGCCAGTTTGACTTTGACGAGCAGGCCATCTTCATGAAGTTTGACCTCTTCACGAAGCGCCTGAACAAGCTCATCGACATGTTCACGACGATCCACCAGTTCTCGACGCTCGAGCAGCACACGCACATCGAGGGGCTCGAGCAGATGATCCGCGCGCTCAATAACATCATCGACGACGTGAAGCGCAAGCCGTACGACCTGCTCGACTGCTTCCGGACGCAGTTCGACCGCGACTTCCTCGAGTTCAACGTCAACATTCACGACCTCGAGATCCAGCTGCAGGGCTTTGTCAACCGCTCATTTGACAACATCACGTCGACAGACCACGCGCTCGGACTGCTCGCGCAGGTGCGTCTCTCTAGAGCTAGAGTTCCTGGGGCTGGAAGCGTGGGGCTCAAGTGGGGACAAAACCGTTTCCGTGCTTACCACCACCCTGCCCGTCCCCGCAGCCCCCGACCCCAACTAATTACCCTGACAAACCTCGCCCCCCCACCCCCACCCACCCAAGCGCGCACAGTTCCAGACCCCGTGTAACCACCCTGTCACCCTCTCCCCCCGCCCCACCCACTCCCATCCCTGCACGCGCGCAGTTCCAGACCGTGCTCGCGCGCGACATGCTCAAGAACGACCTCGAGAACAAGTACCTCGTCATCTTCCAGAACTACTTCAACGACCTCGAGACCGTCCAGAAGCTGTACGAGAAGCACAAGCACGCGCCGCCGATCCCGCGCAACGCGCCGCCCGTCGCGGGGTGCATCATGTGGGCGCGCCAGCTGCTGCGGCGCATCGAGTCGCCGATGATCAAGTTCTCGCAGAACAAGAACCTCATGGCGGCCAAGGAGTCGAAGAAGATCGTCAAGACGTACAACAAGGTCGCCAAGGCGCTCATTGAGTTCGAGACGCTGTGGCACCACGTGGGTGCTACTGCCTCCCTTGCTCTGTCGGTTACTTTCAGTTTCATGTTACTTTCGGTTACGCCCGCCCTCAGTCTGAGGCCTCGGGTTGAAGGGGCAGGTTGGAGAGTGGTGGGGTCTGTGGGCCTGCATGTCCTCACACCCACGCTTGACACACACACACACACACACACACACATGCACGCACTGCCCCCTCCCCCCCATCCCACCCGCAGGCATGGATCCGGTCGATCGAGCAGTGCAAGGCTGGGCTGTCTGCGCCGCTGCTCCTGCAGCACCCAGAGACCGGCAAGGTGCGTTGGAGCGCAGGGGGCCGAGCGAGCCGCATGGGACGCATGTGACCTTGCTATAGTGGATGGGCCCAGCTAGCGCATGGGGCTGAGCGATCGCATGGGGCCTAGCGAGCCACATGGGGCCTAGCAGGCCGCATGGGTCGCATGGGCGCCTAGGGAGGCTTGTGAGGGTTGGCTGATGTAACCGGGCTTGGAGCGGCACTCCTGCAATCGCACCCGAACCACACCTGACACACACATCACACACACACACACACCCAGGTGCTCGTCAACTTTGACAAAGAGATCATGCAGCTCATCCGCGAGACCAAGTACATGCAGCGCTTTGGCATCGCGGTGCCCGAGGGCGCGCAGACGGTGCTGCTGCAGGAGGAGAAGTTCAAGTAGGTGGATCCTCAAAGACTTGCGTGTGGCTGTTGGGGCGTGGCGGTTGGTGTGCGACCTGGGCAGCATGTTGGCGGTTGAAGAACGGAGGTGGTTGCACAGCGTTTGGCGCTTGGAGCGTGGCGGTTGCTGAGCATTATGGGCAGCCTTGTGTTGAACCCTGTAGAGGCGAGCCCTAGAAACCGTGCCACCTTCCTCCCCTCTTACAGGTTCTACTTCAACGAGCTCTCCTACCTCGTCCACCAGCACGAGCGCGTTGTCGCGCAGCTCAAGCCCACGATCAAGCCGCTCATCCGCCCGCACCTGGAGGTAGGGCATCATGCGTGTTTCTGGCTCTGCTTTTTGGCGTCAGGGAAGGGGTGGGCTCCTTGCGCAACTCAAGCCCACGATCAAGCCGCTCATCCGCCCGCACCTGGAGATTGGGCATCATGCGGGTTTCTGGCTCTGCTTTGTGACGTTAGGGAAGGGGTGGGCCGTGTGCGGCTCAAGCCCACGATCGAGCGACTCATCCGCCCGCTCCTGGAGGTGCGTGATCATGCATGCACCATACAGGACATGTGTGTGGCTGTGGGGTTGTGATAGGCAGGGGCAGGCTCCTCCCACAGACCAAACCAACCACCCTGCACTCACCCACCCACCCACTCTTCTCATGCGACCCATTCAGGACATGGAGCGCAAGATTGCGCCCGGGTTCACGATCCTCACGTGGACGTCGATGAACATCGACGGCTATCTGCACCGCTTCAAGCAGGGGCTCTCGCGGCTGGAGGAGCTCGTGCGCAAGGTGTGCGTGTGTGTATGTGTGTGTGTGTAGAGGGAAGCATTAAGGGCAGGGGCAGTGGCAGGGGAGGAGGAAGAAACGACAAAAAATAGGTAGGGGAGGGGAGGAGACGACTACCTGCACCGCTTCAAGCAGGGGCTCTCGCGGCTGGAGGAGCTCGTGCGCAAGGTCTGAGTGCAGAAGTGCAGCGGATAAACAGGGAAACACAAACAAGGAGGGATGGGGGGAGAGACGGCTTCTGTACCCCATCCGCAACATGACGCGCGTCCCCTACCCCCCTGCGACTGCCCTCTCACTTCCCCCCCAACCATCCTCTGAACTCACCTCTCGCCACCCTCCTGTGACTTTCCAAGGTCGTGGATCTTTCGGACAACCACATTGAGATGAACCTCCGCCTCATCCGCAACACGATGCTCGTCCCTGCCCCCCCTCTCACCCCCCTTCCCCCTCTGCCCTTTCTCCCCACTCATGCTCTCCTCTGCCTTCCCTCCACAATCTTAGGTCGTGGACCTGTCGGACAACCGCGTTGAGATGAACCTCCGCCTCATCCGCAACACGATGCTCGTCGAGCTTCCGTCGGACCGCTCGTTCACATACGACGAGTTCATCAGCACGCAGGTTGGTAGCGTGTGTGTGTGTGCATGCGTGTGTGTGTGTGTGTGTGCGCGCATGAGTGTGTGCGCGTGTGTGCGTGTGTGCATGAGTGTGTGTGCGTGTGTGTGTGTATGTGTGTGTGTGTGTGTGTGTGTTTATGTGTGTGGCTGCGGGGACTTCAGGCAGGTAGGGGTTGGCTCACCGTCGGCCCGGATTACGAGAACCCCATCCCAGTTTGTTACACTGAAGCAGCGGCAGCAGCGTTCCAGAGGTGTGCACAACGGCGCCCGCCAAACGCGAGGCGTGCTCCAACACTGGCGTGGCACCAACTCTTGTCTTGCTTCATGCTGCCCGTGGCAAGCACGCGGGCACGGCTCCAGAAGCAGGCAGAGCAGCAGGTGCCTCTGACACTGGCGTGGCACTTACTTTTGTGCTGCTGCATGCCACACACGCAGGCGCGGTTCCAGAAGAAGCAGGCAGAGCAGCTTCAGGTGCGCAACGAGGAGGTGCGCCGCTCGATCGAGGACCTCATCTCGCTCATCAAGACGTACCCGCGCGAGAACTCCGAGGTGGTGCTCGACGAGTCGGAGCTCGACCTCTTCACGCGACACTACTCGCGCCAGGTGCGTTTGCCTGTCATTGCCTTTTCGAGCACAACCAGGACTTTGAAGTGGCCGTGCTGCTCTGTGCTGTGCTGTGCTGTGCTGAACAAGTCGCTGAGGCTGAGGCTGAAGCTGAGGCCAGCGCTACGCGGTGGGGGGGGGGCAGTTGTGGGAGGTTGCTGGGAGGTTGTTGGGAAGTTGCTGGGGAGGTGGCTGGGGGAAGGGGGGGGGATTGCTGGTAGGGTTGCTTGACAATTCAGAGCTCGACCTTTCACGTGCCATTACTCGCGCCAGGTAAATAATGCGTTGAATCAAGGGCAGTTTGTTACCTTTGCCAGCAGAAAACTCAGACCTTTCAGTGGCTCTGCTGTGCTGGGCCGAGCAAGCGATGCCAGCGCTGCGCTGCAACCCTCTCCCTCTCACTCTCTCACTCTCCCTCCCCTTCCCTCTCCTCACTCACAGATGTGTACCAAGACGTGCTCGCGTGCACGCAAAAGTCTCTCCTCCCTCTCCCGCTCCCTCACTCTCGCTCTCGCTCTCTCACTCTCCCCCTCCTTACACCCACAGATGTACAAAGCCGTGCTTTCGTGCACGCAAAAGTCTCTCGTCACTCCTTCTAACCCACTCTCTCTCCCCCCCCCTCCCCACTCACAGATGTACCAAGCTGTGCTCGCGTGCACGCAAAAGTCTCTGGCCGCGATGAAGCGCCGCCTGGGATCCAAGATCTCCGGGGGCATCTTCTTCCTCGAGCGGCCCTTCTTCGACGTGGATGTCGAGCTCAAGGTCGGTTACGCGTCAGTTACAATTCGGTTTCAAGTTGGTTGCAATTTGGTTATAAGTTGGGCTAGTAACTTACACTGGGTGGGCGGCATCTTCTACCTTACGTGGCCCTTCCTTGATGCAGACGTTGAGCTCAAGGTGCGCAGGTGCGTGTGTGTGTGTGTGTGTGTGTGTGTGTGTGTGATCATGGTAAGGGCTGGAGGTGTGTGTGTGGAGGGTGGACTTGGGACCGAAGGCAAACTGTTGGGGGGGTTAGGGTTTTGGGTCTTGCCACCATGACATCTCCTTTGGCACCCTGCTGCACCCTCGGACCCTGCATAGGCGGCCATGCCACCCCCCACCCCCCAAGGTTGCACCTTCTGATTATCCCAACTCATCCCTCATCCCTCTTACCCTACCACCACAAACACACGCACCCCCACCCACCCAACCAAAGCCCAGCCAAACCCTCACACAGGTCCCCAACGTCACGATGAACCCCGCGCTCGACGAGATCCAGGAGGCGATCAACTCATGCGCAAAGAAGGTGGGTAGAAGATGGTGGACGGGTCGATCGTCGTCACTCTGATGTAGCGCTCTGATGTAGTGCTCATAGGGGCTGCAAATTTTCTTATCTGGTTGACCCCAAACTGAGGCTGCGACGCACGCACCCACAGGCACAAACACTCGCCCAAACACACGCACCCTAAACCCTCCAACCCTCACAATACAGATCCTGCTCGCGTCCAAGTCGCTCCCGTGCTGGGGCATGCCCGGCGTCGACACGTTCTATGAGTTCATCGCAAGCGACAAGGAGATTGTCAAGAGCATCTTGCGGCTCACGGGCAGCGTGGAGGGCATCAAGATGCAGGTGCGTGTGGTGGGGGCTTCTTGGCAGCTTCTTTGCAGTTACTTGGCAGTTACTTGGCAACTTCTTGGGGTTTGAATTCAAATTGGTGGCTGTCAAGAGCATGCTGCGGCTCACGGGGAGCATCAAGGACACCAAGCAGGTTCTGGGGCTCGATGTTGGACTCGATTCGGGAGCTCTCAAGGGCACAGGACAAGGCTGGCAAGGCTGGCAAGGGCGCAGGCGGCGGAACCTGACAAGCAGCGCACTGTTTTGTCGTTGCAGGTCGACAACTACATGGAGGCGTTCAACCGCTACGACTCGCTCTGGAAGGCCAACCTTTCAGCAGGCGTACACACACACACACACACACGTACACACACGCGTGCGCACATGCAAACAAACACACACACACACACACACATGTACGCACACCCAGTAACAGTAACACGGGGTTTCCAGCTAAGCAGGCTACTCTTCTATTAGAGACACCCGCCGATACTCCAGCACACTTAAGTACTAGAGTACCGCCGGCTCCCGGCCGATAGACTACCGCTCCCGCCGGCTAGACTACCCCAAACAGCGGTCTCTGAGAGACATGTCTGGCAAGGAGCATATAGGAGAGGACCTTCCTCAGGGTCACAGTAGTGGCCTTGTGGCCAGTCAAGCCGGCAGAGCCGACTGGCGCTGACTGGAACGGTCCCCGCCTGGCAGTGCATGGCTGTCCAGCTCTCGTTTGCATGGGGCTCAGCCGGCGCCCCATGCCTCATGCATGGCCAGGTCCCACCCTCCAGGGGTGCATGGACGACAGAGTTGTCATGGAGGCTGCCTGAAGACCTTCCAACGCCAGTCACCGGCAGACGAGCGACCCCGAGGATGAGCGCGGTGACGAACGCTGCGATTGGTGAAGCGGATTTACTCTGTGTTGCCTCGGCGGTCGCCACCGCTGAAGCCGTGATGGTAGCCCGCCTCCACGGGCAGCCATCTTGACCAATGTCCAGCATGCATTGACAGGCGCCAGCTCCTCCGCTCGTCGATCAACTCGTCGAGATCGGTGCCGCATGGCGTCCTGCATGGGGGGAGGATAAGGGCCGTCTCCCAGCACGGGCCGCGGCAGCGCCGCGGCTACTCGCCAAGCCATGGCAGCTCCGGGCAAGCCGCTCCTGAAGTGTTCCACCGAGGGGCAGTCTAGCAGGAGCCGGGCCAGTCCCATTTTACCCCGCTCGTCAGCGGCACGGAGATCCTCGTCACCAGCAGCGCCGCATTGCTGGGTCCAGGGCTCGGCGACGAGAACGCGCCTCTGTCATTCGCACACCCACAGGTCGACAATAACATGGAGGCGTTCAACCGCTACGACTCCCTCTGGAAGGCCGACCTTTCAGCAGGCGCACACACACACACACACACACACACACACACGTGCGTACACACACACGCACACGCTCGAACACACACACACATGTACGCACACACACAGGTCGACAACTACATGGAGGCGTTCAACCGCTACGACTTCCTGTGGAAGGCTGACCTGCAGCAGGCGTACGAGAAGTTCATGCAGACCGACCCCACGCTCGAGATGTTCGAGGCAGAGCTCAAGAAGTACATGGTGGGTGGTTTGTCTTGGGTCCCCCCCTGCCTCCCTGTCCCCCCTGCCCCCTCCTCCTTGTCCCCCTCCCGCCTGCCCTCGCCCCTCGCCCCCAACCTCAACAACCTACAAACAACTTACAACCTCCCAGGTGACTGAGAACGACATGAACGCGACCCGGGCATGCACAACATGTCCCAACAACCTCGCCCACAACCTCCCCCCACAACCTCCCACACAACCTCCCCACACAACCTCCCAGGCGATTGAGAATGACGTGAATGCGATCCCGGGCGTGCACAATATCGGCGCGCTCTCCCTCGAGACGCTGCCGCTCAAGACGTCGCTCAAGAACGAGGCCGGCTCGTGGAAGGCGCAGTTTGCGCAAAACCTGCACAAGCAGTGCTCCGAGGACCTCAAGGTGCGTTGATCGGATCAGCTTGCTATTACTTGTTGCTGTTACTTGTTGCTGTTACGTGCTGCTACTTGCTGCTGCTGTTACTGTTGCGGTTACTGCGCAAAACCTGCACAAGCAGTGCTCCAAGGACCTCAAGGTGCGTTGCCTTGCTGTTACAGTTGCTGTTACTTGCTGTTACTGCTGCCGCCACTGCACAAGCAGTGCTCCGAGGACCTCGGGGTGCACGCGTGTGTGTGGGTATGTGCACGCTCCCTCTCTTCTCTCATATTTTATGCTGTTAAGGGTCGGAAGCACCACCGCCCCGCCCACGCAGCAAACAGGGCTGCTTGTTACCTTGCCGACATGTGCCCCTTTTCCCCTCCCACCCAATCATCCAACCTCCAGGCGTTTGACACGTATATCCGCGACACGACCGTCAAGCTCAACCGCAAGATCGAGGACCTCGAGGACGTGCGCGGAATCATGAACGTGCTCAAGGAGGTCCGCGAGAAGGAGTCTGAGATCGACAACCTGATTGGGCCAATCGAGGAGATGTACGCGCTGCTGCTGCGCTACGAGGTGTGTTTGTGTGTGTGTGTGTGTGTGTGCGTGTGCGTGTGCGTGTGTATGTTGGGCAGCTCTGCCACATGACAGACAGGAATAGCTGATGCAGCAGCAGCTACGAGGTGCGCCCAAAGCACGAGTGGTGGCGCACTGCAGGGCGCGTGCTGGGGGGGGAGGCCCCGGGGGGGGGGGGGGGGGGAAGGTCCGCGCGCGCAGTGACCTTGAAACATGTCATGCGGTGCTTGCCATGAAGCTCCTCCTCTGCCTGTCCCTGCCCCTGCGTCACGTCTCGATGCTGGTGTCCGACCGTAGAGCCTTGCGCTTTGGCTGCTATCCTAAACTCGTCACCCTCGAGCCCCAAACCCTCCCCCCCCCCCGGCCTTCTAGGTCCGCGTTCCCAAGGAAGAGACGACGATGGTGTCTGACACCTGCGCTATGGCTGGATGCAACCCATACCCTAAACTCGTCACCCTCGAACCTTAAAAAACAGACCTCCTCCTCCCCCCCCCTCCTAGGTCCGCGTTCCCAAGGAAGAGACGACGATGGTGTCTGACCTGCGCGCTATGGCTGGATGCAGCCCTCGACTCGTCACCCTGGAACCTTCAAAAAAACAGACCTCCTCCCCCCCCCCACTAGGTCCGCGTTCCCAAGGAAGAGATGACGATGGTGTCTGACCTGCGCGCCGGCTGGATGCAGCCCTCAACTCGTCACCCTCAAACCTTCAAAAAAACAAACCTCGTCCCCCCCCCTAGGTCCGCGTTCCCAAGGAAGAGACGACGATGGTGTCCGACCTGCGCTATGGCTGGAAGAAGCTGCGCAAGCTGTCGACCGACGTGACTGACAACCTCACCAGGCTCCAGGTCGGTGGAGCGAAAGAAAGTGGCAGAGAGAGAGACAGAGAGAGACAGAGACAGAGGGAGGCAGTAGGGTGTGCACGGGAGCCATCGAGAGCAGACGCTGAGCGCCTCTCTGACTGAGCCGCAGACGGGTGCGGTTGTTATGTAGCTAGAATTGGCTGGCTTTGGCCCGCCCGTGGGCGGCCTTTCACACACAACACTAATCCCCACCACCGCGGCTGCCCCCCTGCAGGTCGGCTTCCAGCGTGCTAAACCCTTAGACCCACTCAACCTCAGGACCCCTCACACACAACACTCTCCCCACCGTCACCATCGCATCTGGCTGTCCCCCTGCAGGTTGGCTTCAAGCGCGAGCTCATCAAGGAGGTCCGCGCGTTCGTCGGCGATGCACAGGTCTTCCGCCGCGAGTGGGAGGTGCAGGTGCGGTGCCATTCTAGTTTCTTCTTGCGTTGCACAACAACAACAACAACAGCAGCAGCAGCAGCAGCAGCAGCAACAACAAAAACAAAAGCAACAAAGCATCAACAACAACAAAAAAACATGCCACATCAACATGCAAAAACACCGACATGCAACAACATGCCTCCTCGTGTAACAACATGCAACAGCTTCAGTAACAACCCCCCCCCCCGCTGCATGCCCAGGGCCCGATGGTCCCCGGCCTCGACCCCATGGACGCCGTCGACCGGCTGCGCAAGTTCCAGCAGACGTTTGACGTCAAGAAGCGCAAGTGGGAGAACTACGCGTCGGGCGAGGAGCTGTTTGGGCTGCCCGTGACGCTGTACCCTGAGCTGGAGCAGACCGAGAAAGAGATCCAGGTGCGCGCGTGTGTGTGTGTGTGTGCGTGTGTGTGTGTGTGTGTTCTTGGATACGGTGTATGTGCTGTGTGTGTAGAGGAGGGGTCGGGATGGCTGAACCCCGAGCTGGAGCAGACCAAGAAGATCCAGGTGCGCGTGTGTTTTGCGCCTGCACCGCCAGGGGGCATGCTGTATCCAGACACCTACTCTGCCTCTCTCTGACGCTGTCTCTGACTCTGTCTCTGTCATTCTCCCCCCCCCCCACACACACAAACCCACGCACGACATCCTCCCTCCCTCCCCACACGCAGATGCTTGACCGCCTCTACAACCTGTACGTGTCCGTCATCACCACAATCAAGTCCTACGGCGACTACTTCTGGGTTGATGTCGTCGAGAAGATTGACGAGATGGGCGACACGGTCAACGGGTACCAGAACCAGTGCAAGAAGCTGCCGAAGGTGGGTGGAAGGTGGTGAGACGGTTAAACGCAGCAGGGCAATCAGGGGAGTTGGGGGAAAGGGCTTCGTGTAGGGGGCAAGGTGGGGCGACACGGGGGGGGGGGGGGGGGAGGTGAGGCGACACGGTCACTCTCACACCCGCACTCTCTCTCCCTCCCACCGCAGCTTTCTCTCAGCTACCCCCACAGGTCTCACACATAGGCACTCTCACCCTCTCCCCCTCACTCCCTCAGAACAGGTGCTGCACAAGAGGCCCGCATATATCGATGCACACCCTCAAGCACTCTCCCTCTCCCTCCCTCCCTCCCACTAGCTTCCTCCCGCAACACATGCTCACTCCCACTCTCACTCTCTTTCTCCCTCACAACAGGCGCTTCGCGAATGGCCCGCGTACATCGACTGCCGCAAGACGATCGACGACTTCCTGGAGATGCTCCCGCTGTTCCAGGTGTGTGTGTTTGTGTGTGTGTGTTGAGGGATGGCTGGGGCTTTGAGCGTGGGAAACCCAGTCCTTAAGGAGGGGACATCCAAGGCAAGCGCATGCGCACACACTCTCCCCTTCTCTCTCTCTCTCTCCTCTTATCTCTCTAGCACGCACGCTCTCTCTCTCTCTCTCTCTCACGCGTGCACGCGATCGCTTTCTCTCACACACGCACACACACACACTCTTTCGCAGGCCCTCGCGTCCAAGGCGATGCGCGACCGCCACTGGTCCGAGGTGCAGAAGATAACTGGCCAGGAGCTCAACCTCGCAGAGGACGTGTTCAAGCTGCAGCACCTGCTCGACTGCAACATCCTCAGGCACCAGGAGGACATTGAGGACCTCACGAGCGCAGCCGTCAAGGAGGAGCAGGTACGCACACTAACGTGGTCATTCCTTGTTTAGAGAGACACGCACAGCACCAAATCCAACCTCTGGCGTGCTGTCTAAATATTGCCCCTGGTGTGCCCTGCTCTGTTCTCTGATCTGGCATCTGATGTGCTCTGATAATGTGGCCTCTGATGCGATCTGATGTATTCTCTAATGTGGCTTCTGATGTGATCTGATCCACCGCCCATCCCGTGTGTTCTGCTGTGGCCTCTGGTGTGCTCTGATGGGGCCTCTGGTGTGCTGTAGTCTGTTATCTGATGTGGCCTCTGCTGTGCTCTGATCCACCGCCCGTCCCGTGTGCTCTACTGTGGCCTCTGGTGTGCTTTGCTGTGGCCTCTGGTGTGCTTTACTGTGGCCTCTGGTGTGCTCTGATGGGGCCTCTGGTGTGCTCTGATCTGTTCTCTGATGTGGCCCCTGATGTGCTCTGATCCACCGCCCCTCCCGTGTGCTCTGCTGTGGCCTCTTGTGTGCTGTGTGGGCACTGGTGATCTGATGTGGCCTCTGATGTGGCCTCTGATGTGGCATCTGATGTGATCTGATGTATTCTCTAATGTATTATCTAATCCTCTGATCCACTGCCCGTCCCGTGTGCTGCAGATTGAGACCAAGCTCGCGTCGATCGAGGTCGACTGGGCCTCGATCAACCTGGTGTTCGCAGAGTACAAGACGCGCGGCCCAGTCATCCTCAAGGGCGCAGACACTGCCGAGCTGATTGAGAAGCTGGAGGACAGCCAGATGACGCTGGGGTCGATGGCGACTAACCGCTACAGTGCGCCGTTCCGCGACGAGGTGCAGGGCTGGATCATCAAGCTGTCGACGGTCAGCGAGATCGTGGAGCAGTGGCTCATGGTGCAGAACATGTAAGTGGGTTGGTTTCAGAGCAGGAATTGTTTGTTGCTTGCTTGCAGTTGGTTGTTTGGGTGCAGATCAGAGAGTTGGTTGCGGTTGCAGCGAGATCGTGGAGCAGTGGCTAATGGTGCAGAACATGTGACATCTGACATGTGAGTCGGCTGTCCACTGTCAGTGGCAGATCATTCAATTGGCAGTCGCAGTCGAGTCGGCTGTTGTGTTGGTGGCACATCATGTCGCTTTCGGCAGTCAGCGATGTGTTGGAGCAGTGCCTCTCGTGACGCATGACATGTGCACGCTGCTGCAAACAGCCGCCACACCTTGCGCCCTCACTTCCACTCACACCCACACGTCCACACATCCACTCAGGTGGATGTACTTGGAGGCCGTGTTCAGCGGCGGCGACATCGTCAAGCAGCTGCCAAGGAGGTCAAGCGCTTCCACGCACACGTCCACACCCTCCAAACGGCCACACCCTCCACACACTGAATACTGCACCCGTATACCCTGCCAGGTGGATGTACATGGAGGCCGTGTTCAGCGGCGGCGACATCGTCAAGCAGCTGCCCCAGGAGGCCAAGCGCTTCCAGAACATCGACAAGAACTACATGAAGATCGTGACGTCGGCCGTCGAGACGCAGAACGTCGTCGCGACGTGCTACGGCAATGAGCTCATGAAGACAATGGTCGGGGCCACGGGGTTACGGGTTCACGCCACCAATCTTACTCTCTTCTCTCTCCCTGCCTGCATCTCTCTCTTCTTGTTTTCAGTGTCTGCGCTCTGCGGCCCCTGCACTGCATTTTTTCAATACCTTAGCCCCTCATACAGCCCCCACACGGACTGGATGCACAGGCGTTGACCGCACACACACACACACACACACACACACGCACGCACGCAGCTGCCGCACCTGCTGGAGCAGCTCGAGCTGTGCCAGAAGTCGCTGTCTGCGTACCTCGAGACCAAGCGCGCCGAGTTCCCGCGCTTCTACTTCGTGTCCGACCCCACGCTGCTCGAGATCCTGTCGCTCGGCTCCGACCCCCCGTCGGTCGTGCCCCACTTCCAGTCGGGCCTGTTTGACTCGCTGACCAACGTCACGTTTGACAAGAACGACAAGGCCAAGATGACCGAGATGTTCTCGCAGCAGCAGGAGTGCGTCGAGTTTGAGCACCCGGTCGAGGCCAAGGTGTGGATTGGGGAGGACTGGGAACCTGTAGCTCTGCCTGGGGGAGGCTTGAAGAGTGTGCATGAAGCTGCAGCGTGCGGGGGCGACAACCCGCGAGCTTGCCATGCAGCATGCAGACGCGCGCCCGATTATTGCGCGCCCATCCCCAGAAATCACCTGCCGCCGCGGCGCCCGCCCTCTGACTTACACCTTCCACAATGCCCCCACCTGCCATCATTGCGCCCGCCCTCATCCGCCAACTGACTGACACCTTCCCTGCGCCTTCACGTATGCCCCCACGCGCAGGGCAACATCGAGGTGTGGCTGCAGCGCCTCGTCGACTCGATGCAGGACACGGTGAAGCAGATCATCAAGCGCTCGGTGCGCAACGTGGGCGAGATGACGCTCGAGGACTTCCTCTTCAGCACGCCCGCGCAGATCGCGCTGCTCGGTATCCAGTTCCAGTGGACGTCAGAGACGCAGGCGGCGATCGCGGCGTCAAAGACTGACAAGGTGTGGGCAGAGGCAGGATGCGCAGGGGCAGGCTTGCGCAGGGGCACAGAGGCACCGCTGAAACTGCAACCAACTCTCTGTGCTCTGCAGCCAACTCTCTGATCTGAAATCAACCAAGCAACACACACGCACACTGCACCCAGGTCATCATGGGCAAGAACATGAAGAAGGTGGACCAGCTCCTCCGCGACATGATTTCGCTCACGCTCCGCAACGACCTGACCAAGAACCAGCGCACCAACCTGGAGACCGTCATTACGGTGCACATGCACCAGAAGGAGACGAACGAGGACCTAATCAAGAAGAAGGTCAAGGTGGGTCGAGAGGAGCTGTGTGGTAGGTGGGCAGAAGCTAGGTAGGACCTGTGGATCTGATAGGTCAAGGGGACCAGCCTGGAGGTAGAGGGAAGGTACATAGAAGTTGAGCTGGAACCAGAAGGAGGTCGGAGGATAAGTGCAGAGATGGCCTTGGGCTAGGCCCTCAACCTGGTGACCCTACAGCATGGAGCCTTGAACTAACAAATGTTTTGCTGCTGTGCTGCTGCGCTGACATGCTGACGTGCTGACAACCCCAACACCCACACGCGCCAAAACAGGACCCGACCGACTTTGACCGGCTCAAGCAGGCATGCTTCTACTGCTGGCTCGAGGACTCCCAACCCCACTCTGACGCCCTCTCCGTGCGCACACACACGCACAAACACACACACACAGGACCCCACCGACTTCGAATGGCTCAAGCAGGCGCGCTTCTACTGGCGCGAGGACCGCGACACAACGATCATCTCCATCTGCGACGTCGACTTTGAGTACTCGTTCGAGTACCTCGGCGTCAAGGAGCGCCTCGTCGTCACGCCGCTGACCGACATCTGCTACGTGACGCTGTCCCAGGTGGGTGGGTGTGTTGTTGTCTGGGTTGTTGTTAGCTCTCCGTGAGGGTTGCTGCAACTCAAATCCATGCGGTACTAAGGGAGTTGCAGGCAGTGAACAGCAACACAAATCGCACCCTCAGCCCACACTTTTCACACTTCGCCCAAAACCCTCCACACTTTGCCCACACCCTCCACACTGTGCCTGCCCAGGCGCTCGGCATGTTCCTCGGCGGCGCGCCCGCGGGCCCCGCCGGAACCGGCAAGACAGAGACGACCAAGGACCTGGGCAACACGCTCGGGAAGTACGTCGTCGTGTTCAACTGCTCTGACCAGATGGACTACAAGGGCATGGGGAAGATCTACAAAGGTTCGGAAACAGTGGGTGGGAGAGACCGAGGGAAACGGGGTGGGTAGGTTGCAAGGAGGGAGGGGTGTCAAGGGAACAAAAACCTGGGGGGGGGGAACTCCACAAAACTCCACAATCCCTCAAACGCCTCGTTCCCCAGCCTCAACGCACATTCAAATTCGAATTTGCACACTAAAATTCAAATTTCAAACCCGCTGCAGGCCTCGCCCAGTCCGGCCTGTGGGGCTGCTTCGACGAGTTCAACCGCATCAACCTCGATGTCCTCTCAGTCTGCGCGCAGCAGGTCGGTGCATGTGGTGGTAGGGGGGGGGGCACAGCAATTGCATACGTGTGTGCATGCACAGCAGGTGTGTGTGTGTGTGCATGTGCGTGTGCGTGCAGCAGGAGTGTGGTGGTTGCTAGCCTGTTGGATGGCATATTCGAACTCTACTAGTGTGCGTGTGATGGACAGCCTCTCTCCTCTCTCTCTCACTCACACACACACACACATACACACACTTCATGTCTACTGCGTGCTCTCTGCGAGCGAGCGCCGCAAGATGTCCGCTTTCGTCCACACTCACCCCACACGCATCCCTCACACACACACACACACACACACACACACCGCAGGTCTACTGCGTGCTGTCTGCGATCCGCGAGCGCCGCAAGACGTTCACGTTCACCGACGGCACGGTCACGTCGCTCGACCCGCGCGTCGGATTCTTCATCACGATGAACCCAGGGTAAGGAAAAGCGGATGCATGCACGCGCATGGACACACACGTGCACAGACACATTCACACACGTGCACACACGCGCGTTGGTGTCTTCATCACTATCAACCATAACGATGCACCCTGGGTACAGAAACACATGTGCGCACTTGCGCCCCCCCCCCCCCCCACACACACACACACAACAACGACAACAACAAACAACAAACAACAACAGGTACGCCGGCCGCCAGGAGCTGCCCGAGAACCTCAAGGCCCTCTTCCCTACATCCGTATCGCCCTCTCTTTGCCTTCAAGGACCTAGGGGACCCCTTAGCCCTAAAACCCTCAACCCCAAACCACCCCCATAGGTACGCCGGCCGCCAGGAGCTGCCTGAGAACCTCAAGGCCCTCTTCCGTGGCGTCACGATGATGGTGCCCGACCGCCAGATCATCATGAAGGTTGGTTGTGACTGGTTTCTTGGACTTGGGGGTCTGGGTGCGTAGAAGCTCCTAGCTAGGCTGAATGGCATGCGATGAAGTACGCCCTGATCCGATGATTCCTATTGCATCCCATAGGATAGGCTAGAGGAAGGATCTGTTGTTACGCGTGACTGCATCCAGCTGAACAGACTGAAGCTTGCGCTGAGACAGCAACACCCACACACGCATGTACGACACACACACGCACACACACCCACAGGTCAAGCTTGCCGCATGTGGGTACCAGGAGAACGAGCCGCTCTCGAAGAAGTTCTTCGTGCTGTACTCCCTGTGCGAGCAGCAGCTGTCAAAGCAGGTAAGGAGGGCACCCGTATATACGACTTTGATAGCATAATTACCCAGCCTGTTGGGAGCTCTCAAAGAAGTCATTCGTGTTGTACTATATGTGCGAGCAGCAGCTGTCAGAGCAGGTGGGAGGGGGCTCCTAGCTGGGGCGCTGTTTGTCTGGGTGGGGTCCCGGGTGGGGTGCTAAAATATGCCATGCTTTTACTAGGAAAGCGCTGTGGGTTTAGGCTCTACTGCTTGTCCTGCTCAGTGATCCTTGCTATGGCAGTATACCGCTCGGAGCGGAATTTGAGCGGATTTTTTTTATTAATTGCTTTGTAGGCTATTCCGCTTTTCCGCTCGGAAAAAATATTTGTGCCGGGAAAAAGCCGGGAAAAAGCGGAACAATAATTAATTGCTAAATCCTTCCCAAGGATCACTGGTCCTGCTGTCCTGCTATTTGGAAGTGAAAGTCACGACTCAGGCTCTCACCGACACCAATTTCCCACCCGACGCCCCGCAAAACAGGCGCGCTACGACTTTGGCCTCCGCAACATTAATTGGACATTCTGAACATTTACTCGACGACCGGTGCTGCACTTCACCCTCTCGGTGGTGCGCTCTCGAGGGAAACACCTCCAACTGACAAACAACTTCCTCCACACCGACGTCCCGCAAAACAGGCGCACTATGACTTTGGCCTCCGCAACATTCTGTCGGTCCTCCGCACGGCCGGGACGTCGAAGCGCGCCAACCCCGACAAGGGCGAGCCCGTGCTCATGATGCGCACGCTGCGCGACATGAACATGTCCAAGTTCGTGGCGGAGGACGTGCCGCTGTTCCTGTCGCTCATCGACGATCTGTTCCCCGGCATGAAGGTGGGTGGAAGGTGGCATGACGCTGGGTGGTAGCTGGGTGGCATGCAGGTGATTGGTTGGTTGGTTGATCGGTCAATCGATCGGTCGATTGGTGTGCATCGGGAAGATTGATGTCCAGCTTGCAATGTGTTCCGTTCCTAAATCCCATGTCCCTCCCCTCCCCCCCCCTCAAATCTCCCCCTCCCCCTCAAATCTCACCCATGCAGGTCGAGCGCGCGTCGTTCCCCGACGTGTCCAAGGCACTCGAGAAGGTGGTCAAGGAGAAGGGCCTCCAGATGCACGAGACGTGGCTCAACAAGTGCATCCAGCTGTACGAGACGTACCTCGTCCGCCACGGCATCATGCTCGTCGGCCCCACCGGCGGCGGCAAGTCTGCGATCGAGGAGTGCCTTGCCGGTGCACTGACGGAGCTGGGCACAAAGCACGTGATCTGGCGCATGAATCCCAAGGCGGTGACCGCGCCGCAGATGTTCGGACGCATGGTGAGCCTAGGGTTCATGCACCGGGGGAATGAAAACCTAGGGTTTAGGCGGCCGCGGAGTGCCTTGTGCTGACGGAGCTGGGCACCAAGCACGTGATCTGGCGCATGAACCCCAAGGCGGTGACCGCGCCGCGCATGTTTGGCCGCATGGTGAGCAGTACAGCTACGAAGAGCCAACAACCAATCAACAACTAACAATCAACCAGCCATCCAACAACCAGCCACATGATGCGGTGGCCAGCGACCGACTGGATGATGTGTTTGCCGTGCTGTGGCGCCGCGCCGCGCAGAAACAAAATGACAACCAACCCCCAACCACCCCTACAACCACCCTCAGGACGCGGCGACCGGCGAATGGACCGACGGCGTGTTTGCCGTGCTGTGGCGCAGCGCCGAGAAGAAAAAGAACCAATACAGCAACCAACCAACAACCAACCAACAACCACCAACAACCAACCCCCAACCACCCGTACAACCACCTCAGGACGCGGCGACCGGCGACTGGACCGACGGCGTGTTTGCCGTGCTGTGGCGCCGCGCCGCAAAGAACAAGAACCAGAATACATGGATTGTGCTCGATGGCCCGGTCGACGCGATCTGGATTGAGAACCTCAACACCGTGCTGGACGACAACAAGGTGCGCACGCTCGCTCTCCCTCCTGCTCTCTGTCTCTCTCCCTCACTCTCCGTCTGTCTCTGTCTGTATCTCTGTCTCTGTCTCTCTCTCTCTCTCTGTTTCTCTCTCTGTACGTCGCTGTTTGTTTCCCTCTGTCTGTGTCTATCTCTATCTCCCTCCCTCCATCTCAAACATACTTCACGCACTGACACACGCATGCATGCATTCACGCACAGGTGCTCACGCTCGCAAACGGCGACCGCATCCTCATGACCGCGGCGATGAAGGCGTTCTTTGGTCGGTGTCTGGGGTCGGGGTGGCTGGGTGTGTGTGCGTGTGTGTGTGGGGGGGGGGGGCGTACACCAGCTGCAGAGAGAGGGAGATATGTCGTTGCAGAGAGCTGTGAACGGCAGACCTGGAAAAACGGTTTCTGGACGTCGTTCGAGGGGATTCTGTTTGCTCACGCACATGCGGCCATGCCCACACCCACGCGCCGCCCCTCTACGTGCAGAGCCCGAGAACCTCGCTAACGCGTCGCCCGCGACTGTGTCGCGCGCCGGCATCATCTACGTGTCTGACATTGAGCTCGGGTGGAAACCGGTGATGAAGTCGTGGCTGCAGAAGCGCGACGCGGCAGAGTCGGTCATCCTGCAGCGCCTCTTTGACAAGTGCGTCCGCTAGCCAGCAGTGCTTTGCTGCTCTGCTGCTCTGCTGCTCTGCTGCCCTGCTGCCCTGCTGCCCTGCTCCTCTCTGCCCTGCCCTGCTCCTCGCTGCCCTGCCCTGCTCCTCTCTGCTGCTGCCCGGCCCTCCTACCAATCCCCCCTGCCTCCCACCCCCCTCCCACCTTCAATCACCCTGCAGCGCCTCTTTGACAAGTGCGTGTTTGCTTGCAGTGGCCTCCTGCCACTCCCACCTCCCTCCCACTATTCTCTGGCCTTCCTCCCACCTCCCATCATCCTGCAGCGCCTCTTTGACAAGTGCGTCATCTAGCTAGCAGTGCTTTGCTCTGCTGCTGCTCTGCTGCTGCTCTGCCCTCCTACCCATCCCACCTGCCTCCCACCCCCCCTCCCACCTTAAATCCCCCTGGAGTGCCTGCTTGACAAGTGTGTTCACTTGCAGCAGCCTGCACTTGCAGCTGTTTGACTCCTGCGTGCACACTTGCAGCAGCAGCAGCCTCCTACCACTCCCACCATCCCCCTACTAGCCTCTGGCCTTCCTCCCACCTCCCATCATCCTGCAGCGCCTGTTTGACAAGTGCGTGTTCACTTGCAGCAGCCTCCTACCACTCCCACCATCCCCCTACTAGCCTCTGGCCTTCCTCCCACCTCCCATCATCCTGAAGCGCCTGTTTGACAAGTGCGTGCTCGCTTGCAGTGGCCTCCTACCACTCCCACCATCCCCCCCATTATTCTCTGGCCTTCCTCCCACCTCCCATCATCCTGCGGCGCTGTTTGACGAGTGCGTGCGTCCTGCATGCTCCCTGTTTGTCCCACCCTCCTCACCTTCCCTGCTGAAGGTAAGCACCCTGCTGCAACCTCACATGCACCCCAACTTGCAACCCCTTTGTAACCCGCGACCTCTCCGCCGTTCCTTCCTGCCTCCATTGCACCCTTCCACCCTGCTCACCTGCCCTGCCCTGCCACCCTGCTCACCTGCCCTGCCCTGCCACCCTGCTCACCTGCCCTGCCCTGCCACCCTGCTCACCTGCCCTGCCCTGCCACCCTGCTCACCAGCCCTGCCATGCCATGCCCTTCCACCCTTCCACCCTGCTCACCTGCAAATCCTGAACCTGAACCCTCTTGACCCGCAACCTCCTAACCTGCACCCGTACAGGTACGTCGACCGCATGCTTGACTTCATCCGCCTGAACCTCAAGCCGGTCATGTTCAACGAGCAGGTGTGTGAATGTGTGGAGTGTGGGGGTGGGAACAGTGGGAACTGAGTCGCATGTTTCCCTTTTCTCTCTCTCTGTGAAGTGTGTTTGTGGAGCAGCCACACACCATGGCCGCACACCCTCGACCTAAACGGCATGTGTGCGCGCAAACAGCATGCCCATGGCCTCCATATACCCAATGCATGCACCAACGCACACGCGCTAACGCACGCACACGCGCACACCCTCCCCCCCCCCACAGGTGTGCCAGGTCAACACACTCTCGACGCTGCTTAACGGCTACGTCAAGGCGTTCAAGGTGGGGAGTCAGATGGGCTTAACCCTTGCTTGCTTGCTTGCGTATCTTCCTCTTCAAGCGCTCAATCTGCCTGTCTGCCTCTGCTCCTGTCCTTGCCTCTGCTCCTGCACGCATGCCTCTGCTTTGTTCGATGACTGACGCCCCCCACCCCACCCCACCTCCCTCCCAGGACGCGGGCAAGCCTCTCGACGAGGTTGCGTATGAGCGCATCTTACTCTTCACGCTCGCGCCCTGCATGCCTGCCTCTGCTCCTGTCCTTGCCTCTACTCCTGGATGCATGCCTTTGTTCCGTTCGACAACTGACGCCCGCTCCCCCCTGACACCCTCCCAGGACCTCCCAGGACGCGGGCAAGCCTCTCGACGAGGTCGCGTACGAGCGCATCTTCCTCTCACACCCCCGCCTACGTGCCTGCCGTTGCTGCTGTATGCTTGCCTCTGAGCCCCCCCCCCCCCACACACACACACACACTGTAATTCCCAGGACGCGGGCAAGCCTCTCGACGAGGTCGCGTACGAGCGAATCTTCCTCTTCACGCTCACGTGGGCGCTCGGCTCACTGCTCGAGATGAAGGAGCGCCCGGTGTTCGACCAAGAGCTGCGCAGCTTCGCGGCCAACATGGTGGGTTAAGAATCAAGTCGGTGATGCAGCCCCCGTCGAGCGCCGATGGTGGCGCGAGTGCGAGATTGTGCGGGGGAGGGAGTGTGTGGGGCGCTGTCTGGGGTGCTGTCTGGGGTGCTGGGCTCCTTTGTGTTGGATGCCTCTCACCCGCCAACCAGCTCACAGGTCCAGCCCCTCTTCATTCCACCCTACCCATTCCACCCTACCTTTACATCACCCTACTCCTCCCCCCTGCGCCCCTTACTCCCTCAGCCCACCCACCCTACCTCACCCTACCCCTCCCCCCCCTTACTCCCTCCCTCAGCTCACCCACCCCCTCCCCTACCTCACCCAGCCCCTCCCCCCTCTGCGCTCCCGCGCCCCTACCTCACTCAGCCTACCCAGCCCCTCCCTAGCTCACCCTGTCCCTCTCCCCCCTGCGCCCCCCACTCCCTCACTCAGCCGCCCAAGGAGGACCCCGAAGACACGATCTATGAGTACCTCGTGTCGGAGACGACGCTCACGTGGGCGCACTGGAAGAACATCGTGCCGGCGTGGACGTGAGTGTGCACGCCCGCCCGTGCATGCAGTCACATCGGCATGCCATACAGTCATGCCAAATGCCATGCATGTCATGCCAAATGATGCTCATGTGGGCGCACTGGAAAAACAGTCGTGCCGGCGTGGGCGGGAGTGTGTACTCCCCGTTTGTGCATGCAGCTGGGCACATGGCATGCCATGCGTGCCATGTCTGCTTCCTATGCAGCCACACCTTCCATGCAGCCATGCATGCCATGCATGCCATCCCATGCAGCCACGCATGCCATGCAGCCGCGCGCGCCACCTGCCCCTCCCAACTTTCTTGCCCACACCCACGCGCTCCCCACACCCCACACCCACAGCTACCCCAAGGCCGATGAGACGCCCAAGTTTGCGCAGCTCATCATCCCCACGCTCGACTCGGTCCGCTTCGAGAAGCTGCTCCACCTCTCGTACTCGGTTGAGAAGGCGTCGCTGCTCGTGGGCGGACCGGGCACGGCAAAGGTGCGTGTGTGCGCGAGTGTGTGGCTTTGGGCCTCAGTCTGTTCAGCATTGGCACAAACGTGCACAACACACACATTCACACATACAACACACACATACATAACACACACACGCACTTATACACGCAACGCAAACACGCACAAACACACGCACACGTACACCCACGCAGACGACCGTCGTCAACCAGTTCATGACGAGCTTCAACCCAGAGACGACGTCGGCCAAGACGCTCACCTTCTCATTCCTCACCACGCCGGGCATCTTCCAGGTGGGTTCTTTGCAGGCTCTCCATCAGGGAGTGGTTTGGGGGTTATGTGGTTTGGAGTGGCCATGACGATCACATCCTCGTTCCTCACCACGTCGGGCATCTTCCAGGTGGGTGGAGGTTGAGATGGAACCTGCTTTTTCTAGGTATGAAAACTGCTCAAGGGCACGACAGCCCGTGCCGCCGCGCTGACCCCCGTGAGCGCCAGCTGCATTCACCTCGGTGGTTTCCTTTGCATGAGTTTGAAGTGATTTTCTGGAGCCATTTGACTGAAATCTGGCTGCATGGCTCTCAAATCCGGCTCCAAACGCCTAAAAAGAAATCCCTGATCCACCTCAACCCGAGCCCCAAGCCCTCGATTGCTAACCGCCAACTACCCCCCCCCAACAACTACCCCCCTCCCCCCCGCCAACTTCTACCCCCACAACTACCCAATCAACCCCACACACACACATATACACACACGCAAACAGACCACGGTCGAGGGCGCGGTCGAGAAGCGCCAGGGACGCACGTACGGCCCGCCCGGCGGCAAGATGATGGCGCTCTTCGTCGACGACATTTCCATGCCTGCGATCAACGACTGGGGTGACCAGGTGCGCTGTGCAGCTTCTAGGCAGCTACTAGGCAGCTTCCGCGCCCCTGTGGGCTTTGTTTTTGTTGCGTCCTGGTGTGTTTTGGTTTCGGGGGAGGGGCAAGATGATTGCGCTGTTCGTCGACGACATTTCCATGCCTGCGATCAACGACTGGGGTGACCAGATGCGCTGCACGTGTCGGTGTCTTGGAACGACTGATGATGGATTTTACAGTCATGTGTGACGCACCGAACGACTGAAGACTGGTGCTCGACTGCAAACTGCTCGTCCTCTGTCACAAACACAGGAGCCAAATGAGAATCCAACGTGCACACACACACATACACACATACACAGACAGACAGACAGACAGACGTGCAACGTGCAACGCGCGCACACACACACACACACACGCGTGCAACGTGCACACACACACACACAAACGCACACACGTGCAACGTGCACACACACACATGCGTGCAGCGTGCAAGATGCACACACACACACAGACATACATATCAGCTTCAACCGCTAGAGCAGCCTCAGGCAGCTGCACTCACACACACACAACCACACACACACACGCACCCAGGTCACGAACGAGATTGTTCGCCAGCTCCTTGAGCAGGGCGGCATGTACTCTCTCGACAAGCCCATTGGAGACATGAAGTTCCTCATCGACATGCGCTACCTCGCGGCGATGAACGTGCCCGGGGGCGGCAAGAACGACGTGCCCAACCGCCTCAAGCGCCAGGTATGCGTGTGTTTCGTGCATGCCGTGTGTGCTGTGCTGCGCATGCATGTGGGTGTGTGCATGCATGCGTGTGTGTGTTTGGGGGCGGCAAGAACGACGTGCCCAACCGCCTCATGCGCCAGGTATGCATTGTGTGTTGCATGCCGTGTGTGAGCATGTGAGACAGCGCAAACGCCCCAATGCACACGCGATCTTCGCCGCCGCACCTGCTGCCCACGCATCCCCACTAACCGCGCACCCGCACCCAACCCCCTTGTCCCCAGTTTGCCATCTTCAACGTGCCGCTCCCCTCTGTCGCTGCGATCAACGGAATCTTTGGTCGCCTGGTCGCCGGGCGCTTCTCGTCCGACGTGTTCACGGACGAGGTGAGGAGATGGACCTTGCGCCTGTGCCGTCATGTGCTGTTCTTTGCTGAGTTGTGCTGTGATGCGTGCTTTCCGCCATCACACACACACACAAACACACGACACGCGGGGCGCTTCTCGTCCGACGTCTTCACCGACAAGGTGAGGAGAGTGACCTTGTGCCTGTGCCGTCATGTGCTGAGTTGTACTGTGTCGCCTGCTTCCCGTCATCACACACACGACACGCATGGCGCTCCTCGTCCGACGTGTCCACCGGCAAGGTGAGGAGACTGACCTTGTGCCTGTGCTGTGCTGCCTGCTTCCCGTCATCACACACACACACGCACACACGCCAGGCGCTTCTTGTCCAACGTGTTCACAGACGAGGTGAGGAGACTGGCCTTGCGCCTGTGCTGTCATGTGCTGGGCTGCCTGTGCTGTGCTGTTCTGCCTGCCTGCTTCCCGTCATCACAAACACACACACACCACGCGGGGCGCCTCTCGTCCGACGTCTTCTACGACGAGGTGAGGAGTCCGACCTTGCGCCTGTGCTGGTGTGTGCTGAGTTGTGCTGTGCTGCCTGCTTCATGTCATCACACACACAACACGCGGGACGCTTCTCGTCCGACGTGTTGACCGACAAGGTGAGGAGACCGACCTTGTGTCTGTGCTGTTCTGTGCTGAGTTGTGCTGTGCTGCCTGATCCCCGTCATCACACACACGCACACACAACACGCGGGGCGCTTCTCGTCCGATGCGTTCACCGGCGCGGGGCATGGACATTGCTCTGTCGTTGCTGTGTTGCCTGCCACAACAACCCTGACCCCGTCCGGCCATTAACCTGGCCACGTGTACCATGCTGTGCTGTGCAAGTGTGTTTTTTTGCCCAAAGCTCGTGCTGCTCACGATTCGCGTTTGCAACAAGGCTTGTGCCCTCTGGCCCTCCCCCCCGCACGGCCGGCCGTTCACCTGACCGTGTGTCTTGTGCCATGCCGTGGCGCACCATGCAGGTGTGCTTTGTGGCGTCAAAGCTCGTGCCGCTCACGATCAGCCTGTGGAACAAGACCCAGGCCAAGATGCTCCCGACGCCCGCAAAGTTCCACTACCTGTTCAACATGCGCGAGCTGTCCAAGGTCTTCCAGGTGAGGGAGAGAGAGGATGGGATTACAGGGGGCTGCGTGTCTTCATACAATTTTAAAACTGGCAACATGCGCGAGCTGTCCAACGTGTGAGGAAGGGGGCCTGGCCTGGATGGTTGTTCCATTTTGGGCGCTGCTGGTGCGGCTGCCTTTGCTCTCTCTCTGTCTCTCTCTCTCCCTCCCTCTATCCTTCTCTTTCTCCTGCTGCTGCTGCTGCAGGTGCAAGGAGCCACGCCCAGTCCCTACACTTACACTCTGCCTCAAGCCCTCACCAACCTGAACACCCCTCCCATCCACCCGCCACTCAGGGCGTCATCCTCGCTTCGCGCGACCGCTTCAACAAGTCTGTTGATGTGTCGATCGCACCGTTTGGCGGCGGCGTCACGTCGCACGAGGGCTACCTGCTCGGCCTGTGGATCCACGAGTGCCGCCGCGTGTTCTCCGACAAGCTCGTGTCGCACGAGGACAAGGACTGGCTCGACAAGCAGGTCTTTGACATGTGCCGCGACACGTTCCAGCCAGACCTCATCAAGCAGGTGCGAGTGGGGTCGACTTCCTGCATCACCACCAAACACCCGCAAAACAACCACACACACACACACACACAAAAAAAAAAAACAGGTCAAGGAGCCCCTCTACTTTGTTGACTTCCTGCGTGAGCCCCAGACCGACCACCAAACAACCACCAAACAAACAAACAAATAAATAAACAAACAAACACCAGGTCGAGGAGCCCCTCTACTTTGTCGACTTCCTCCGCGAGCCAGAGACCGACCCAGACACCGGCGAGTGCGTCAACGCACACCCCTCGTTCTACGAGAGCGTGCCCGGCGGCCTGCCTGACATCCGCTCGAGGGTCGAGGAGCTGCAGCGCAAGTTCAATGAGGACTCGAAGGTCGGTTGGGGAGGGTGCAGGGTAAATGCTGTTGGATCAGAGCCAGATCAGAGCTGTCACAGTTTTTTCAGGTAGAAAGGGTCTGGGGGTGCTAAGGACACCAATGGGAGGGTCGGGGAGCTGCAGCACAAGTATGAAGAAGACAGCAAGATCAGTTTCGGGGTACGGAGGGTGCAGGGTAAATGCTGTTGGAGCAGAGCTGCGACAGTCCTTTCAGGGAGAAGGGGTCTGAGGGTGCTTAGGACACCAATGGGGGAGTCGAGGAGCTGCAGCGCAAGTTCAATGAGGATAGCAAGGTCGGTGGGGGGTGCAAAGGGTGCAAGGCAAGTGAGGACAAAAACTGTTCAATCACCTGTTGAATCACCTGCTCAATCACCTGTTCACTCCCCATCGCCCTCTCTTCTCTCTGAACATCTCATCAATTAGTCTGGCCATCTTTCTCCCCCCTCCCCTCTCTCTCTCTCTCTCTCTTTCTCTCACACACACTCACACACATTCGCACCTTACTTGTGTGACCAGGTGCTCAAGCTCGAGCTTGTGCTCTTCACCGACGCGCTCTGCCACATGATGCGCATCTCGCGCCTGCTCGCCATGGCGCGTGGCTCGGCGCTGCTCGTCGGCGTCGGTGGCTCCGGAAAGCAGGTGTGTGTGTGTGTGTGTGGCATGGCGCTGCTCGTTGGTGTTTGTGCTTGCCTCTCCAGGGCTCCTCACTCACGGAATTCGATGAAGAATACACAGTAACAGTAACACGGGGTTTCCAGCTAAGCAGGCTACTCTTCTACTAGAGACACCCGCCGATACTCCAGCACACCCGCCGATACTCCAGCACTGTACTAGAGTACCGCCGGCTCCGGCCGATAGACTACCGCTCCCGCCGGCTAGACTACCCCAAACAGCGGTCTCTGAGAGACATGTCTGGCAAGGAGCATATAGGAGAGGACCTTCCTCAGGGTCACAGTAGTGGCCTTGTGGCCAGTCAAGCCGGCAGAGCCGACTGGCGCTGACTGGAACGGTCCCCGCCTGGCAGTGCATGGCTGTCCAGCTCTCGTTTGCATGGGGCTCAGCCGGCGCCCCATGCCTCATGCATGGCCAGGTCCCACCCTCCAGGGGGGCATGGGCGACAGAGTTGTCATGGAGGCTGCCTGAAGACCTTCCAACGCCAGTCACCGGCAGACGAGCGCCCCCGATGAAGAATACTCTCTAGAAAGCCCTTGGACAGAGGTGTAGGCGGCAAGCCGCCCTGCGGGCATGCCATTGCTACCTGCTACCGCCGTGATGATGGATGTTACAGTCAGGGACACCGCTGAAGGCGTATAAGGTCGCAGGCATGTACAGGCGTATGGAAGGCCGTAGGCGGCATGCTGCTTAGTTGAAGCTCTGACCAGCACCCCTCACACCCCGCAGTCTCTGTCCCGCCTGGCGGCGTACATTGCCGGCGCGTTCACGTTCCAGATCACGGCCATAAAGATCACGGCCACGCGCACAATGTGACCAACCTGTTTGAGGCCCTCCTCACTCCCACCAACACCAACACCCCTCCTTTCCGCAGTCTCTGTCCCGCCTGGCGGCGTACATTGCCGGCGCGTTCACGTTCCAGATCACGATCACAAAGACGTACAACGTGACCAACCTGTTTGAGGACATCAAGGCGCTGTACAAGATCGCCGGCTTCAAGGGCCAGTCGGTGTGCTTCCTGTTCACTGACGCTGAGGTCAAGGTGCGCTCGGTGGCCGCTGCTGCCGCTGCCTCTGCTTAAGCTGCTGCCAAGGCTCACTGATTTGGAGGAGGACGAGGCGAAGAGACGAAGGGGCAGAATTGCAGCACTTTTGACTTCTCTGTTAATTGGTCTCGCACGTGATGTGCAAGGGCCAGTAGGTATGCTTCCTGTTCACCGACGTGGAGGTCAAGGTGTTACCCAGCGTGTGCTCTGTTGTGGCCTGCTCTGAGGCCTGGCCTGGCCTGCTCTCATCTGATGTGCTCTGGTGTGCTCTGTTGTGATCTGGTACCTGGTTGACTCTGATTTGATATGGTCTGCCGTGCTCTGATGTGTTCCCTGGCGTGATCTGCCGTGCTCTGATGTGATCTGAGACCCGGTCTTATCCGATGTGCACTGATGTGTGACACCTGACCTACTCTGATCTGATTGCTCTGATATGCCCATGCTCTGATGTGCAATTCCTGGCCTACTCTGCTCTGATGTGCTCTGATGTGCTCTGAGACCTGGCCTGCTTGCTCTGATGTGCATTTAACGTGCTCTGGCGTGCCCTGCCGTGGCCTGCCGTGCGCAGGACGAAGGCTTCCTCGAATACTACTCTGCTCTGATGTGCTCTTAGCCCTGGCCTGCTTGCTCTGATGTGCTTTCAACGTGCTCTGGCGTGTTCTGACGTGCTCTGATGTGCGGTGACATGCGCAGGACGAGGGCTTCCTGGAGTACATCAACCAGATCCTGATGACGGGCGAGGTCGCCGGCCTGCTGCCAAAGGACGAGCTCGACATGATTGTCAACGACATCCGGCCGGTCATGAAGGCACAGGTCAGTGGGCTGGTTAGGATGTGCGCTATTCATCGGGGCCTACTCTCATGATGCTTGCTCTGCTGTGCTCTTGACGCGAAAGACCTCGCCTACTCTTGACGTGCTCTGGCCTGCTTTGATGGGACTCCATGCAACAGGATGCGATTCATCGCAGAGAGTTTTACACTTACTTCTTCCTGTCAACCTGCCTCTTAATCTGCCTTGAAACCTGCCTCGCAACCTGCCTCATAGCACGTCTCACAACCCGTCCTGTAACCCGTCCCCTTGCAACCTTATCTCCCGACCCGCCTGCGCCCCCACAGATGCCCCACGTCCTCGACACGTGGGACAACCTGTACCAGTTCTTCCTCCAGCGCGTGCGCGACAACCTGCACATGGTGCTCTGCTTCTCGCCCGTCGGCGAGAAGTTTTCGCGCCGCGCGCGCCAGTTCCCGGGGCTCATCAACGGCTGCACAATCGACTGGTGAGGAGGGGGGGGAAGCTGCGTAAAGGTCAGGGTTGGGTTTTGCCAGTCTCCCGGCATCATCAACTGATGCACGATCAACTGATGCAGCCAAGAGCTTTGGGGACGCAGCCACACAGACCGCTTACCAATCACTCGAATAAACGCGCGCCAAACCAATTCGCCACCGCCCGTGCAGCTTCCCGACCTGGCCCAAAGACGCGCTCACGTCTGTCGCGACCAACACACACACACTCACACACACACGCGCACGCCACCACCACCGCACATGCCACCACCGCACACACCACACACCCACCTGCCAGCTCCTGCTCAACCCTGGACCCCCAAACCCCGCGCAGGTTCCTGCCCTGGCCAGAAGACGCGCTCACGTCTGTCGCGACCAAGTTCATTGACGAGTTTGGCATGGCGTGCCCCAAGGCGGCCAAGGACGCGCTCAAGCTCGCGATGGGCCACGTGCACGTGTTTGTCACGGCCGCGTGCAAGGAGTACTTTGAGAAGTTCAGGCGCAACGTGTACGGTGAGGCTAGTGCAGTCAGTCGATCACTTTGAAGGGTCTTGTCAGATTAAGGGGCTAGGCCCAGATTAAGGTGTACGATGAGGTATCGGACCAGAGTAAGCAGGGTCGATCGTAGGTGTCTAGATAGGGTCGAATCGAACCCTTGTTGGGCAGGGGAGTGCGCGCTGATCGAGGCCTAGGGCGTGGCGATATTGGCCCAACCCCAAGACGTGGCATGGCATGGCAGCCCAACGCTGGCCCCGGCCCCGAAGCCCTGATGGTCAGCCCTAACAACAACCCCCACCCGCCCTCCCAACCCCCACCCGCAGTGACGCCCAAGTCATACCTGTCGTTCATCCAGGGCTACAAGGAGCTCTACTCCAAGAAGCTCAACTTCACGCAGGAGCTCGCTGTGTCCATCCAGGCGGGGCTCCAGAAGATGAATGAAGCCAAGGCGGATGTCAACACGATGAAGGTGGGTGCTTGTGGATAGCTGGGCTTGTGTGGGTAGCTGCCTGGTGGCACGCTTGGAGCAATTTTTACCTACAGAAAAAAGGAACGAGGTGAAGGCGGACGTCAACACGATGAAGGTGGGTGCGTGGGCGCAGTAAATGGTTGTGCTCACTGCGTAGGTGTTTTTCTGGCTGGGGTCTCTGTGGGTAGCTGGGAGGTAGCTGGAGGTACCTGGAGGTAGCTGGTTGCTCGCCGTATCGACCCAGGCGGGGCTCCAGAAGATGAACGAAGCCAAGGTGGACGTCAACACGATGAAGGTGGGTGTTTGTGGATAGCTGGACTTGTGTGGGTAGCTGCCTGGTAGCTGGTGGCGTGCATGGGGCGACTGTGTTGTACAGACAGATGGACGAAGCCAAGGTGGACGTCAACACGAAGGTGGGTGCTTGTGGATAGCTGGGCTTGTGTGGGTAGCTACCTGGTAGCTGGTGGCGTGCATGGGGCGACTGTGTTGTACAGACAGATGGACGAAGCCAAGGCGGACGTCAACACGATGAAGGTGGGTGGGCCGGAGTGTGTTGGGGCCTCTGTGTGTGTTGATGTTGCCCTCATGTTCTGAACAGGTGTCCTAGCAAACTGTCACGTCAGTTGTCGCCACCATCATCACGTCCCTCACCACGCTCTTTCCATCATCACCACATGCCCCATTCCACCACACAGGCCGAGCTTGCGATCAAGAACCAGGAGCTTGCGATCACAACCAGCAAGCTGGCACATTTTGTCACACCCCTCACCACACCATCATCACACCCCTCACGCCCGCCCCGCCACACGCCACCACACCATCATCACCACGCCATCACCACACACCCCATGTCATCACAGGCAGAGCTCGCGATCAAGAACCAGGAGCTGGCACACTTTTTCGCGCACCCTCACCACATCTGTGACCCTCTCCACCACGCACCACGCACACGCCGTCAACGGCATCCGACGGACCGTAAAATCGACCACCGCCCCATTCCACCACACAGGCTGAGCTTGCGATCAAGAACCAGGAGCTTGCGATTGCAACCAAGGAGGCCGAGGTGCTGCTGAAGCAGATCTCCGAGTCGACGGCCATCGCGGAGAAGGAGAAGAACAAGGTGCTCGTCATCGTCGAGGGTGTGACGAAGAAGGCTGGAGAGGTGGGTGGTTTTGGTGGCGCGGTGTGGTGGGTGGTTTCAGTGGCATGTGAGGTGTGGTGGCTGGGTGGCTGGGTGGCATGGGGTGTCTGCTGGGTGAAGTGATGGTAGGAGAGCAAGGTCTTTGCCTGCGTGGAGAAAGTGACGAAGGAGACCGGAGAGGTGGGTATCCAGGGCGTTCAACTCCCACACAAACACACAATCAGATGTCAGCCGACGCTGAGATGCCGAGAGAGAGGCATGCCCGCCGCCAAGCCCTCTCTCCCACATGCACCCATCCACACTCTCGCACCCACTCACCCTCTCTCTCCCTCTCTCCCTCCCTCCCTCTCTATCAGATCGCGGCCGTCAAGGACGACGCCAAGAAGGACCTGGCTGCCGCCAAGCCCTCCCTCCCGCACGCACCCATCCAAACCCTCGCACCCACTCCCTCTCTCTCCCTCTTTGCTTCCTCTCCCTCTCCCTCCCTCAGATTGCGGCCGTGAAGGATGACTCCGAGAAGGACCTGGCCGCCGCCAAGCCCTCCCGCACGCACGCACCCATCCAAACCCTCGCACCCACTCACGCTCTCTCCCTCTCTCCCTCCCTCTCTCCCTCCCTCCCTCTCTCTCACATCGCGGCCGCCAAGGACGACGCCGAGAAGACCTGACTGCAGCCAAACCCGCCCGCACGCACGCACCCATCCAAACCTTTGCACCCACTCAACCTCTCTCTTCCTCTCTCTCTGTCCCTCCCTCAGATCGCGGCAGTCAAGGACGACGCAGAGAAGGACCTGGCTGCCGCCAAGCCCGCGCTCGACGCCGCGCTGTCTGCGCTCAACTCCATCACGCCCAAGGACATCGTCGGGCTCAAGGCGCTGAAGAACCCGCCCGACATCATCAAGCGCATCTTTGACTGTGTGCTCATCCTGCGCTACTGGAACGTCAACCAGGTCACGTGGCACCAGCCCAAGGACAGGTGTGTGGGTTGAACATGGTTGTAGGGCGGTTGGTTGCGTGGTTGCACGCACGCAGCATGGTGCTGCTTGGCACGCTTGGCCCGTCGTACATAAGCTGTCGCCACTGCCACTGTCACTTCTACTGCCATGCATGCAGCGTGGTGCTTCTGGGTACGCACGACATGGCCGTGAAGACGATGGGCGACATGAACTTTGCCGCCTCAAACTGACGCAACCACTGCACTTTTTGCGCAGCATGGTGCTGCTCGGCACGTACGACATGGCCGTCAAGACGATGGGCGGCGTAAACTCCGCCGCCTCTAACTGACGCAACCACTGCACTTGTTTTGCGCAGCATGGTGCTGCTCGGCACGTACGACCTGGCCGTCAAGATGATGGGTCACACAAACTTTCCCCGCTAACTGACGCCACAACTGCAATCGTTTTGTGCAGCATGGTGCTGCTCGGCACGTACGACATGGCCGTCAAGATGATGGGCGACATGACGTTCCTGCAGACGCTCGTCAACTTCCCCAAGGAGCAGATCAACGACGAAACGGTCGAGCTGCTGCAGGTGCGTGCAACTGGGCTGTTGGAGGTTAAAGGTTGGGGGCGAGCGTGCGGGTCTCACGCTGCTGCAGGTGCGTGCGACTGGGCTGCTGGAGGTTGTTGGTTGTGGGAGGTTGGAGGTTTGGAGGCGAGTGTGCGAATGGAGTTTTGGAGGTTGTTGGAGGGTGGAGGGTGGGGGCGAGCGTGCGAGTCTCACGCTGCTGCAGGTGCGTGCGACTGGGCTGCTGGAGGTTGGAGGCTGTTGGAGGTTAAGGGCGGGCTTGTGGGTCGCAGGATGCTGCAGGTGTGACTGGGCTGGGAGGTTATGTTGGAGGTTGGGGGGGGGGTCAACGACGAGACGGTCAAGCTACTGCATGTGCGTGCGACTGGGCTGCTGGAGGTTGTTGGTTGTGGGAGGTTGGAGGTTGGGAGGTGACTGGAGTTTTGAAGTTGTTGGAGGGTGGAGGGTGGGGGTGAGCGTGCGAATCTCATGCTGCTGCAGGTGTGTGGGACTGGGCAGTTGGAGGTTGGAGGCTGTTGGAGGTTGGGGGCGGGCTTGTGAGTCGCAGGATGCTGCAGGTGTGACTGGGCTGGGAGGTTATGTTGGAGGTTGGGGATCAACGACGAGACGGTTGAGCTGCTGCAGGTGCGTGCAACTGCGCTGTTGGAGGTTGGGGGCGGCATGCTGTCTGCGTGTGCCGTGGACACATGTGCGCCTGGCAGCGCCCCGCGTGCCTTTCCCGTGACCGACAGCCTCACCCAAAACACACACACATGCACATTTGTGTGCACACGCACGCATGTACACACACCCTCACTCGCACACACGCACGCAGCCCTACTTCAACGCGCTCGACTTCAACTACGACGCCGCGAAGAAGGCGTCCGGGAACGTGGCTGGGCTCTGCAACTGGGCCGAGTCCATGTGCACGTACCACGTTGTTGCCAAGGTGATCGATAGCACAAGATCTCTGATGTGGCCTGTTCTGAGGCCTGGCCTGCTCTGATGTGGTGTGTTCTGTTGTGCCCTGGTGTGCTCTGATGTGGCGTGCCCTGAGACCTGGCCTGCCCTGATCTGACGTGCTCTACTGTGCCCTGATGTGCACTGGTGCGGTCTGATGTTGCCTGATCTGATATTGCGTTCTCTCATGTGCTCTCATGTGCTCGTATGTGGCATGCTCTGATCTGACGTGCTCGCATGTGCTCTGCCACGCGTCGCAAAGGTCGTCGAGCCCAAGATTGCGACGCTGCGTGAGGCCGAGGCCGAGCTCAAGATCGCAACCAAGGAGAAGAACGCTGCCGAGGACCGCATGGCGGTCGTGCAGGCAAAGCTTGACGAGATGCAGGCGCAGTTTGACCAGGCCATGGCGCAGAAGCAGGTTCGTCTTTAGGTTTGGGGTGTCCAACCAGGGTGGCTTAGCTCTAGGGTGAGGGAGACGCGATGCAGGCGCAGTTGGACCAGGCCATGGCGAGGAAGCAGGTACGGGCGTGGATGCATACGGGCGCGCATGCACGCACGTACACACTACCGCTACTGCCGAGTCGGCTGAGCGCAGGCGCACGCACGAGCAGAGCAGTGCTGCCTTCACTGCAGCATGATAACCGACATGCACCGCACAGGCGCTGGAGGACGACGCCGCCGCCGCGACTCAGAAGACGATGGACTCTGCAAACACACACACACACACACCACACACACACACACGCACGCCCTTCACAGGCGCTCGAGGACGACGCCGCCGCGACGCAGAAGAAGATGGACTCTGCCAACGCGCTGCTCACCGCGCTCGCGGGCGAGGAGGTCCGCTGGACCGCACAGTCCAAGGAGTTCGACCTCACGATCCAGCGCCTCACCGGCGACTGCGCCATGGCGTCGGCATTTGTGTCCTACCTGGGGCCGTTCAACCGCGAGTTCCGCGAGCTGCTCATGAACCGCGACTTTTACAACGACTGCGTCAAGCTCAAGATCCCGGTCACGCCAGACATGCAGGTGTGTGTCTCGTGTGGGCACGTGTCTCGTGTATTTGTAGCGCAGCTGGCGGACCCCCTTGTCCAGCACACACCCACACTTCTCCTCCAGCGAACCACGTGGGGGTATCCACGCTCTTTCCTCACTGACATGCAGGTGCGCGTGTGGAGCGTGCGTCTTGAATGGGCACGTGTGCGTGCATGTCTTGTGTGTGTAGCGTAACTGGCGGGCCCCCTGCTCCAGAACCCACATGCGCACACACTTCCCCTCTAGCGACCCACGTGGGGGTATCCACGCTCTTTCCACACTGACGGTCTCACAACCCGCGTTGCCCACACTTGCCCTCCACACTTCCTCACCTCACACTTCCACATCGCCCGCGTCCACACCCACCCAGGTCGCCAAGTTCCTTGTCGACGACGCCTAGGTCGGCGATTGGACGCTGCAGGGCCTCCCGACCGCCCGCCCACGCCCTCACACTTCCACCCATGCCCTCACACTTCCACCCATGCGCTCACACTTCCACACCGCCCGCGTCCACACCCACCCAGGTCGCCAAGTTCCTCGTCGACGACGCCGAAGTCGGCGAGTGGACGCTGCAGGGCCTCCCGACCGACGAGCTGTCGATCCAGAACGGCATCATGGTCACGCGTGCGTCGCGCTACCCGGTGCTCGTCGACCCCCAGGGCCAGGGCCGCATCTGGATCATGAACCGCGAGGAGGCCAACCAGCTCAAGGTCACGCAGCTCAACGACCGCATGTTCAGGAACTCGCTCGAGGACTGCCTCTCGTTCGGGAAGCCGCTGCTGATTGAGAACGTCGAGGAGGTGCGTGGGTGACTCTATGCGTGTGGGTGTGCGTCTGTGTGCGCGTGGGTGTGGGTGGGTGTGCCTCGCGTGGGTGTGTGTGCCTCGTCCCTTCGTTGCCTTCTTCTGGAATCTCACTGCACACCGCATACTTGCACAAGGTGGGTGGGGGTGCGGTGGGGCGCTGCGCTCAGTGGCCTCTGGGGGTGGCGGGGGCAGGAGTGGCTTCCCCAGAGAGAGCGGTGGGATTTGGAGTTTTTGTACCACCATGCCTCCTCGTGTGCTGCGCTCCTCATCGTTCTCATGCCCCTACTTACACGCGTGCGCTCACACGCCCTCCCGCGCCCTCCCGCCTCGCTCCCCGCCCACGCAGGAGCTCGACCCCGTGCTCGACCCCGTGCTCGAGCGCCGCCTCATCAAGAAGGGCAAGCTGTTTGTCATCCCGCTCGCGGACAAGGAGGTCGACTTCACCGACACGTTCCGCCTGTTCTGCACCACGCGCCTGCCCAACCCGCACTTCACGCCCGAGCTGTCCGCCAAGGTAGGGAGGGGGAAGGGAGGGGGGGACAGCGACGGTGTCACAGTGGCGGATTCGCGCATTCCGCGCTGCTGGCTTGCCTGCTGTGCGCTCTGGCGTCGCCCAACGCATCCCCAGCACACACTCCCACCTCCCACACACCCAAATATAAAACGCCATCAAAGGCGTCCAACAAGACTGTAAATTGACCACCACCCATACACACACGCGCGCGCCATCAGGTCACCGTCGTTGACTTCACTGTCACGATGGCCGGCCTCGAGGACCAGCTGCTCGGCAAGCTCATCCTGAAGGAGAAACACGAGCTGGAGGAGCAGCGCCAGCAGCTCATGGAGGAGGTGCAGTCGTACAAGAAGAAGATCAAGCAGCTCGAGGACGACCTGCTCTTCCGCCTCTCCAACTCGCAAGGCAACCTACTCGACGACACCGAGCTCATCGACGTGCTCGCCGTCACGAAGCAGACTGCGCAGGAAGTTGCCGAGAAGCTGGCCAACGCGTCCGACACGAACAAAAAGATCAACGAGGCATGCGAGGAGTACCGGCCGGTTGCACACCGCGCCACGCTTGTCTACTTCCTGATCGCCGAGTTCACCGTCGTTAACTGCATGTACCAGACGTCGCTCGCGCAGTTCAACCAGCTGTACGAGCTCTCGATCGACCGCTCCGACAAGGCCAACATGCCGAGCAAGCGCATCGCGAACATCATCGACTTCATGACGTACGAGATCTACCTCTACATCCAGCGCGGGCTCTTTGAGCGCCACAAGCTCATCTTTGCGCTCATGCTCACGAACAAGATCCTCGTGAGCGCGGGCAAGGTGCGCTCCGCCGACGTCGACGTGTTCCTCAAGGGAGGCGGCGCGCTTGACATCTCGTCGGTGCGCAAGAAGCCCAAGGACTGGATCCCGGACGCCGTGTGGCTCAACCTGGTTGCGCTGAGCTCGATCGACGCGTTCAGGGACGTGCCTGACAGCGTGTTCCGCAACGACGGGCTGTGGCGGCAGTGGTATGACCAGGAGGCGCCCGAGGCTGCCAAGGTGCCCGACTACGAGGACCGCCTCTCCAAGTTTGAGCGCATGGTCATCGTCAAGTCGTTCCGCGAGGACCGCACGCTCATCGCCGCCGCGGACTACATCTCGGACGCGCTCGGGCAGCGCTTTGTCGAGAGCGTGCCGCTCAACATGGACCGCGCGCACGCAGAGTCGCACAACAAGTGCCCGCTCATCTGCCTGCTGTCGCCCGGCGCCGACCCGACCAAGCTCATCGAGGACCTTGCAAAGAAGAAGAAGATCAAGACGCTGGGCGTGTCGATGGGGCAGGGGCAGGAGATCATTGCGCGCAAGTACATGGCGACCGCGTCGCTCGAGGGCCAGTGGGTGCTGCTGCAGAACACGCACCTGGGGCTCAGCTACCTGACCGAGGTCGAGACATACCTCGTCAAGGAGGAGAACATCCACGAGGACTTCAGGCTGTGGATCACGGCGGAGCCACACCCGCAGTTCCCAATCGGCCTGCTGCAGATGGGCATCAAGATCACAAACGAGGCGCCCGTCGGTGGGTGGGGCAGAGAAGGGACGGAGAGAGCAGGGGACGCGCGCGTGCGCACGGAGGGGCCTGCTGCTTGGTGTGGCCGTGGCAAACGATTTCCTGGCTGCTGCTGCTGCTGCTGCTGCTGCTGCTCTGTGCCATCTGCTGCTCTTGCGTCCACACACTTATTGCACCCGTCCACACGCACGCGCGTGCTGCTCTGATGCATATGACTCGCACACTCCTGACGCACACACACACACCACCGCAACCGCCACCCCCCCGCAGGCATGAAGGCCGGCCTGCGCGCGTCGTACCAGTGGGTCACGCAGGACATGCTCGACGCGGTGTCCCGCCAGGAGTGGCGCCAGCTGCTCTTCGTCATGTGCTTCCTGCACTCGGTCACGCAGGAGCGCCGCAAGTTTGGGCCCATTGGGTGGAACATCCCGTACGAGTTCAACCAGTCGGACCTGTCAGCGTGCGTGCAGTTCCTGCAGAACCACCTCATGGAGATGGACGCGAAGAAGGCCAACCAGCCGACGTGGGAGACAGTGCGCTATATGGTGTCGTCGATCCAGTACGGCGGGCGCATCACCGACGACTTCGACCAGCTGCTCATGCACACGTTTGCCGAGAAGTACTTCCACTCGGGCGTGCTCGTCCCTGGGTACGAGCTGTACAAGGACGAGCGCTCGGGCTTCCAGTACAAGGTGCCCGATGGCAGCGACATCGACCAGTTCCGGCAGTCGATCGAGCTGCTGCCCTCGACCGAGTCGCCCGAGGTGTTTGGGCTGCACCCCAACGCGGACATCACGTTCCGCGCGCTCCAGGTGGTGACGGGCATCGAGACCATCCTCGACACGATGCCCAAGGGCGCCGGGGGCGGAGGCGGGATGTCGCGCGAGGAGATTGTCGACAAGATCTGCGAGGACCTGCTCGCCAAGGTGCCCCCCGTGTTTGACAGAGAGGACACCAAGGAGAAGCTGAAGAAGCTGCCGGGCGGCGCGGTCGTGCCGCTCACGGTGCACCTGCGCCAGGAGATTGACCGCCTCAACATCATCACCAAGCTCGCGACCACGACGCTCAAGAACCTGCGGCTCGCGATCGCTGGCACTGTCGCGCTCGCGGGCGGGCTCATCGACGCGCTTGACGCGCTCTTCATGGCGCGCATTCCCGGCTTCTGGCTCAGCAAGTCGTGGGACGCGGCGACGCTCGGCAACTGGTTCACTGGCCTGCTCCAGCGCTACGACCAACTCAACAAGTGGCTCAACCTGGGACGGCCCAAGGCGTATTGGATGACCGGGTTCTTCAACCCGCAGGGCTTCCTGACGGCGATGAAGCAGGAGGTGAACCGCAAGCACGCGGCCGACAAGTGGGCGCTCGACGACGTCGTCATGACGTCCGAGGTCACGCACCCTGCCAAGGACTTTGAGACGCTCAAGGAGGGGCCGCCAGAGGGCGTGTTTGTGTACGGGCTCTACCTCGACGGCTGCGCGTGGTCGTCACGCGAGAACCGCATGGTCGACTCAGAGCCCAAGAAGCTGTTCAACCCGCTGCCGGTGCTCTTCGTCACGGGCGTGCTCTTCAAGGACAAGAAGCGCCTGGGCGTGTTCGAGGTGCCCTGCTACCGCGTCAAGCGCCGCACCGGGCTCAACTTCATCTCGACGTTTGCGCTCAACAACACCGACGGACAAGCAAAGTGGATCATGCGCGGCGCAGGCCTGCTATGCACCATCGACTAAACGGATGCGCACGTTTGTGACCCGAATAAAAGCGCACGTGCGTGTGCGCGTGGTTGTTGGGCTTAGGGAGGGGGGGGGGGGGGGCGGCGCCGTGTGCACACGGCCGCACCGTCGTGACTTTAGAGGATCATGCACAGATTATTTGTTGACGCTCTGCTGGTGACTGTAACTACAATGACTCTGCCGCGTCTCTCCCACTCCGTGTCGTGCTGTCGGGTGTCGCCGGTCAACCTCCACTGCTTCTCCCCTGAAGTGCCTGCCCCCTAATGTTGCACCCTAATGGAGCAGAAAGGCAGACGGATCATTGTGAGTGCCTGCGGCGGCCTGACAAGCCAGCAATCTGCCGAGCAGCCTCGGGGGACGAGCTCATCTCTCATCTCTACCCTTGGACCCTCTAGATCGGCACTGGCCCTCAGTCTCTGTCCTCTCAGTTATCGCTCCCCTCGTATCTACACCCGCTGCCATCGAAGCCTTTCCGTCTGCTGATCCTCAACTCCTGCCTCGCGCAGCAAGTTCCTCATGTGAGCCCTGGCAGTGTGCACCCCCCACCCCCAGGGTTTTGGCATCTGCCTCTGGCCACATTTGTCCCCGATCGGTTTTATGCAATAAATACCGTAAGGGATTATCGAGGTGTCCACGTGTACATGTGATACAGGTTTAGGGAGGAGCTAGCTACAAGCAGGTGTCTTGCCTCTCTCAGTTCGCCATCGTCGCCCTCCTTTACCCGCCAGCTTCGACGAATTAAATCGTCGCTATGCGCCGGTCGGACAGGCAGCAGCGGCCGTGCAGTGTGCGCGACATGGCGCATATGACGGGCAAGGTCGCATCACTCTTATCTCTTGGTCGGCTCACAAGCACCCTCACCACGCTTGCTGCGCTGATCATCGCAGCGAGCATCGCAGCACAGCAGCATCGCAGACAGTCACAAGCGATTCACAAGCACGCATGCATGCAGCGCGCGCATCCATGCATGGCGCGTGCAGTGGTGGCGAGCGCGATGGGCACATGCAGCACGCGTGCAGTGGTGACAGCGGCTGGCCAACGCATGCGGCACACGCACACGCGCGCATGCAGCACATGCAAGTGGACCGACACACATGCTGCACGTGTGCAGTGGTGCAAGCGATGAGAACACATGCAGCGCATGCAGCGCCCACATGCAGTGCTGCTAGGCAGCGTGAGCTAGGCAGCTAGTCAGATAGGAGCATGCGTGCGTGTACGCACGCGCGCGCACACACACGCACACACACACTTCCTAGCTGCTAATAGCAGGCAGCGGTGCTGTAGCTAGGCAGCGTGTTGCAGTTTGTGTGTGTGCGGCCAACAGTTATAGCTGTGAGCAGGCAGCGTGTGTTGCCAGGCAGGTAAGCAGCGTGTGTGTGTGCGCACGTGTGTGTGTGTCAGGGTGGCACGATACGGAACACGAAAACGAACACGGAGTACGATACGATACAGAATACGGGTTTCAAATGGGGGAATACGGTGGGGGAATACGGTGGAGAATACGGTGCTGCAGTTAAGGCGCCACACACGTGCGTGAGCACGCGCATCATCATCGTGGTGTCAACACGCGTGCCCCACACTACCACCACTAGTCCTGCACTAGTAGCCCCACCCTGTTTACCTCAGAACTGGCCAAGGGCCAAGGTCTAGGTCGCCGTGCGCGCGGTCGGAGTTGAACGGCCATGTCATCCTTTTCCTTGACCGATGTCGTCTAGTCCCGTGTGGCCCTTCGAAACCTGACAAAACGCACAAATATTTCATCATCTCCACTTTCCAACCCAACGAATTCACAACAGGAATGCCTAGAGGCATGTAGAGCTACACTCCCCCCCACCCAAAAGTCAAAACTTTACCCTCGAATTTCTACACGTAAACCAAGACAGATTGTACATCCGTCAGTCTAGCAGTTCTAAACTCTCCTCGTCAAGCTGATGTCGATTCCACTCGAAATTATTCAAAACTGACGATTCTACCAAAATTTGGGAGGTGTGGGGGATTGGTTTCGGAATTTGTTCGTACTCCGTATTCCGTATCGCTTTCCGTATTCCGTATTCTGGATACGGTCACCCTGGTGTGTGTGTGTGTGTGTGTGTGTGTGTGCACGTGTGGCTAGCATGCTGCAGCTAGGCAGCGTGTTGCAGCGCGGGGCAGCAGCTAGATAGCTAGGTGGTGCGCTGCAGCGAAGCGGCGTGCGTGTATTCCTGCGTGCGCCATACCGGACCAGCAGCAGGCAACAGGCAGCAGACAGCAGGCAGAAGGCAGCAGCCAAAACAACCGATCGGGACGCGACGCACGGAGCCCTTACGGAGCCATTACTTGCTTCTCGACACCTGGCACGAGCTTCGGCAACGACTGACTGAAGATTAGGGAGAACCCTGACTGGACGGGGAAGACGGCCGGGCGCCCTTGTTACATGTTTGAGTGACCTACGATCGTGGCGGGGGCCCAGAAGTGGGCCCCTGAGAGAAAGTCACATCATCGCTACTCTACAGCGCATGCATGCCTTGAACACAGCCCCATGGGTAATTCAGTTTGCGTATCATGCATGGCATATACAGGATGCAGCCAGGCAGGCGCGTGCATTGCATGGGCGCGTGCATGCAGTCTGTCGTGCGAGCCAGGCGGACGCCGCAGGACAGAAAACTGCACAGAGCGTGCACGCCACTCACTTCGCAGCGCTGGATGCGTGGGAGGAGGACACGTACGATGCGAGAGAGAGGACGAGAATGCCTGCCCTGAGCTTGAGGAGTCGGAAGACTCGGCAGTACCGAGTGCAGGCGAACCAGCGGAGGCAGCACGCGGTCGTGAGTGTTGAGTGAGACGTCGGGGAAAGAGACGCAGTCGGACAGGGACGCAGTCAGACTGGTCAATTGGCGCAGTTTGAACTGGGTTCCAACCATAGCCACAACTGCTTCGCAGAAGCTGTGGGAGGAGTAGGTAGCTAGTTTCTACTAAACACTGAGCGACCCCTTGATTTTTCTGGCTGGCTGGCTGGCTCTCCAGGCTTTGTAGGATCAATGTATCAATGGTCCACACCACGCGGGTGTGGACGGGGAGTCATCGTTCTCATTGTCACCTACTCCCTCTTGTCCGTCGACACCTTTCCTTCTTCTGGTCCTCGAATCCTGCCTTGCCGATCTCGCTGCTGCTGCTGCGCCCCATGTGAGCCCTGGCAGTGTGACTACGTGTGCCTGCCACGCAGCCTCTTGTGACTCCCTGGTTGCCTGTGCGAGAGGGAGTAAGGGTCATATATAGCACACCATGGGGCTCGAATTGGGTAGAGGACAGCTCTCAGCAGGCCTCTGGCACCGCCAGAGCGTGCCATGCCATGCGAAGGCCATACTGCGCTGTTCATGCTGCGTTTCCATGCACTCGTCATGCCCACCATACGCAGCAAGCAACGCCTGCCATGCTGTAAACACACTTCAGTCTGGGCAGCTCTATCTGAGACAACTACACCAACCCACCCACGTGTCCACAGCAGACGAATGCCCCGCGCCAAGCAGATTGCCCGGCAGACCGCCAAGACGACCGCCGGCAAGCGCAAGCGGCAGACGGCCAAGGCGGCGCCTGTTACTGACATGGTCGGCATTGAGGACGGCCTTGGGCGGCTGCAGGTGGGTGGTGCGCTGGCAGGAGCAGCAACAGCATCAGGAGCAAGCGCTCTTGCCGCCCACGTCTGCTGCACCTGCCACTGGACACAGATGTCGGCAGAGTTCAAAGCGCACACCTGCTGCCCACCTGTGGATGCGCACGTGCACCCAGTGGGGCTGACAAAGCCTTTGGGCCCAGAGGTGCGGCGACGCCCTGCTGCGACGACCGCCCCGCCCTGATGCTGCCGCGCCGTCCGTTGCGACCCACGCTGCAATGTGCCCTGACACAGGTGAAGGACCAGAGTCGGAAGCGTCTGCAGCGGTGGCAACGTGGCAGTGACGACGAGGAGGAGCGGCGCTCTCGTGCATGCGCCAGCACAGCCGGAGCAACACGTCTTTCAGCAGGGGGAGGCGCCTGTGGGGCGACACATAGGTACCACCACGGCAGAGTTGTCAACGCGCCCACCCTTGGTGGTGGGCAACCACAGGCCCACAAGCTGCCCCTGTTGCCTCCGCTGCCGCTGCCTGTCAAGGCGCCCGAGCCGCCGCCGACGCAGCAGTATCATCAAGCACGGCCCTCTGGCTGGCAGCTCCGCAAACCAGGGCGCGACCCCACCTGCGCGGCACACATCACGCCCAGCCAGCCAGTGCTAAGAGTCGTGGGGATTGTGTGAGTGGGCGGTGCCATCAACGGCAGAGAAGTGTATCCCGCACGGTCGCTCACCCTGACTCGGGATCAGGGTCTCCTAGCTATGATCATTTAGTGCGTCAAGTGCATATATGATCTTGCGGAGCAGGCGCGCTCCATGATGGACGGTGTCCTCCTTTTGAGGATCGTATACGTAGCGCTGGGATGGGGTGTAGACAGCTGGGATGGCTGGGAGTTTGAGAGTCAAGCACACGCACACGACAGCGCGTGTGGCAGCGTGAAGTGCTCGAGAGCCACATCGGCACCGCCTCCCCATGCAGGCCTCCCCTCTTTGGGGAGCACCTCCTATGACACATCTCTTCGGTCCCTTCTGGACCCAGGAATGGCAACAGTGCACCTACAGGTGCCCATACCACGCCAGGTGTGGACTGCATGGGGGTCGCTTATGAATTCTCGTAATCCTCAACGTTCCCGTCGCTATCGACACCTCTCTGTCCTCTTGATCCTCGCCTCCTGCCTTGCGGAGCTCGCCTGTCACCCCTCGTTCCTCGCTGCTGCTGCTACTGCTGCCCCCATGTGAGCCTCAGTGCGTTGTTTTGTCGTGTGTGCCTTGCAGGCAGCCTCTCGTGCCTCCCTGCTGCCTGTGCGTGCAGTTGGGCTGAGGCAGCCTGCTCGCTTGACGTCCAATGTTGCGAGCACGCCCTGCCGCGCCATGCGTGCTGTGCCATGCCTGCCCAAGCCCATGCCTGCCATGCCTGCCACGCCCATGCTGCCCAACTGAGGACTGTCACTTCAGCAGCCAGCCATGCCCATATGGGTATCAATGATGCGCATCAAGCGCGCTCCCTCTCTCAAACCAACAAAATCCGCCCGTCCACAGCAGACGAATGGCCCGCACCAAACAGACAGCCGCGAGGTCCTCCGGTGGCTACGCGCCCAGGCAGCCGCTTGCGAAGTCGGTGCCGGCCCGGCTGGCGCTGCCTGGCCTAGCAGGCGTGTTCCCAGACGTGTTTGTGGTGCGCTGGGAGCTGTCTGCCACCATCAAGAAGTTCGGCAGGCATGCGTACGCTAACCAGTTCGATGTGGTTGTGCCAAAGTTATACAGCCGCGAGTGCATCTTACACGTGTTCCCCGCTGAGTCTCGGAGAGACTCACTTGCACGCTCGCACGCATGCACACGTAGGAGTACGAGCGGGATCAAATCCGCGGCCAGCACAACATGAAGGTGGTCGGCTCATCGGAGGACGTGTACGGCACCGTGACAGCGGCCAACGCAGCTGCCAACGCTTAGTTCAACAACTTCCGGCACAGCAAGCTGCTCGGGGCCAAGAAGCGCGCCCTGCTCGCGACCGCCGAGGACGGCGGTTGCGAAGATGCGGACGGCGACGAGGACGAGGACGGCGATGCGGTGGAGTTCAACGAGTTCACGGAGAGAACGGGCGCCGACGGTGCGGCGTGTTGGCGATGGGAGTTTGCCTGGGAGGAGCAGGACGAGCGCCACGACCTCGACCACCTGGTCGCACACAAGGGCTCAGTGCGCGTGGTGCACGCGCGTGTGCTGGCCAAGGCCGGAAACTGACATCTGGTAGCGCACACAGCTGCAGCTGCCACTCAGCTGTGATCGTTTCAGGTCGGGGCAAGCACCATCAGAGCAAATCAGAGCATCCAGAGTCAGATCAGCGAGACATTGTGCGGGTACTTTGTAGGCTTCCAGGGATGGCTGGGGGTTTGAGAGTCACGCACACGATAACGTGCGGGGAAGTGTAAATGCTTGTGAAGAGACAGCGACTGAGAGGCTGGCCAGCCTTCATGCATCATGCATCGTCCGTCCCTCGACCTCCACCAACCTCCACCTGTCCTCCAGGCAGGCCTCCAATGTTGCGGAAGGACCCTCTCTGACACCTCTCCAGTTTCTCGGACCCTCTTGGAATGGCATCAAAGGCCCAGGGGCCCCTGATGTCCCAAGTGCCCACATGCCAGAGTGTGGGAGACATCGCATGAGAGCATCGCTCATTCTCGTCACCTCACGACGACCCACTCTCTCTGCTATCGACACCTCACCAGCCCCTGCTTCTCGCGTCCTGAATCGCGGATCTCGTCCCTCGCTGCTGCTGCTGCCGCCCCCCATGTAAGCCAGTGCATCGTGTGTGCCTGCCAGGCAGCTCCTGTGCCTGTGCGCGTTGGGAAAGGTCTGCATGGCACGTGCATTGAGGGTAGACCCCATCATCCATTGCTGCCAGCACGCCCTTCCGCGCCATGCGACTGTGCATGCATGCCCATGCATGCCTGCCCAAGCCATGCCCACTGGCGTGCGCTCTCTGTAACACACGTATCCTCCCCTCCACGCGCCCAGGAACCAGCCGCTGCCAGGCCAGGGCCAACTGGCAAACATGCCAGATCTGCACACAGCCGAGCAGCTGTATACCGACCAGTTCCTCAGATCTCTCCACTCAAGGTCCACGCCGTCACCTCTGACCACTGCACAGGCAGGCAAGGCAGCCGCCAAGGCGTGGGCCGACGCTGCTGCAAACGTGCGGCGGAAGTACGAGGAGATGGCGCACCCCGAGGCACTGCAGGGCCAGCTGGCAAAGAAGGCAAAGAAATCGGCGCCGCTCCCAGCATTTGGCCAAGCAGGCGTGCTGCCAGACGTTTTTGTGGTGCGCTGGGAGCTGTCTGCCAGCATCACGAAGCTGCCAGACCGAATGTACGAGGACTGCAAGGCCTGCTATGTGGGTAACGGTTTGCCAGGCAAAGTTGAATAGGAGCGAGTGCGCCGCGGAGTAACTTACGAGCGAAGGAGATTCACTCACACACACACACACACACGCATGCTTGCAGGAGTCGGAAAACGAGAGGATGGATGACCTGATCCGCAAGCACCATGAGGCAAAGGTGGGCGGCTCGACGAAGGATGCATACAGCACTGTGGCGGCAGCGAACGCAGCTGCCACAGCTCAGTTCGACAAGTTCAGGCGCAACGAGCTGGGTGATGCGAAGGCACGCCATGATTCGTGCAGTGCCTCGTGCAACGTGGATGATGAGGATGACGAGGACGATGAGGACGATGGTGGCGCTGCCAAGCACGAGTTCACAGAATTTACGCAGACGCTGCTCGTCGGCGGCGCGGCGTGCTGGCGCTGGAACGTCATCTGGGCGGAGCAGGCCGTGCACAGCGAGTGCTCTGAGGTCATGGTTGCGCACAAGGGCTTCGTGCACGTGGAGCGCATGCGCGTGCTGGCCGGAAACTGAAAACTGATCGTGCACACAGGAGAGAAGAAGACAGGTCAGGCATCATCAGAATCAGAGAAGCCAGAGAAATCTCAGTGAGGCAGTGGGCGGGTTCCTTTGTAGCTGGGAGTTTAAAAGACAAGTACACGACAGTATGCGCATGGAAGTGTATAGCGTGTGAGGAGATGCATGACTGAGACAATGTGGTTCAGGCGCCGTCACCGACGGCGACAGTCCATCCCAATTCGTCAACCATCACCTCTCCCGCGGGAAGGCTCCCCTCTCTGGGGAGGACCTTCCCCCTCACCATCAGAGGTTCAGGCCCCTCACAGGTGCCCACACCACATGTGAGGGAGTGCAAGCATGGATCGTTATCACTCACCCTCACTGCGACCCCACTCCAGTGCCCACCTCCACCGCCACCGTTCCCTCGCCAGCCCCTGCTCCTCGCCTCCTGAATCGCAGAGCTTGCGCGAGGCCTTCACTGTACGCCCCGTGTGAGAACAGTGGCAGTGCGATGTCATCATGAGCTTTGCAGGCAGCCAGCCTCTTGTGCCCCCTCGGTGCCTGTGCGCGTTGGAGAATGGCCGCATGTGGCGGATGCTCGCAGCGACCTGAAGTACTGCCAGCGCGCTATGCCGTGATCGACATATCATGCAACACTCTGCCATCATGCCCAAATTGCTGCTCACACGAAGTCAGAGAGTCGCGCATACGGCAGCTTTTACAAAAAAAACAGTGGAAGTCCATTTGGCACCCTTAAGGGTCCTATCAGGGTTATTAATGGAAAAAACGTCATGTTAATAGGCAATCATTTATGATTGATCTGCATGAGCAAGTTTTCAATACGTGCGCATAGGGCACGCCTGTCGGTAGCTGTGTCACTCAGTCGAATACTGCATCACGGTGGCCGGGCGGTGCTTGGCGCGGAATGCATCGCGGGTCCCTCCTCAAGCACCCCCCCCCAAATAATACAACAGCTGCCTCCTCGGCGGTCCCGCCGGCCCCCCCTCCCTCGCTCGAGGACCCAACTCGCGCGTAACTAACTACTTGAGCTCATAGTACTTGTTGGTCTTGGCGTCGTAGTAGCAGTTGAGCACGGGGTCGTACACGAGGTCAACCATCACGTCCACCACACCGCCCGCGCCGCCGGCCACCGCCGGCCGCGCGCCCACGCCACCGCCACCGACCACCATGATGTTGGCGCCCCCCTGCAGCTGCGCGGCAGCTGTCGTGCGCGCCAGCGCCTGCGCGGCGATCTTGGACGCGGGGACGACCGGCGGCGTGTAGAGCCGCGCGTGCCCGCCCATATCCATCATCGGGGGCATCAGGCGGTCGACGTTGGCCCAGTCGGTCGACCCGCCGCCGCCGCGCCCGCGCCCGCCGCGCGCGCCGCTGCCGCCGTCGTTGTCGTCCAGCATCGCTCCGCCCGCGAACCCAAACCCATACTCTTTCGCAGCGCCGTTCCCGCCGCCCGCTCCTCCGCCCCCTCCTCCTCCGTCGCCGTTGGCGCTGACGCCGCTGCTCACGCCGCCCCAGCCTCCACCGCCAGTGGGACCCGTACCCCGGCCGCCCAGCCGGCTGAATCCGGCGCCACCGCCGCCGGCGCCGGCGCCGTTGAGCGTCGCGGGCGCGAGCACGCGGCGGAACGCGGGCGACGCCACGCCGCCGGCTGACGGCGACCCGAGCCCGTCCATAAGCCCGCCCATGCCGCCCACGCCCTTGGCGCGGCCGGTGCGGATCGGCGCGAGGTTGGGCGACTGCAGCGGGGACGTGTCCTGGATGGGCGCGAGCACGCTCGGGCCGCCGCCCACCCTCGGCACGCCGCCTGCACAGGCTGAGGGGGGAGGGGTGCGCGTTGGCGTTTGGTTGGCTGTTTTGGTGGTTTGTGAGTCTGCAACTGCGTTGCGGTGCTCGTGCACCCCTGGCACATCCTCCCCACTGCGCCCCCTCCTCCATCTCCCCCGCTCTCTATCACCTGCTGGTGGCGCCCCGCCCCAAAGACAGCGCTGCGCTCCACCGCACGTGGCGCGCACCCCCCGGCACGTCCTCCCCCCCATACCCCTCCCTCTCTCTCTCTCTCTCTCCCTCTCTCACCTGTTGGTGGCGCCCCTCTCGACGACAGCGCCGCGCTCCGCCGCACGTGGCGCGCCCAGGCCCCACACGTCCTCCCCCCTGTACCCCTCCCTCTCTCTGTTTCTCTCTCTCTCACCTGCTGGAGGCGCCCCGCCCGACGACAGCGCCGCGCTCCGCCGCACGTGGCGCGCACCCCCCGGCACGTCCTCCCCGTCGTCGACACCAAACTCGAGCGACCCGTCCTCCTCGATCGACTGCACGCTCGCACTCGACGCCTGCCGGTGCGCGTGCCGCTGGCGCATGAGCGCCGCGTGGGCGTCGCTCGCGTCGCCCGCGCCCGCGCGCGCAGCACCGCCATTCCCCCCCATCGCGAGGCCCTCCACGGCTGCGTGCGACTCCATCGCGCGCACGAGCTTCCCGCCAACTTGCGCGCGTTTCGCGGGCGCCGCTGGCGCGTCGCCGCCGTCGCCGCCGCTGTGGCCAGCGGTGGGGGTGGCGGTGGCGGTTGCCGGTGGCGGCGGCCGGGCCGCTGTTGATGCTGCCGCTGCTGCCGGCCCCCGCGCGCCCGCCGTGCCCTTGGCGTTGGGGCTAGCACCAGCCCCTGCAGCAGCAGCAGCAGCAGCAGCAGCAGCGCCAGCGCCAGCAGCGGGTGCATCCGCCGCCCGCGCAGGCGGCCGGCTGCTGCCCTTGGCGGGGCTGCCGGCCGCGGGGCCACCGGCCATGACGCGCGCGCCGCCCGCGGGGCTGCCGCGACCGCTCCCGCGCCTGCCCTTGGTAGCAGTGGGGCTGCCCGCCGCGGCCGCGGCGGGGCGCGCGGGGCTCCTGGCCGCGGCGCGCGCGCTCGGGCTCCCCGCGCCTGGCGCGGCGCCGGCGCTGCCACCGCGCGGCGGCCCCTTGCCCGCGCTCCCCGCCCACGGCGGGAGGGGCCTCACCGCACCAGCGGCACCAGCGGCCGCAGCCGCGGCAGCGGCGGCGGCTCCGAGCGCCGCGTTGACGAGGCCCCGCGCCGCGGCCGCCGCCGCCGCGGCACCCGCAGCGGCGGGGTGCGCGGGCGCGCCGGCGTGCGGGCGCGCCGAGTTCTCCGCGGGCGCCGCCGGCCGCTGGCTCGTTGGCGGCGCGGCGCGGTGGGGCGGCGCGGCCGCTGTCGCTGCTGCCGCCGCCGCGGCCGCTGCAGCCGGTGCCCCCATCGTCGGCCGCCCGGCGCTGCTGTCGCCGCTGCTGCCGCTCGCCGCGGGCTCGCCCCACGCGTCGCCCGCAGCGCCCCGCCCGCCACCGTGTGCGGGTGTTGCACCGCCCGCAACACCGCCCGCAACAGCCGCAACACCTGCAACACCGCCCGTGGTGCCGTACCGGTCGCGCAGCCGGTGCGCGCCGCTTGGGGACATCATCACAGACACGGTCAGCGAGGCGTCGCCCGGGGACGGAGGCAGGATTGTCAGGCGGCTGGGCGAGCCCCTCAGCCCTCCCCCCCCGCCGCCGCCCCCCCCGCCGAGCCCGCCGCTGGCGCCTACGCCGTCGTTGAAGAACCCGCCGTAACCGCCGCCACCGTTGTTCCTCAGCATCGCTCCGATCGACGGCGAGAGCGCGCTGAAGTCGGACGACGCGTCGACGCTCGGCTGTGTGCGTGCGCGCATGGGGAGTGTGTGTGTGTGTGTGTGCGTGTGTGTGTGTGTGTGTGTGAACGTGCATGGGACGTGCATGTGTGCGGTTCATGCACGCACGCATGCAGTGGCCGTGATTGCGCCTACCTTGACCGACAGCAGCGACCCGAGGTCGTGGCCTCCGACGCCGCCGCTGTGCCCGCCGCAGGGGCGCCGCCCGTCGGTGAGCGCAGCCGACGAGGAAGACGGTGCACCAGAGGAATCGCGGTCACGCCCGCCGCAAAACCGGGAAGGCGAGCCGGTGCGGACGCCCGCGCCGCCGCCGCCGGACGCGCCGCCCGGCGGCCCGGGGCTGCCGCGCAGCGCGCCGCCGGCGGCGCGGCCGCCCGCCGCGCGCGCGGGGCTGCCGCCCCCTGCCGCTGTCGATGACGACGCGCCGCCGACGTGCAGGCCGCCAGCGCCCCCGCCGCCGCCGCCGCCCTCGGCGGCTCCGCCCCCGGAGGACGACCCCTCCGCCGGCCCCTCGCTGATCGTCGACGGGACGAGCGGCACCGACCCGCGGTCGACCACGACCCCGTCGAGCCCCGCGACGCCCATCCGCGCCGGCCCCGACTGCGCGCGCTGCGAGCCAAACGGCGCTGCACGCGCGCCCGCGCCCGCGCGCGCGCCCGGGGACCCCGCGCCGCCGCCCCCGGGCTCCGCTGCGCCCCGCCCGATCGCGGGGAGGTGCAGCCCCAACGACAGGCCGCCGCCCGCCGTGGGCGGGGACGCGCCGAGCGGGCCCTCGCGCTCCCCAACGACCGTCTGCGCGGAGATCGCGCGCCGCCCGCCGAGCGACAGCTGCGGCGGCGCGCCGCCGCCGCCACCCGTCGCCGCGTTTCCGTGCCGCCCGATCGACCCGTGGTTTCGGAGCCGCTGCGCCGCGAGCGTCGCGCCTGCCTGCGTCAGGGAAGGGGGGGGGCATGTTTTGGGGGGGAGGGGTAGGGGGTTGGTTGGTCAGAAGGAGCGTTTAGTACGGTAGAGAGTGGGCTTGTTTGGAAAGAGGGTATGGTACGGGAGGAGGGGGAGAGGGTGGGTTTGGTTAAACGAGGGTTAAGTACAGTCTCAGTGGCACGGTGCTGGGCCCAGGCGCTGGCTCCCGAGGGCCGGCCCGCCTTGGGGAGAACCATTTTGGGCAGATAGGGGGGGGGGGAGGGGCAGGTGGGGGGTTCAGTAGGGGTCTGAAAACCGCGGCGCGGCGCTTTGAACCCAGGCGCAGCTGTGCCCCCCCCGCCTCTGCTCTGGCGGTCGAGAAACAACGCGCACCTTGAGCGCCCATGGCGACGCTGGGCCGCCCGCGCCCGCCGCCGTCCCCGCCGCAGAACACCCGGCCGCGGCTGATGCCATTGGTCCCGGGCTGTGTGTAGGGGGGAGGAGGGGGGGGTGTAAGTGTGTGTTTGAGTGTGTGTGTGTGTGTGTTTGGGGGAGGGGGGGGGGCGGCCCAGGCATGCGTGTGTGTGTATGTGTGCATGTATGTGTTTGAGTGCGTGTGTGTCGATGGTCGATTTTACAGACCGTCGGACGCCTTTGATGGCGCATTAGACCCGGTTGGTGTGTGTGTGGTGTGTGTGGGGGGGGCTCACCGATGATGCGGGATGCCGCTCGTGGACGCGGCGCCCGCGGCGGGCTCGTCCTCATCAGACGACGACGACGCGCCGCACCGCACCGGATGGCTCAAGACGTGCGCCGCCGCGCCGCCGCCGCCGCGCCCGCCGCGCGCCCTGCCGACCCCGTCGCCCTCGCGCCGCCGCCAGCGCCGCCGCCGCCGTCGGCGCCGCCGCCTCCAAACAAGCCTCTTGCGACATGGGCGCCGCCGCCGCCGCCGCCGCCCCCTCCGAGAAACAGGCCTCCCCCGCGCGCCGCGCCGCCCTGCGTGAAGGGTTTGTGAGGGGGCCACATGTGGTGTGTGTGGGGTGGTGGTGGTGGTGGTGTGTGTGGTATGGTGTGGTTGTGTGTGTGTGGTGTGGTGTGGGTGTGGTGTGGGTGTGGTGGTGAGGTGGGTGTGGTGGTGGGGGTGGGGGTATGGTGGTGAAGGGCGCATGGTGGGTGGGGTGGGGTGTGGGGCCGCATGTAGTGTGGGTGGGTGAGGGGTGGGGGTGGGGATGGGGGGGCGCATGCAGTGGGCGATGTGTATTCGAGTACGGCATGGTCATTAGTGCTGCAGTCATGCGTGTGATGCACGCACCTACCAGGATTTGTGAGGGGGCCGCATCTTGTGTGTGTGTGTGTGGTGGTGTGTGGTGTGTGGTGGGCATGGTGGGGTGGGTGGGGGGGTGGGGGGGGCATGCAGTGGACGATGTGTATCCGATTGTCGGTTTGATGCTGCTGCTGTTGCAGTCGTGCGTGCCATGCTCACACATGCCAGCGAGAGAGCGCGCAGGCAGCGGTATTTTTTAGTGCTCACAGATGAAGCTTTAGGGTTGAGGGGTTTCCTTCGGAATCATTTACCGTGAAGGGCAAAGCGTGGCTACAGCAGTGTTTTTGTAAGCCAGCCCGTGTTTTTTGTTTTTGGCATTTAGAGCCGGATTTGGGAGCCACGAAGCCGGATTGTCAGTCAAATTGCTCCAGAAAATCAATGAAAATCCTGAAAAAAACATCAAACCCCGCAACCCCCCAAAGGGTGTGTTCCGGGTTGAGATTCGTCGATTTGGGCTGGCAGATATTACCCCCCCCCCCAAGATTCTTAGCGGAACCACTGGTATACCTACAGGTCCCCACGACCGCTGATGCAACTCTCAGGGATGAAGAAGCCCTCGAAGAGGGGTTAGTGATTGTGCATATCAGGAGTCCCGCCTTGCTCTTGATTGTCCTCTCCATCCAAAGCTCAGCTTACGAGAGGTCCAAAGTGTGGAAGCGTGGGGCTTCCATACTCGCACTAACTTGGAGCATCCGTAGAGGCTTGTCGCAGGGTAGGTTTAGTGACAACCGCAACTGTGCGGAGCTGAGCTGGCGCGCCATGCCGGTCGCCGGAATTGTATTTAGAAGCAAAGGCACAGCGTGTCTATGCTGCACGGTCCCCAGTGGGGTCCCACATGACTTAAGTTGACGGTTTACGGCTCCCCACGACCCTTCCTGTGCTGAGCTCAGCTGGCGCGCCATGCCGGGTAGGCCCCCCGGAATCAGTGAGCCCTGAAAGGCACAGCACATCTACGGTACACGGGTCCCCACTTGGCGTATGTCAAGTGTTAACGGTTCTCCACGACGCTACCTGTGCTGAGCTCAGCTGGCGCGCCACGCCGGGCAGGCCGGCGACGCTGAACGCGTCGACGAGCTGCGTGTCTCTACGGTACACGGTCCCCACGACCCCACATAACCAAGGTCAACGTTTGCGGTTCAGGGTTTAGGGGTTTAGGGTTTAGGGTGAGGTCCCCACGACCGCACACACCTGTGCTGAGCTCGGCTGGCGCGCCATGCCGGGCAGCTCCCTGGAATTGGATTCAACAGGAACAGTGCCCATAATGTACGCGCCCCCAGTGGGTCCCCACACGACCAATGATCTACCTGAGCGGAGCTCAGCTGGCGCGCCATGCCGGTCAGGCCGGCGATGCTGAACGAGTCGACGAGCTGCGTGTACGAGGTGAGGCCGGGCGGGAACTCGAGCCCGCGTGGGAGGAGGAGGCCCTCGTCGTCGGCGGACGCAAGAGAAGCGTCGCGCAGCGTGAACACCCTGCAAGCAGGCAAGAACGATTGAGGGGAGTGGCCAAGGGCAGGTTGATGGTTGGTTGATGGTTGGTTTATGTGTGGCGAGAACAGCAGCAGGGAGGAGGCTCGCATCGTCGGCGGAGGCGAGCGTTGCGTCGCGCAGCGCGAAGACCCTGGTGCGTGTGGTTGAGGGACCAGCAGCGTGTTGGTGTGTTTGTGGTTGGTAAGGAGGTGAGGCCGGGGGGGGGGGGGCGGGAACTCGAGCCCCCCCAGGAGGAGGAGGCCCTGGTCGAGAGCATAGCATCGCGCAGCGTGAAGACCCTGCAGCCGTGTGATGGTCAGTCAGGTCGGGCCGGGTCAATTTGTGGCGCGCGCAGCCGGAGGGAGGAGGCCCGCGTCGTCGGCGGGCGCAAGAGTAGCATCGCGCAGCGTGAAGACCTGGTCCGCGGTTGAGGGAGCGTATTGGTGTGTTTGTGGTTGGTTAGGAGGTGAGGCCGGGGGGTGCATGGGAGGGTGGGAGGAACTCGAGCTTGCGCGCAGCGTGAAGACTCTGTAATCACATATCATGGTGGATGTGTGCGCCACGCCGCGCGAAATGCACCACGCTGCACGATCAGTGATCCCCCTGCAAGCCGTACACCGCTCGGGGCCGGATTTCCCATAAACCAGAAAACCACTCCACACTTGGTGGGAGAGGGCGTGGAGGGGTGCGTTGGAAAGTCTCGCCGAGAGCAGCACAGCGGCATGCGTTGCGTGGACACCCGCATATGTATTGCGCCTGGTATGAGCGGTCAAATTTGCTCGAGCCGGTAAACACTATAAGTCTGAAAGAGGAGACCAAGCCGTGCAGCCCAGCAGCGTGTGGGCTGCTTGCAAGTGACAAATGGATTAATTCACCCCGCGGATTAATTCACCCCCGTTCCTCATATTTAATAAAATCCTCCCTAGGGACCACTGTGCGCGATGCTGCTCTTGCGGCCGCCGAGGGCCTGCCGTCCTAGTCAGTAGCCAGCCACCCGTCTGTAGTGCTCGGGTGCTATACGCCGAGCAAGGTCGCATACGCTGCCTGTAGGCGCGTCACACACGACTATAAAATCCATCATCATCACCAGTCACAAATTCAGAGTTGACACGCTCAACACACAAACCCCACACAAACTCCACACCTTCGCAGGCGGCACACGACGACAGCGAGAGCGCATCAAGCCAGCGGAAAGCCTGGCCTCTCATTAACGCATCCACACCTCACACACCTATATCCACACCCCACACACATTCCACACAAACTCCACACCTGCGCAGCCGACACGACAACGGCTGCATCGACAGGCCGTCGAGCGAACAAAAAGCCTGGCCTCTTGTAACCCGCACGCCCCCACCCACACCCACGCAAATTCCACACAAACCCCACACCTTCGCAGGCGGCACGACGACGGCAGCGAGAGCGCGTCGAGCGAGCGGAAAGCCTGGCCTCTCCACACACCCGCACGTCCGTCACCTACCTCCGTACAAATTCCACACAAACCCCACACCTTCGCAGGCGGCACGGCGACGACAGCGAGAGCGCATCAAGCCAGCGGAAAGCCTGGCCTCTCATTAACGCATCCACACCCCACACACCTACATGCACACCCCACACACATTCCACACAAACTCCACACCTGCGCAGCCGACACGACGATGGCTGCGTCGACAGGCCGTCGAGTAAACAAAAAGCCTGGCCTCTTGTTACCCGCACGCCCGTCACCTGAATCCATACAAATTCCACACAAAGTCCATACCTTCATAGGCGGCACGACGACGACAGCGACAGCGCATCAAGCGAGCGGAAAGTCCTGCCTCTTGTTTTAAGACACCCGCACGCCCGTCACCTACATCCACACAAATTCCACACAAACTCCACAGCTTCGCAGGCGGCACGACGACGACAGCAAGAGCGCATCAATCGAGCGGAAAGTCCGGCCTCTTGTTTTCAGACGCCCGCACGCCCGTCACCTACATCCACACAAATTCCACACAAACTCCACACCTTCGCAGGCGGCACGACAACTACAGCAAGAGCGCATCAAGCGAGCGGAAAGCCCGGCCTCTTGTTTTAAGACACCCGCAAGCCTGTCACCTACATCCACACAAATTCCACACAAACTCCACACCTTCGCAGGCGGCACGACGACGATAGCGACAGTGCGTCGAGCGAGCGGAAAGCCTGGCCGCGGAACAGCGCCGGGGTCAGCTCTCCCATAGACACGACCAGGTTGAGCCAGCTTCCGCGGACAACGGCGGCAAACGGGACCTGTGTGTGCGTGTGTGCATGCCCGCGCATGTGTGTGTGTATGTGTGTGTGTGTGTGTGCGTTTGTGTTGGTTTGGGGGATGTTTGTTTGCCTTTAGGGGTGTTGGTTTGGGCTCAAGGTTGAGCCAGCTGCTGCGAACAACAGCGGCAAAAAGGACCCGTGCGTGCGCACGTGCGTGTGCGTGTGAGTGTGTCACACACCGTCCATGATTGTGTGTGACTGTGTTTGTTGGTTTGGGCTTGAGGTTGAGCCAGCTGTCGCAGACAACAGCGGCAAAAGGGACCCGTGCGTGCGCGCGTGCGTGTGTGTGGGTGTGTATCACACCATGCGTGGTTGTGTGTGTGTGTTGGTTTGGAGGCCGTTGAGGTTGAGCCAGCTGCCGCGGACGACGGCGGCAAGCGGGACCTGTGTGTGCGTGTGCGTGCGTGTGTGTGTGCGCGTGTGTGTGTGTGTGTGTGTGTCTGTGTGTGTGTCTGTGTGTGTGTGCGTTTGGTGGTCAGCTCTCCCATCGACACGCCCAAATTGAGCCAGATGCCGCTGCTGACGACGGCGGCAAACAGGACCCGTGCGTGTGCGCGTACGTGCGTGCGTGCGTGTGTGTGTGTGTGTGTGCATTCGGTGGTCAGCTCTCCCATCGACACGACCAAATTGAGCCAGCTGCCATGGACAACGGCGGCAAGCGGGACCTGTGTGGTCGCTGGTTTGGGTCGCGGTGATCGGCGTGGTGGCTTGTGATGTGACGTGTGTTTATGTGGTCTGTGGGGAGGGGCAGTGCCGCCACTCCACACCTCCCTTCCACACCTCCCCTCCACACGTCCACACTTGCGCGTGCAGAAGCGTGAGCCGCGCGTCCATAGACGCGCTTCGACACCTCGATTCCGCACCTCCCCCATCCCACACCTCCACACTTCCACACCTCGATTCCACACCTCCCCCATCCCACACCTCCACACTTCCGCACCTGCGCGTGCAGCGGCGTGAGCCGCGCGTCTGTGAACGCGCTCGACAGAACGAGCCGCCGCCGCGCGCCGCTCTCATCGGTTATTGATAGCTCGACGCTCAGCGTCTGCGTGTGCATCGGTGTGTGTGTGTGTGTGTGTGTGTGTGCGTGTGTGTGCATGCATGTGCATCATTTGTGCATGAGCCCCCCCCCCCCCGCTCCACACACAAACACGCCAACACGCCAAATCCCACATAGCGCACCTGCCCCACGGAGATGCGTATCTGGAACACCAGGAGGGGCTTTGTCAGTCTGATCACACCCCTCCTCCCCCACACAAACACGCCAACACCCCACCCCCCGCACATGGCTCTGTCCCGCGGATACGCACACCTGCGCCGCAGAGATGCTGATCTGGAACACCAGGAAGGGCTGTGTCAGACCGAGCGCCGCCTTGTCGTCACGCGGCACCTGAGTGTGACACACGTGCGTGCGTGTGTGCATGTGTGTGTGTGTGTGCGTGCGTGAGTGTTTGTGTTTGTGTTAGTGTGTGCGTGCGTGTGCTCTGCCCCCCCCCCCCCCCCCAGCTGCTGCACACCTGCTCTTTGGCTCCGCCCTCAGCCCCCCCTCCCCTCAGCTGCTGCACACATGCTCCTTCTCTCCTTCTCTCCGTCCCTCTGCCCCCCCCCCAGCTGCTGCACACCTGCTCCTCGGCTCCGCCCCTCTGCCCCCCCCTCCTGCTGCAGCCGCACACCTGCTCCTCGGCTCCGCCCCCCCCCCCAGCTGCTGCAAATCTGCTCCTCCGCTCGTCCGCTCTGTGATTCTGCCTCCCCCCTCCCCCCGCTACTGCAAATCTGCTTCTTGGCACGTCCTCTCCGCCCCTATGCCCCCCCCCCCTCCCAGCTGCTGCACACCTGCTCCTCCGCTCCACCCCTCTGCCCCCCCCTCCCTGCAGCCGCACACATGTTCCTTCTCTCCGCCCCTCTGCCACCCCGCCACTGCTGCACACCTGCTCCTCCGCTCCGCCCTTCTGCCCCCCCCCCCCGCCGCTGCTGCACACCTGCTCACCCCGCTCCGCCCTCTGCCCCCCTCCCCCCGCTGCTGCCCACCTGCTCCTCGGCTCCGCCCCTCTCCCCCCCCTACCCACTGCCGCCGCCGCACACATGCTCCTTCTCTCCGCCTCTCTGCCCCCCCCTCCCCCCGCTGCTGCACACCTACTCCTCCGCTCGTCCGCTCTGCGACTCTGCCCCCCCCCTCTCCGCTCCAAATTTGCTCCTCCGCTCCGCTACTCTCGACTCCGCCCCCCCCCACCCCCGCTGCAAATCTGCTCCTCCGCTCGTCCGCTCCGCGAGTCCTCCTCCCCCAGCTGCATACCTGCTCCTCCCCCCCCCCCTCTACCGCCCCACCGCTGCTGCACACCTGCTCCTTCTCTCTGCCCCTCTGCCCCCTCCCCCCCTGCCGCTGCACACCTGCTCCTCGGCTCTGCCCCTCTGCCCCCCCCCCCGCTGCTGCACACATGGTCTTTCCCTCTTTCCCTCCCCCCCCCCTCCCCTTGCTGCTGCACACCTGCTCCACCGCTCCGCCCCTCTGCCCCCCCCTCCCCGCGCTGCTGCACACATGCTCCTCGCCCGCCCCGCCCCCCCTTCCCCCGCTGCTGCAAATCTGCTCCTCCGCTCGTCCGCTCTGTCCCCCCCCCCAGCTGCTGCACACCTGCCCCTCCGCTCGTCTGCTCTGCGACTCTGCCCCCCCCCCCCTCCCCTCCCCCCCCCGCTCTAAATTTGCTCCTCCGCTTCTCCGCTCCGCAACTCGCCCCCCCCCCCATTGCTGCCGCTACACACCCGCAGCCGCATACATGCTCCTTTTCTCTCCGCCCTCTGCCCCCCCCCCTCCCCCTGCTGCTAATCTGCTCCTCGGCTCCGCCCTCTGCCCCCCCCCCCCAGCTGCTGCACACCTGCTCCTCGGCTCCGCCCTTCCCCCCCCGCCCCCCCCCCCCTGCTGCTACACACCTACAGCCGCACACATGGTCCTTCTCTCCACCACCACCCCTGCCACTGCTGCACACATGGTCCTTCTCTCTGCCCCTCTGCCCCCCCCCTCCCCTTGCTGCTGCACACATGCTCCTCCGCTCCGCCCTTCTGCCCCCCCCCCCCCCGCCGCTGCTGCACACCTACAGCCGCACACATGCTCCTTCTCTCCGACCCTCTGCCCCCCCCCCCTCCTGCTGCACACCTGAAGTCGCACGGTCGCCCTGCCGCCGTTGAACACATGCCCCTTGACCTCCTTGTCAAAGACCCTTTGCAGCGCCTTTTGGGGGCCGGTCACCTGTGCATCGTGCACATGGCGTGTGCGTGCGTGTTTGTGCGTGTTTGTGCGTGTCTGTGCGTGTCTGTGCGTGTTTGTGCACGTCTGTGCGTATTTGTGCGTGTTTGTGCGTGTTTGTGCGTGTTTGTGTGTGGCTGTGCGTGTATGTGCATGTCTGTGCGTGTTTGTGCATGCTTGTGTGTGTTTGTGCGTGTTTGTGCATGTCTGTGCATGTTTGTGCGTGTTTGTGCGTGTTTGTGTGTGTCTGTGCGTGTGTGCATGTTTTTGTGTGTTTGTGAGTGTGTGTGCGTGTGTGCGTGTTTTTGCGTGTTTGTGTGTGCTTTTGCGTGTTTGTGCGTGTCAGTGCACCGTGCACATGGCGTGTTTGTGTGTGTGAGTGTGTGCGGCACACGTGTGTGCGCGTTTGCGCGTGTTTGTGTGGCGCACGTGTGTGCGTGTTTGCGCGTGCGTGTGCAGCACACGGCTGTGCGTGTTTGTGCGCGTTTGTGTGGCACATGTTTGTGCGTGTTTGTGCGTGTTTGTGCAGCGTGCACATGGCGTGTGTGCCTGTGCAGCGTGCACATGGCGTGTGCGTGTGTGTGCGCGTCTGTGCCGTGTGGACATGGCGTGTTCACGTGTTTGTGCGTGTCTGTGCGGCACACGTGTGCGCGTTTGTGCGCGTTTGTGTGCCACACGTGTGTGCGTGTTTGTGCGTGCTTGTGCAGCACAGACAGCAGTCGCCCTCACCACGCACACGAGGCGGCGATTGTGCATGTTTGTGTGTGTTTGTTCGGTGGGCACACAGCGCGTGTGTGTGTGCGGCACACACCGACACAGTCGCTCTTGGAAGGGCACGAGGCGGCAGGGCACGGAGGCACACTTGAGGCCGTTTTCACAGTATGTGCGTGTGTGCACAGAGCACATGGCGGCGTGTGTGCATACGTGCGCGTTCCCATGGTGGGTGCTCAGGACGTGCGAGCTGCATGGCACTCTCCTGACGTCACCCGTGCTTGCACACGCACGGCTGCTGCACACGCACCTTCCACGACGACAGTGGGTTGGTGCCCCCTGGGTTCAGCACGTCCACGAACACGCCGCCCTGGTACTCGTTGGCGTACACGCTCATGCTGCTGCTGCTGCTGCTGCTGGCCGTCAGCAGCAGGGTGTGCGGCCACTAGTGTGCTGCCGGCAGCACACTAGTGGGACGCTGCACGCACACGGGGGCGTGTTGCGTGTCGGTGCATGGGGCTGTTGCTGTGCGCAAGGGCCTGCCGTCCCACCGCCAGCCACCAAACCCAACTTTCATATGCGGCCGCAGCCCTCGCCCGCCATGCATGCCCCATGCACTGTTGCGCACCCGCACACGCCCCATGCAGCAGAGGGATCCTGCAGAATCTGCATTGGAGCAGGGATCTTCACTTACCCATGCTGGGTGCCTCCCAGGCCTGCTGAGGGCTCTGGCGTCGTGTGTCAGCACGCGAGCACACGCAGAATCTGCATGCGCGGCGATCGAGGGCTCACTACAGTCAAAAGCGCATGCAACCCGACAGAAGCTGCCTCCTGCTGAAGCTGGCAGCAGGTTGAACTAGTGCCTGGCCGCGCGCCTCGCTGATTGTGTTTTTGGTGAGTGACCACAACACGAAGCGCAACAGGATCTGCAGGCTCAACGTGAGGCAAATTAAAGACGCGTCTATGACACGCACGTGAAGTAGTGGGGTTCGCTTTGGCTTCGGCTCCTGAAACTCCCAACTTGTGTGTCGTTCGGCAATAATAATACCAAGCCTTCAGACGCGAAAGCGCAGCCCCCCCCCCCCATCTTACACCGGCGCATTATCCTCTGCCGCATTACAGCGCCAGGGTGCGCGAAATTGGTGCCTTGGCCCAGAAGGCCTTCCCTTCGCCTCACCTGCGCGCACGCCAGCTCCGGACGCCATGAGCACGTCGATAGGGCATCCGGAACTAGGAACGGCTAGCGTGGAGCTGCCGGGTCTGCCTGCTAGCGTGGCCAGGAGAAGCTATGCATGCACAGCTATGGCGGGCGCACGCCCATCCAGCCTGATGAATGCACCGCCCAAGCTCTCGTCGCTCTTTGCGATGAGACGTGCGGGATGTGGGTCGCTGGTGCGAGGCAGCTTGTTTGACGGCGACGATACCTCTATCACCAGGTGAGTGGCCGTTCCTAGTATGAGATGCGCGCCATGCACCCATCAGGGGGGGGGGGCACACAGTAGAACTCCAGAGAACTCTAGATTTATGTGGAGAGCAGAAGTGCTTGATGGCCTGCAGCAACCGTGAGGGGGAAGGGGGGGCTGCCGCTCGCCTTCCACAGCGCACACGGGACCCACCAACCACCTTGCAGGCGCATCGCGTCCATGCTCACGGCGATCGACCTGGCCGAGCTCGACGACATGGAGACGCACGACGCGCTCCACGCTTACGCGGCGCTGGGCCATCACCTCGGCCTTCCCAATCCTGGCCGCTCCTCCCTACTGGAGCGCGGCTCCTCCCTCCTGGCCGCGCCGTGGGAGCAGGCCGCCTACGACGCGGGGCTCGGTGCGCAACTGCGGAGCAGCCTGTTCAGCATGGGCGGGCTTCTCACGAGCGGCACGGGCGGTGGAAGCCTTCTCCAGGCTGCGGGTGGGCCGGCGCGCGGCGCCTCGGTCGCCATGCGCCAGAGCATCATGCGCTCGTGGGAGCGCATGCTCACTCAGTCGGGCGACCCCAACTGCTTCGAAGACACGCTCATGGAGTTCCTTGACAGCGAGCTGATAGCGCCGTTGGCAGAGGGGATGGACGGCATCTCCGAGGGTCTCACGCCAAGGGGCAGCCTGGCTGCGGCCGCTGCGCACCCGGGGCCCCACAGTGGCGCGGCGCTGCTGGTGCACCCGGACCTGATGGCGCCAGACAAGCTGGCTGCTGCGTGGCTGCCGGAAGTGTCGGGCGGGGTGCTCGGCCCCCAGCGAAGGCTGGACATGCCGTACGGCATGCATGCGCCCGACGCCAACAACGGCCGGCACAAGGCGAGGCGCGGTAGCCTGTTCACGCCGGAGGGGCTGACGCCCCTGCCGCCCCTTCCCAGCACAGCACAGTCAAGGTGCCTGCCTGGGGCAGTGCCGCACGCCTTTGCAGCGCAGGGTTTTGCGCCGCAGTCCTCTGCGCCGCAGTCCTCCGCGCTGCATGCCTTCGCGCCTCAGGCATTCGCGCTGCAGGCCTCTGCACCGCACGCCCTCGCGCCGGCGCACAGTGCACCCAGGGGGGCGCAGGCCAGCCAGCCTGGCGCACCTCCCAAGCGGGGCGCGGTGGCTGCGGTGGCGCTGCCATCTGGCTCTTTGTCAGACACGGCCCCAGAGGAAGAGGAGTCTGAGGAGCCGCCGGAATCCCCGCCCAGCTCACCAGAGCTGCACCGCTCCAAGCGGCGGCGCGGCAACGCCACGACTCCGGTCCCTCCGTCCAAGCGGGGCCGCAAAACGGCTGCGCTCGCAGCCGCGGCGAGCCGGCGTGTGCTGCCACACATGCCTGAGCTCGTGGCTGGAAGGCAGCAGGCGCCGAAGCAGCTGCAGCAGAAACAGGCAGACCACTCCACGCACACTGTGGCCAAGATGACCGCACGTGAGTGCTGCGCGACGCATGCGCATGGGCGGCCGTGCTGCAGCACTCGCATGGGCATGCACGCATGCTGCACGCATCAGTACTTGGCTTATTTAGCCAGCCAGCCAGCCTTGCACCTGACACTGCCCACGACTGCCCCCCCCACAGAATCGGTCGCCGAAGGCGCAATGGTTTCCCAGCTGCAGGCACTGTCGTCGAGCCTTGGCGGCACGCTGGCTGACTTCCTGTACCTCTGCGGCTTCGACAAGCGCACAAGCGCAGAGCTGGCCGAGGGTGGGTGTGCACATATGGGTGGGGACACTCTCGCACAAACACGTGTGCACACACACACTCACACGCATGCGCACACACTTGCACACACGCGTCCACGCACGCCCACGCTCAAACGCCCCTTGCACCCCCGCTGCGCCAGGCGACCTCACGTCGCTCACCGAGCTGCACCACAAGCGTGGAGTGGCCGAGCTTCTGCGCCTGAAGGCTCAGATGCTTGACGTGTTCTGGGACGGCGCGCAGCGCCTGGCGGCGGCGCTGCCTTGCTCTGCTGGCTGTCCGAGCACTGCGGTTGCAGAGGGCGGAGCGGTGGCAGTGACCGCGGAGAAGCACGGGTCGAGCGAGCTGTTTGTGACGATGTCGCCGTCCGGCAGCCGCGGCAGCGACGACACACAGCAGAAGCAGCAGCAGCAGCAGCTCGGGCTGCTCGCAGCCGGCCCGCTGCTCCCCAGCGGCGGCAGCGCTGCGTCGCAGCAGCCCGAGCTGCTCGCCAGCGGAGGCAGCGGGCAGCAGCAGCAGCAGCAGCCACAGCAGCAGAAGCAGCAGCAGCGCGCTGGCGGCGGCGGCACATCGTCTCCAAGCGCGAGCAGCAGCGCGGCGCGCGGCGCGGTGGCAGCGGCGCTGTCCACCAACCGCACCGGCTGCGGCACCGTCCGCACCAACGGCGGCAGCCCCCAGGTGGACCCCCAGCTCTCGGCTTCCGCGCTTGGGACTGCGGTCTGTGTGCTTGCTGAAGTTCGCGGTGTTTTGCATGCAAGGTTTGAAGAGCGCCTGCAGACGAGCGCACTGCAGCTGTGGGCTGCGCTCAACCTGCTCAACCCCAAGCCAACACGCGCTCAGAAGGAGGTGGGTGCTGGTGTGTTGGTAGTGCACGTGCATGCAGCTCACCACGCGTGCATTGCAGCACACCATGCATGCACCGTATGCAGCGCAGCGCTTGCATGCACGTTCTGATGAGTGCCACGTGCCAAACCCCCAACACCCCCCGCTGCAGGCGATCGGAGCGTACACCGGCAAGTCGGCCAAGCAGGTGACCGACTGGTTTACCAACTTCAGGGCACGGCGGTGGAAGCCTGCAATGGTCAACCTCACCAAGGCGGTGCTGGGAGGCGACCGCAGCTGAGAGGAGTCGGGAGGGCATGTCCAGCGGGTTGTGTTCACAGATCCGAGGCCCTTTTTATATCCAGAGTGCGGCGGTGGAAGCCCGCCGTGGTCAACTTGAACAAAGGCGGTGGTGGGATTTGTTATGACCGGGGCGGGAGCCGAGAGGGCGTCCTAGCATGACCGCTGTGTTGAGATTTGGTCTTTAGGCCGAGAGGCTGGTGCAGCGCAACACCCCCAAGTACTTAGCAAGGGGGCACTATTGGACATTACGTGTGGCGTGTTTATGCCATACGTCATGTTCAATGCCAGCGCCTCAAGCAGCAAATTTAAATAAAGACTTGATAAAGACTGCCTCAGGATACGCCTTCACACTGGTGTGCGCATGAAAGAGCACTTTGGAGAGACCATAGCATGCAAAGGCACAGTGGGAGAGAGATTTGTGAGTTGTGTGGTGTGGTGTAACACTGCCGACGGCCCTCTCATGTGCCAGACCACCACCACCAACTGTTGAGCGTCACCCAAAACCAATACAGACGCCCCAGCGCAGCCACTTGGCCCAGGAGCAAGTGCCGCTCCCACTGCCGCATTCCAGCGCCGCTCTTGCCGCCTCAGCCCCCAGACAGCCGTGCCTCCTTGCCTCCTCCGCTGGCTCGGGCCCTCCGGCCGCCATGAGCACGTCGACAGGTCAGGAACTTACGGCTAGCGTGGAGTTATCTTGTCTCCCGGGTCTCCCTTGGGTCGCTGGTGGGTGGGAGAAGCTACGGAGGCACGCGCCCATCCAGCCTGTTGAATACACCGCCCAAGCTCTCGTCGCTCTATGCGATGCGACATGCGGGACTTGGGTCATTGGTGCGCGGCAGCCTGTTTGACGGCGTCGATACCATCCCAGCATGCTTTGCGTGCCATGCACCGAGGCCAACCAGAGGGCAGTATTGCTGGTGTCTTTAGCCTGCAGCCCCCCCCCCCCCCGCTGTGTTGACTGAAGATCTGATCTCGATCTAGCTAGACGTGATTATTTGAGGGCCTGATGCAGATTGAGAGGCCTGCGCAAGTGCACCGCCCCCTGTGTCAATAAGCAGGAAATAAATATGCCACACTTAAGTTGAATGCCGGGAAACACACCCAAGCAGTGATGGCCCAGGGTGCGCCTTGAAACTGCGCACAGGCAGCGGATTTGTGATGTTGCGGTGTAACAATGCCAATGGCAACGCCCCCCCCCCCACTTCTATTTCCAGCCTCCCCACTACTATTCCCACCTAGCTTCCAGCCCATGTGCATGCTGAAGGGGGGGGGTGCAAAATATTACGCGCTCCAGGTGTTGACACTCCACACCTGCATGGCGTGCATGCGTGCATGGCGAGCTGTTGCAGACCCTGCAACCTCACTACCTTGCACTTAGCAATGGCAGATCCATCAGAGCTACAGGCGACTGTGTTGGAGTTGCCGCCTGGTGGGACAGCATACGACCCGCTCGCGGTCTCGGCCGTGGGCCCACCTGGCGTGGGTGATGGCGCAGAGGAGGCACCCGGTGTTGAGGCGCCAGGTGGCAACGGAAACAAGCGCTCCGCGGAGCAGGCACACGGCGACGAGCCCGACACTAAGCGCACCAACAACGGGGTGGGTGGCAGTGCAGTGCAGGCATGGATGCATGCATAGGGAATCCATCCATGGGGAAGAGGGAAGGGGGAGGGGCCGCATCAGCCCCTAGCTGATGCCGGGGCGGCGCTGGTGCTCGATTGGTTCGATTTGCGCATCTCATCGCACGCCCCCCATGCACACACACACAGGCGCCAGCTGCGTCTGCCTTCCCCGCTGCGCCTGCCTTCGGAGAGATGCCCACCAGCTCGGAGCTGTCCGAGACCATGGTCATGCCCAATGCACGCGTGGGCAAGCTGATCGGCCGCGGTGGATCCAACATCCAGTACGTGCAGTCCACGGGCCAATGCCACGTCAAGGTTGGTTGCAGCACGTGCAGCGCAAGGGGCCATGTGCATGGCGCCCATGCGGGATGCCATGCGCCCATGCACGCCAGTGCGAGTCATCCGCTCGCCATGTGCGGCAATGCTCACACACGCACACACACACACACACACACACACACACACACACACACCGCCGCGCATGCAGATCGACCAGAACACGACCGCAGAGACGCGCATCGTCACGATCATCGGCAGCGCAGCCAACATCGTGCGCACCAAGAAGCTCATCAACGACCTGCTCGACGCACCCGAGCCCGGCGGCCCCATGGGTGGCGGCGGCGGCGGCGGCCCCGCGATGGGCGGCGGTGGCGGTTTCGGCGCCCCCGCGCCGGCCGCGTCAGGCCCGCCGGGCGCCGCCGGCTCGGCCAAGCGCGAGCTCGCGTGCCCGCTGCACATCGTCGGCAAGATCATCGGGCGCGGCGGCGAGACGATCCGCAGCCTGCAGACCGCGTCCTCGGCACACATCCTGATCGACCAGAACGTGCCAGAGGGGTGGGTGGTACGGAGGGGGCGCTGCGTCGCCGCGCGCTGCAGGGCTGCGCGGATGCAGTCATACCCGCGCCCTCCCCCGTGCCCCCCGTGCCCTGTGCAGTCACACAGGGCAGCCATGCAGCTGCGCCCTCTCCCCACCACCGTCCCTGCCACCCCTACCCCTGTCCCACCCCGTTCCCGCCACCCCCACGCCTCACACTTAGGCAGCCGCGCCGCGTGGAGGTGACCGGCTCTGAGGACGCCGTCAACCGCGCGTACAACATGATCATGGAGATCATCCAGACTGACGGCTCGGCGACGACGAGCGCGGTCATCACCAAGGTGCGCGCGTGTGTGTGTGCGTGTGTGCGTGAGTGTGTGTACTTGTGTGTCATCACCAAGGTGTGTGCCCGCGCGCGTGTGTGTGTGTGTGTGTGTACTTGTGTGTTTTTTTTTTGGGGGGGGGGGGGGGTTCAGGGAGACGCAGCGAGTTGCGTGATACTTGTGATTGTATGCGCTGCCGCGTGTGCGTTTGTGTGTTTGTGTGTGTGTGTGTGTTTATGAGCACTCGATCTCCCGTCAACCGTGCTTACAACATGATCATGGAGATCATCCAGACTGACGGCTCGGCGACGACGAGCGCGGTCATCACCAAGGTGCGCGTGTGTGTGTGTGTGTGTGTGTGTGTGCGTCCGACAAGACTGTGAGACCGACCATCCTTAATCACCCCGACCCCTCGCCACCATCCTACGTGCAGTACGGCGCCGGCGTGACGTGCATGCTCGAATGGTCCAATCGCATGGGCGATCCCCCAAAACCCAAACCCTCCACCCAAACGACACCTCAAACAACACCCCTATTTACCCTAAAACCTCGCCATTTCCATCGTCATTACCCTTAACCATCGCCTATTTACCCTAAACCCTCGCCACCAACCCACGTGCAGTACGGCGCCGGCATGACGCGCATGCTCGAGTCGCCCAAGCACATGATTGGCCGCGTGATTGGGCGCGGCGGCGAGACGGTCAAGCAGCTGCAGAAGCACTTCAATGTCAACGTGCAGATCGAGCAGGTGGGGGACGCAGCCATGAGTCAGGCTTCAGTGAGGCTCTCTTATGTCAAGATGCTGCTCTCTTATGTCCAGACGCACGCGAGCCCGTATAATAGGGTACGGCCCGCGTCACTGCGGGGATGGCCAAGGAGCACCCTTTCTTTCCTTCTGCACTCGTCTCACGGAGAATTCTCACATCTCTAGGAACGCTTCTCAGAAAGGCGTCGGCATGGAGTGTCTGGCCCTTTGGCGCCATGCATTGCGTGTGTTGGCCCAGGCTGGTATTATTTCGACCACGCAGCATGCCTGCTAGTTCGCTTGGCATCACATGGCGGGTGCAGGCACTCGCACCACCGGTCTCTGTGGGCTTACACCGGCAAACTCGTACCTATCGTAAAAAAACTGGCAATTGCGAGCTGATTGCGAGCAAATATATCCAGGGAAGGCATGCGCGCCCATGCATGGCGCGTTTGGCCCGTGCGGCGTCATGCATGGTGTGCCTGCCCAGACTCAGCTTTCCTTTCGACCATGCAGCAGGCATGTGCAGGGGGTATTACATTGCATGGTGGGTGTCGTCCACGCTGTGCCACTTGGGCCACTGTGGGGCTTACAAAGGCCAACCTCGTACAGGCTTCGCCTAGTAACTGCAACCATCTCGTATTTCGCCTGGCTCAACAGTGCCGCATGGGTATGCTGCATCACTGCGCAACTAGTGGCTGCGGTGCGAAGACTCGCGAAGCGCGCAAGGTCGAACCTTGTATTGCGAAAGTGTAACTCAGCGTGTTCTCGCCATAGCCGCACGCTCAGCGCGGTGGCAGCACATCATCGTGTAGCATTCGTGTAGCTCGTAACTGAGGTGCATGTCGGAGCGGGGGCGAGAAGGGAAACGAGAGGCGAAAAACTGTAAAAAAGGGTCCCGCTCTCTGGCGGGCACTCCCGATCCGGGCTCACAACTCGTTCCCGCGGTGCAACGAGAAGACGGGAAGTGAGCCTGTTTTCAGCTCAAGGCGTGGTGCGTGCGCGCCGGAAAAAGGACCTGACAGAGGCTTCACTTGTAGAAGCTTCCACGATTTTCAAGCCTCAGATCGCGGCGTTGTTTTGGCCCGCATGAGCCACCTCCGCCCCGCGTCGTCGGTGACTTACAGAGATAAGAGTAGGAGCTTGGAATCAAGCAGGGTCTGCTTGGGAATGAGCTTGTCTTGAGGGAGTTTGGAGGGGTCAAAATTGGGGACAAAAAAACGAATTTTGCCCTACCCTGGCTGCTAATGCCAAGGAGCTTTACCAGCTCCTTGGCTATCAAGAGGCCTTGGATGGATAAGGATGGATGCGAGACAGGCAGAGGCAGCTGCAGAAGCACTTCAACGTCAACGTGCAGATCGAGCAGGTGGGGGACGTAGCCATATGTTAGGCTTCAGTTAGGCTCTCGTATGTTCAGATGCACTCTTACGCGAGCCCTTACAAGGAGGCCTTGGATGGATGTCTGCATGCGAGACGGGTTGAGGCAGCTGCAGAAGCACTTCAACGTCAACGTGCAGATTGAGCAGGTGGGGTCGCTGGGGTCGCAGCCATTTGGCTCCAATCACGCCCTCCCCTTGCATCCCCGCTGTCTTCAGCGGATGCAACCCTTCAGAAACCCTAAGCCCCAAGCCACAGAACTCCAATTCGTGCACAGTCGCGATCAGCGGACAGCACGCGCCCCTCTCACCCCACCCCTGACCCACCTTCTGCCTCCCCTTGCACCCCCACCCACCCACCTCCTTTCTTCCTTCCCTCACCCACACACACAGAACGCCAACTTGTGCACTGTCACACCTTCAGCGACCAGCACACGCCCCTCTCCGTCCCCGTGCACCCCCAACCGTGACCACTTTCTTCCCTTACACACAGAACGCCAACACGGTGCACGGTCACGATCAGCGGGCAGCACGCTCCCGGCGAGGCCGTGATGGTCGCGATCTCACCCTGGCTGACTCCCTCCCTCCCCTTGCGCACCCCCCCCCCACCTCCTTCCCCCCCCCCCCCACACACACACACAGAACGCCAACCCGTGCACCGCCACGATCAGCGGCCAGCACGATCAGCGCCCGTCGAGGCCATGTCGCAATCTCACCCTGGCTCACTCACTCACTCCCCTTGAACACACACACACTCGCACAGAACGCCAACCTGTGCACGGTCACGATCAGCGGGCAGCACGCTCCCGGCGAGGCCGTGATGGTCGCGATCTCACCCTGGCTGACTCCCTCCCTCCCCTTGCGCACCCACACACCCACCTCCTTCCCACACACACACACACACAGAACGCCAACCCGTGCACCGTCACGATCAGCGCCCGTCGAGGCCACGTCGCAATCTCACCCTGGCTCACTCACTCACTCCCCTTGAACACACACACACACACACACACAGAACACCAACCTGTGCACCGTCACGATCAGCGGGCAGCACGCGGCCGTCGAGGCCGCGTCGCAATCTCACCATGGCTGACTCCCTCCCTCCCCTTGCACACCCACCCACCCACCTCCTTCCCTCACGTACACACACACACACACGCCCACACAGAACGCCAACCCGTGCACCGTCACGATCAGCGGCCAGCACGCACCCGTCGAGGCCGCAATGGTCGCGATCTCCGACCTCATCGAGGGCCGCCCCTCGCCGTTTGGCGGCACCGGCCCCCCCGGCGCGGGCGGCCCCCCCGCGCCCGGTGGCTTTGGCGCGGGCGGCTACGGCGC